>CM021100.1:639785882-640000594 GCA_007115665.2 Sequoiadendron giganteum
AAGGCAAGGTTAATTTGACCAAGATGACAAGATTGATTGACCAAGTGATGGATGTGAATTGATTTGATAAAGTGTGATTTATTTGATTGATCGATGTGATGATGCCTAATTTTAGGAAAGACATATCATATTTAAGGCAAGAAACACATCTGATAAAGTTGACCGATTGACCATTTGATACACCTAGCTGCAAGAGAGACATATCTTGCTTACGGTGAATGACAAGATTAACCAAAGGCAATGTCTAATCTCAGGAAAGACACAACCTAATAGAAGACAAGTGATAAGACTGAATGAGACAAATGACATAATGCCCCATTATGATATAATACCAATGACCTGATAGTGACTGATGATAAGGCGATTGATTGATTTGAGGATTGATTGAAGATAAAAGATTTGTTGAATATGTTTGTCTGGTAATTCATGATTTGGTTTGAATATTGATGGCTTGCACACAAAGAATAGAATCAAACTCGAAAAAACCTAAAGGACTAACCTAAGGCCTCGGGGGCTCATCAATTCATGGCCTTGCCTAAATTATACACATATAGACCAAGACATCATCTAGTTGATCCTGTAGTCGAAATGTCTCTGATCGTGACTCTCGAGTGTAAATAGGAGGTATCACAACTTGAAGTCATCATGATGTTTATGATGTTTTCTAATGTTTTTAGATTTTGAAGGTTTTCTGATTTTTTTGGATTTTGATGTTTTCTAATTTTTTTGGATTTTCATGTTTTATGATTTTTTTTGGATTTTCATGTTTTATGATTTTTTTGGATTTTGATGTTTTATGATTTTTTTTAGATTTTGATGTTTTATGATTTTTTTGGATTTTGATAATTTATGAAAGATGATACCATATATATGATCCCATGAAGACATAAATCAAGGAATTTCCCCTAGTCAAATGTAGGACCAACTTAATATGTGTGAGGGGAATCAGTGGACGAATGCAAAGGATGATCAAGAAGGAAAAGGATACTAAATTTCAGTGGTTCTCAAGCCATGGAAAAGATGATGAAGCTTTATTATGGACGGTAGGAGAAAATGGATGAGCAAGGGATGGAAGACTAGGTAGAGTGATAGTAGACGAAGGATCATAGACTAACTATGCATGGCGCATGTTTGTCAGGTTTTCACCATGGTACTTATCCAAAGCACCAACAAAGTGGTTTTCACTTTTGGACGAATTATTTCTCTTTACTATTTATTTTTATTTTTTCCATTTTTTTTTTTTTTTGGTGTCACCAAGATGCTTGTTTGCTAGGTTTTCATCGAGGTGGCCATTTTTATTTTTTTTTGAATTTTTTAATATTTTTTGACTTTTTGAAGGGATACTCTAAGAATTAAGTGTAGTACTTGCGAAGGTACATGTTTTTTATGTGCTATACAATGGTTCACCTTCAGGAGTAGAGAGATTATAAGCATTAGATCTATATGTTGTGATGATATAAGGGCCCAACCAATTAGGTTCAAACTTTTTGGGTTTTTCTCAATCTGTTTGATTCTTTGGATTTTCTTTTAGGACTAAGTCACCAATGTCAAAGCTTCTAGGTCAGACCTTCTTATTGAAGTTGCATCAAAGGCGGTTCTGATATACTTGCAAATGCATCAAGGCATTATGTCTCTTTTCATCTAGTAACTCTAGCTCATGTAGACGGGATACACAATATTCTTCTTGATCAATCAATCCTTGCATAGATACTCTTAGGGATGGTAGCTTGACCTTAATAGGAAGTATGGCCTCATATCTAAAGATGAGGGAATATGGAGTGGCTCTTGTAGGGTTGCGAACATTGGTATAGTAGGCTCATAAAGTAGGATTGAGTTGGAGGTACCATTCACGGCCAACATCATCAACAGTCTTCTTTAAGATTTTAAGGATAGTCTTATTAGATGCCTCACCTTGACCATTACCCTAGGGGTAATATGGGGTAGTGAAATGGTGTTGGATATGAAAATTTTCACAGAGTTCACAGACATCTTGATTCTTAAAAGGTGACCATTATCTATAATGATGGGTTGAGGGATACCAAAGTGACATATAATATAATTTAGGATGAATTTGGATATCTTCTTACCAGTAATGTAGGTCATCAGGATGGCTTCAATCCACTTGGTAAAGTATTATGTAGCAACAAGGATATACTTATGTCCATTTGTAGAAGTGGGATGGATCTTTCATATGAGGTTGAGTTCCCATTGAGAGAATGGGCATGGTGATGTGAGCAGATTTAATTCCTAAGTTGGTGCATGTATTAGATCTCCATGAATTTGACATTGGTGACATCTCTTCACAAAGTTATAAGCATCATGTTCCATCGTACGCCAATAATATCCCATCATCATAAGATTTTTATCTAAGGTAGGACCAGCAGAGTGAGATTCACATATACCATGATGAACCTCTTGTAAGGTTGCTTGTGCTTCATTTGAGTCAAGACATCAGAGGAGGGTGCTATCTAGGCTACGACGGTAAAGGGTATCTCTAATGATGGAATATTTAGAGGCTTTTTGGATAAAGGTTTTGCGTTGGTTGGAAAACAATTCAGGAGGGAGAGTCTTTTCATGCAAATAATTTTAAATGTATTTATACCAAGGAGATTCGAGACCAATAAGTTCACACACAAGTTCAGTTTCGGGGACATCGAATGTAGGGACCGATAGTTGTTCTACCAAGAAATCATATTGTGATGCATTATTAGGAATATCCAAGAGAGATCCAATTGTTGCCATTGCGTCAACTACTTTTTTTTGGATTCTTGATATCTACTCAAAGGTAATAGCTTCAAAGTATAATCTAAAACTATCAACCATGCACTTGTAGGGCATAAACTTCTCATCCTTGGTATCATAATCATCGTTGACTTGCTTGATCACTAATTGGGAATCACCATAAACTTGAAGATCCTCAATTTTCCATTTTATTTCCATTTAGAGTCCTATCAATAGTGTCTCATACTTAGCTATGTTATTAGTGCATGAAAATGCTATTTGAAATGATTTAGGAATGGAATCCCCTTGAGGTGTGATGAATAAAATACCAACTCCTAAACCATGACTTGTGTAGGACCCATCAAAGTATAACTTCCAGGTCGTTGGTTTTTCTATGACAAATATTGATTCTAGGAAGTCAGATATTAAAGGATGGTCTACCTTTATTGGTGCATCTATGAGTTGATCATCTATCACTTGTCCTTTTTATTAATTTTTTATCAAAATATTCAATGTCATACTCACTTAAAATAATAATCCACTTAGCTAACCATCCTGTCAGAGCTGCTTTACTAAGAAGATACTTCAAAGGATCAATGTTGGCTATCAAGTTTGTCTTACGGTTCAGCGTGTAATATTAACGTCGAAAAAAGGGTCCTTAGCCTTTTTCATGCTTTTTTAGCTCCTTGTGTAATTTGGCTCAATTTGGCCATGATTTATTGTTTTAATGTGGATAACACATTCACATTAGGTCTTGGGCCATGGTGAACTGGTGTACTTTAATGATTCCTTGTAAAGTATTGCAATACACTTTCACATTTTTCTAGGATTTCTAAGCATATTATTTCCATCATAATTTCTCTTAGCCTTGCCTTATTTGGTGTGTTGTAAAGTTTTTTAGCACACTTTAACATTCCTCTAGGCTTTTCATTAATTATTAGGATCTCTTATGCTTTAATTGGCCCTTTTTTGCATCCACAAGCCTTATTTTGGTATATTTTTTAGGATAATCTCGACAAATGGAATTTAAAACATCATATCCCCAAAAACCCACCTCAAATTTCTAAGGTGGGACTCATTCACCATTTGGGAAAATGAGTCCCCTTAGGTGGGACCCATTCACCCAAGGTGGGGAATGAGTCCCTCTTAACTCAAAAATCAAATTGAATTGAAATCTCTGGCAGGATTTTATTCTCCAAGATCCAATGCCGGCTTGGAGTGTTGTAATTTTAGGAATTCTTGCATAATTGGGTATAAATACAAGGTTATTTCTCTCATTTCAATTCTCCTAAACCTTTCAAGCATTCATTTGAGCAAGAGCATTCAAGTCTTCAAGGGCAGATTATCAAACTTTCAAGAGAATTCTTCAAGATCAATCATCATGGCAAAGATCACATCCATTATGTTTGTCATTATGCTTACAATTATGATGTAGATTTCATGATCCAAGCGAGCTTTGCATTCAAGATCCATCTCCTACAAGCAAGAATCAAGAACCACATCCATTGTGGTCATCTCAAGCATAATTTCAGCACTTCATTGTAAGGGTTTGGTGAGTTGCAACATCACCTTTTTTTAATTCATCAATCTCCTTTCCATTTTCTTTCTATTTCAAGGTTTAATTACCAGCAAGGGGTTTGACCAAGGAAAACCCCCATTCTCTAACCCCACAACCATTTTTCCCTCTCTTTGTATGTGATTTGTAGGTCTAGGTTACAGATTTATCAAAGAGCAAGATTGGAAAAGTTGTCACCAAGTTTTCAAATCAAATTCAAGTTATCAAGATTGTGACTAAACCTTGCAGGAGCTTGGAGAAGACCTACAATTTGAATTTAGCAGTTTCGGACCCAAATCTGATTTGGGAGTAGCAGAGCAGACCGAGGGCTTTTGAATTTCTAGAAATCTAGAAGTAGACTAATTTTCCACTATTGGTGAATGAGTCCCACTGTTGTTGTCTACTAGAGATTCTTACGGATCTGAGTACCCTTTTGTCTTAAACCTATTCTGACATAGATTTCCTGACACTGGACTAATTCGCCCAGCTTGGCGTATGAGTCCTAGTGGGCTTCAATAGTGAATTTTCTAGGGTTTCAGTCCTTCATTCTTCCTTCTCCAGTTTCCCAAGTGTACATCTCTAGTCCTATAGTTTTTTGTTGCTATTTGCTTGCATTTCTAGTTCATTCTTTGAAGCATTGTGTCAAATTAGGGTTTTTGCATTTCATTGTCTTTCCAATTTCATACTTGGTGTTGAATCCCTTATTTACATCATTCGTTCCCCTAGAACACACCGTTTTCCAGATTTAAATCACCTTTGCATTGGAATCTCAAGGGCTTGTTCTTGAATGAAGTGTTGGATTTTGTGGCCCTAGGTCCTAAACCCTAGTGATCAAGCCCTCACAAAATTCACCTTTTCATTTTGGTGAACCTACATTTAGAACATCATAATTTTGATTTGGAGTCCATCATCATCCTATATTTAGCTTGGATTAACATTGCATTAGGCTTTGCATTGGTTAATTTGCATTCTAGGGTTTCAATTTTTGTATTATTGAAAAGCTCATTTAGCTTGCATTATTGCACTTAATTTCATTAAAAATCAATAGAATTCTACATTTGCATCTTAGGACTGCATCATAAAACATAAAATTCAATTCAAAAATTCAGAAAATTTTCAAAAAACCCATACCTGAACTCATTTCTTCACCTTGGGCGAATCAATCCCTTTGCATAATTTTCACTGCATTTTCTAGCATTCAGTCTTCATTTTTTGAGTTTTTGTCTTTTGTGGTTATCTTTTTGTTCCTTTTTTTAGGCTTTTTGTTTCATTCAATTCATTGCATCTAGTCTAATTGCATTCATCTTATGTATTGCTTAAAATCAAAATTGCATTTACAACATTGTTGCATAGTTTACAATTTGAAATTTGCACCATGGATATGTGCTTTAATAAGTTGTGGATATCATTAAAATCCTTAGTGGATGTGTCAAGTTGTGCCTTTGGAAATTATCCTAATGACCTTCAACCCACTCATCCTCACTCAACTCCTAATGAATGTCCTCCTCATGATGTTGACATCATTGGAGAAGATGATGACAACATGAATAGGTTCTTAAATGATTGTCTTAACAACCTTGAGGCTAACACATCCTTTTATCCATCCATGAATGAACCAAAACCTCCTACCATACCACCTCCTGAGATGTTTGGTTATTTGCATCCTGAAACAAAATTTGAACCTAAGTTCCCTACAATAGGTGAACCTAGTTCCTCTAAACAAGCAAACACTCAACCCTTTTATAATAACAGGGTCACAAACACTCGTATCAATCTTCAAGAAACATATGAAAAAGGTTTCACAACCTTGAGTAAACAAGGGTGTGATACAACTAGTGAACATGAAATTCATCAACTCTTAGAACAAATAGTAGTTGAGGAAAATACAAGGGGAATAGGATACCAAGATCCCCCTCGCAACAAACATGTTCCTATAGAATAACTAAGACTTCATAGAAATGGTACAGTCATCTTAGATCATCATCCTGGTATGAATGTTCTTCTTCCTAAATAAAACCCAATAATTCCTAATAGTGGTGAGGATGAAAGGATCTCCTCAGGTCCTCCTCCTTAACCTACAACTAGAGCAGTTGGTGAATCTAGCAAATGCAAAAAGCCTTACAGGTTACAAAAAATACAACCCCCTCGCCCACCACCTGAAATTAAAAGGAATCTACAACTGCTTCTCAATCAATGATTCATAACATTGCCTCCTATGAATAGATTAATCCTCTATCCTAAGGATGCTAAGGTCCTACATTGTGCATATCATTGAGTTCTTAGACACAGTACCGAAGAATGTTGTAAATTCCAATTAATATTAAAGAACTTTCATTTTTATGGAAATGAATGCCATTGGGTGATTGCCTACATTGTATCCCCCCTTGTCATGTAACAGTTGTAGAACATCCTCTTCTCACTATTACATGACCCCTTTCCCATCACCTACCTCGGCTCATTCTTGGCTTGCACTCAGTGGAGGCAAGAAGTTGTTAGCCTTGTCCTAATAATGCACTTTTCGTTGTCCCTTCGGTTCATCATTCACCTTTTGCTTATACAACTGAGATTGGGAGGTGGATGACTTGCTCATAGGTTGACTCTCATTTTCCTTACTACTCTTTTGCAATTTTTCTTTTTCTTTTTCTTTGTGTGATTGCATATGAGTAATGTGATCCCCTGTACCATTTTGTTTTCTCTCTCTTTGTGGCATTCCTCTATTTGTATCTCCATTCTTCTCTATGTCGTAAATCACTTTTGCTTTTTCATCTTTATCTTTTTTTTTTCTTGTGTTTTCCTTCTAGGGATGACACAAGGAATTGATACATTCATGTCTCCTTCATGTTGACCCAAAAGGCTTTCTTTTCTTTTGCATTTTCATTTAATCTTTATCTTTCTTTTCTTGTGTTTTCCTTTTGGGGATGATGTAGGGCGTCTAGACACCTTATGTCTCTTCCATGTTGACCCAAAAGATTTTTCTTTCTTTTTTCTCTTTGTGTGATTCTTCCAATTCTATGTGTATTTGGGGGATGATGATAGTTCTGAGCTCTCCTTACAAAACATTGCAACAAAGAACATACTGACCCCAAATCCGTAGATCCCTTATGTGTTTGGTTTTTTCATTTTGGGGGAAACCCCTTTCTCTATTTTCTTTTCTCTCGCATGATGTAGCCTTACTTAGAAACATATGACTTGGCATAGGGTTTTCCAAGTTGGCTCTCATGTCTTTAATTTTGTTAGCATTTTCTATTTGCTACTTTAAAGTAGTTGCTCACAGCAGGGTGTTTAGCAATTTCTTTAAAGTGAGGGCATATATTAGCATTATTTCTTTTGCATTTTTTTCTTTTCATGGTTCTTAGTGCAGCCTTCTTGCTTCATACAATGCAAGTTTCACTTTGTGGATGACATTGGGTTTGATTTATTTCATGAGCATTATCTCTCTTAGCATATTATATTCCTCTTAGTGGCCTGATGTGACACACTACATCCCCTAAGTTGTGAATCTACTATTCTTTGATTGGTCCTCTCTTGGAGACATTAGGCATAATGTTCGCTAAGTTAAAGACCTCACATGAACTAAGCAAGACTCCTTTGAACATTTCCTATGTTGCATTTATGGCCACCTTGCATAACACAGCTTGCATACCTATGGATCCATCCTATTTGTTCATGAGCTCCAAGCATACGAAGTTTGGCTTGTCTCATGAAGCTTGAAAACCAAATCACTTCTTTTTGCATGGTGCCTTATTAAAGTTATCAAGAGGTATAAATTTGGTATGGTTTGAGTGGGAAGCCAAACCAGCGGCATGACTTTCATCATAGCCACTCGCATGTATGTGAGTACAAACTAACCATGAGTATGTTTCTCACCATTTTTGGACTTCTCACCCGATGGACAACCCTGAGTTCTTTTGTGTTAGAGTGAGCATGTATTTTTCTCAGACAAACAACCTTGATCTCATCCACATCACATTGGACAAATGGTTGAAGCTTGTTTCAGCTTTCTTCTTAATTTCTCTTTCTTTTCTTTTGTATTGTATGATTGGCCTTGTCATTGCTCTTTATAGCATTCTCATGTGTGTTCCTTTTTACTCATGTTGGTTTGTCATGAGATCTTGATCCTGGGGGCTTGATCATCCCTCTTGATTGTTGTCGTCTTGTCTTACCAGCATGAGTACATTTGACCCCCCCTATGATGCATGTTTGGCTACTTTAGTGTGAGTTTGAAGCAATTTCATCATCTCACTAAAGTGGGGGCTAAATGTAACATCGAAAAAAGGGTCCTTAGCCTTTTTCACACTTGTTTAGATCCTTCTTGCAAATTTTGGCTCAATTTGGCCTTGATTTAGTGTTTTAATGTGGATAACACATTCACATTAGGTCTTGGGCCTTAGTGAATTGGTGTACTTTAATGATGCCTTGTAAAGGTGTTGTAAAGTGTTGCAATACACTTTCACACTTTTCTAGGATTTCTAAGCATAATTAACATTTTTTTCATCATAACTTCTCTTAGCCTTGTCTTATTTGGTGTGTTGTAAAGTGTTTTAGCACACTTTCACATTCCTCTAGGCTTGTCATTAATTATTGGGCTATGTTATGCTTTAATTGGACCCTTTTTGCATCCACAAGCCTTATTTTGGTGTATTTTTTAGGATAATCCTAACAAATGGCATTTAAAACATCAAATCCCCCAAAACCCATCTCAAATTCCTAAGGTGGGAAACATTCACCATTTTGGGTGAATGAGTCCCCTTAGGTGGGACCCATTCACCCAAGGTGGTGAATGATTCCCCCTTAACTCAAAAATCAAATTTAATTTAAATCTTTGGCAAGAGTTTATTCTTCAAGATCCAATGTCGGCTTGTAGTGTTGTAATTTTGGGAATTCTTGCATAATTGGGTATGAATACAAGGTTCTTTCTCTGATTTCAACCTTATCTAGCAATTCTATCATCCTAGAATTCCTAAATCATTCAAGCATTCATTTGAGCAAGAGAATTCAAGTCTTTAAGGGCAGATTATCAAGCTTTCAAGAGCATTTTTCAAGATCAATCATCATGTCAAAGATCACATCCATTATATTTGTCATTGTTTTTACAATTGTGATGTATAGTTCATGATCTAAGCAAGCTTTTCATTCAAGATCCATCTCCTATAAGCAAGAATCAAGAACCACATCCATTGTGGCCATCTCAAGCATAATTACAACACTTCATTGCAAGGGTTTGGTGAGTTGAAACACCTCTTTTGTTCATTCATCAATATCCTTTCCATTTTCTTTCTATTTCAAGGTTTAATTACCAACAAGGGGTTTGACCAAGCCAAACCCCCATTCTCTAACCCCACAACCATTTTTCCCTCTCTTTATATGTGATTTCTAGGTCTAGGTTGTAGATTTATCAAAGAGAAAGATTGGAAATGTTGTCATCAAGTTGTCAAAGAAAATTCAAGTTATCAAGAATGTGACTAAACCTTGGAGGAGCTTGGAGAAGACCTACAGGTTGAATTTAGCAGTTTTAGACCCATATCTAATTTGGGAGTAGCAGAGCAGACCGGGGACTACAAAAGACATCTTTGAGTTTCTAGAAATCTGGAAGTGGACTAATTCACTACTATTGGTTTATGAGTCCTACTACTATTGTCTATCAGAGATTCTTGTATATCTAAGTACCCTTTTGTTTGAAACCTATTCTGGCACAAATTTCCTGACATTGAACTAATTCGTCCAACTTGGTGAATGAGTCCCAATGGGCTTCAACAATGAATTTTCTAGATTTTTAGGCCTTCATTTTGTCTTCTCTAGTTTCCTAGGTGCACATCTCCAGTCTTGTAGTTTTTTGTTACTATTTGCTTGCATTTCTAGTTCATTCTTTAAAGCATTGTGTCAAATTAGGGTTTTTTCATTTCATTATCTTTCCAAGTTCATACTTGGTGGTGAACCTCTTATTTACATCATTCCATCCCCTAGAACACACCCTTTACCAGATTTCAATCACCTTTGCATTGGAATCTCAAGGGCTTGTTCTTGAATGAAGTGTTGGATTCTGTGGCCCTAGGTCCTAAACCCTATTGATCAAGCCCTCACAAAATTCACCTTTTCAGTAATGTCTCAATTTCTGGGTTGCAAATACAACTATGAGACATGCTTTCTCAATAGGGGTGTAGTTTAACTCATATCTGACCAAAGTACGACTGATGTAGTAGATTGCTCTTTCTTTGCCATCATTATCATTTTGTGCTAATAATGCCCCCATTGTTGATGTAGTTGTTGTCACATACTATATCAAATTTCTACCATCAATAGGAGCCATAAGAACTGGTGGAGTCAATAGATAATGTTTGATTTGATCAAATTCTTCTTGTCATTTCTCTATCTAAATGAAGGGAATTCCTTTCTGTAATAAGTGTTGAAACAGGTGGATCTTGTCTGCTAGCTGGGCAATGAACCTATAGATTGATTGCAATCTTCCTTGTAAATTCCTTAACTAACTGGTGTTGGTTGGTGATGGCATTTCCAAGATAGATTTTACTTTTGTGGAATCAACATCTATTCCTTTGCAGGAGATAATGCATCCTAAGAGTTTTCCTGATTGGACCTCAAAAACACATTTCTTTGGATTTAACTTGAGTTTTTACTTTTCAATTCATGCAAAAATCTTATCCAAGACTTCTAGGTGACCACTTCATTCTAGATAATTTGAGAGAAGATCATCAACATAATCCTCCATAAGTATGTGCATATAATCATGAAAAATAGTAGTCATGGCTCTTTGATATGTAGCTCCAACATTTTTAAGTCCAAATGGCATAACGTTCCAACATAAAGTTCTCCAAGCACATGTGAAGGTTGTCTTTGGTTGATCTTTAGGAGTAATTCTTATCTTATTATAACCCAAGAATTTATCCATAAGTGATAACATTTGTATCAAACGGTGAGGTAAACTATGATGTCAATATTTGGTAAGCAAAAATCATCTTTGGGACAAGCATTGTTAAGGTCTTTGAAATCCGTACATACTCTAATTTTCTCATTCAGTTTTGTGACATAAACAATATTAGATACCAAATCAGCATAGTCAATAGAGCATATGAATCCAACATCCAAGAGTTTCTTTAGTTCCACCTTGACCAAGAGTGCAATTTACGGGTGCATTTTCCTTAGCTTCTATTTATATGGTTAGGCATTTGGTAATAGTGGTAGGTGATGCAAAATAAGCTTGCAATCCAATCCAAGCATATCAGCATATGACCATGCAAAAAAAACTCTTCTCTTTGAAAATAATTTTGTAAGCTCAAGCTTTTTTGTGGATGTCAAAGATGTTGCCAGTTGTATGATTCTAGAGTTGTCTTGTGTCCCAATGTTTACTTCTTTTGTTTCTTCTATAAGAAATGGTGATCTCTGTTGGTCTATAGGGAGACTATCCAGTCCTCCATCCTTAGGTGCCTCAAAGAGGTTTTCACCTTCGAATATGTCCTTTATTTTTACTTTTTCACAGTTAGCAAACGCCTTTCAATTTTCATCTGAAGACCTAATCTTTTTATTTTGACTTTTTTTTCATTTTCACTTTTGTGACTAGAGGAAAGGAAAGACTCATCAAAGTATGTTGCACTATTTCTATGAAAAATCCAACCTTATGATCCCCACTTGGTATTCCTTCATGAAGTCCCATGAACTCGGAAATTACTTCATCATTCTCAAATATATCTAAACTTGGTGGTTCTTGTTGATCCAAGTCTATTAATTGTCGGTAAATGAGGGGTAATCCATCATCGGTATTGTCATGGGTCATGTTGTAGGCAGAGAGCATAAAGACAAAGGTGGAGTCATCAGGTTCCCAGAAGGTAGAATCATCAGTTTCCCAAAAGTATTCAATCCAAGCTTCCCTTTTCAAGGGGACCTTTTGGTGGGCAATTGATGGGGGACCAATTTTGAACATGCGACTGAATCTTTCCTCAAAGGTAGGCTTACCAAGTTCTCTAAATTTTTCCTCAAGGTTATAATTACTAATGGATTTATTGGATTCTAAATCCCATTCCCACTCATTGGAGTCAAATTCGGTATAACAGTCCTCAGATGTCTCAATTTTGTTTTAAGCATTAATAGTCTCACTTAAGAGTAAATTGGTACCCTGGATAGTCACTTCTACTGGTGCAAACCCTCACCCTTGATACTTTAGTAATTTAGGTGGTTGTAAGGGTTACAACATTCCTCATTTGTTTAGACCAAGGTCGTTGTGTCCATCATATCCTTGGTGCATCATTAAGAGGAACCCTTTTGGATATTTTTCAACTAGTAGTTGCTTCGGTTCTATTTCCTCCTCTTCTTTATACATCCATGTGTAAATGTAGTCATCCAAAGATTCTTTAGCTAATTCCCCCCATTTAGTGAAGGTAGTAGGGGGATTATGGATGATAACTTTAGGCTATATGGGATGTGTTTTCTTGTAAGACTTTAGTGATTTAGGTAGCTTTCCAATACAAAAGAGACTTTTCATGTTGTATTCCATGTATCCTTTGTCTTGAATCTGGATTTTGGGTTTGGACGGTGGGGTGAATAGAGTGGATGTTTTGACAAGGTCAAATGGATCAATGTAGTAGGATGAGGTGGAAGATGGGGCCTCTTGATTTATGGGCACTTGTCACTCAACAGTTCCTTTTAGGTTTGTGTAATACTGAAAGGGATCAGGATCGACGGGAATAGTAACTTCGATGCCATTATATGGAAACTTGAGGCATTAGTGGTATCTGGATGGTATAGCCCTCATAGCATGAATCTAAGGGTGGAAAAGGAGAAGGTTGTACTATAAATCGAGATCCAAGACGTGAAATTTTGTGTTCTATATAGTCAAACCAACTCTTACGAGAAGTGAAATAAATCCTTCAAATGAGCATTCAGTGTCATCATAAGCCTTGATAACAATTTTCTTAGTTTGATCTATGCAATTCTCAGAGTATCCCAATGCTTTTACCAATTTTAGGGAGAAAATGTTCAAACTTTCTCTACCATCTACCAAGGTTTGTTTGATCTTATGTTTATTAATGAAAATTTCAAGGTGTAGGGCATTGTTGTGATTTGTCTTTTGTGCGGAAAAGTCTTGTTCAAAGAAGGTGACATGATGTGGCATAGCTAGGTATCCAACCAAGACCTGAAATTCATTGACATATAGATTGGTGAATACAGATGCTTCTTCCAGGGATTTATCAAGGATAGATCTGTGTTGAGGGGATATGTAGAGGAGTTCCATGATATAAATTTGTGTGAGAGTATTCCCTAATTAGTCTAGGAGATTGTACTGGCTTTTTGGTTGTGGATTGGAATAAGGTCCTCGAAGAGTTATCTTGGCTTTGTGAGTGGTGACAACACACTCTAAAATTTTCTTATTTATGGTAATGGTGGCAATGTGATCATCAAAGGTTCTTACATTAAGGATAATAATTCTATAATCATGTTTGACGTTAGTATAATTGGCACTATTGTTATTCCTTGAACTAGAGGCTTTTCCTTTGTCATGATCTTGTAAGGAAGTTTTAAATATGGTATGATCAACATTTTTCTTTCCTTGTGAATTTTCTATTGACATGATTCCTTGTTCAATGAGGTCTTGAATGACATTCTTGAGTGTCCAGCATATAGATGTTTTGTCCTTTTCTGCGGTGATATTCACAATATTCATCTTCTTTCCACTAATCAGGTTTGATCAATCAAGGTTCATAGTTTTTGATGTTTGGTAGTTGGATGAGATTGGATTGCAAGAGTGTCTTTAAGACTGATTCAATGGGTTCACCCAATTGGGTGTATGTTATCTTGGTGTGGGGAGGACCTCTACGTTGTTGGTTATTTTGGATGGTGTTCAATGCTTGACTCTGATCTTGTGTTTGGGTATTTGACGTGTTTTATGTGTTTTATGTGGAAGGACCTTTGAGGTGAATGATAGGACCTGTTTTTATCACATTAGCATCAACAACTCCATCATTAGTGACATTCTTGTTTTGGGACCAATATTTTTTTTATCATTATTGGGCTTTGGAGTCTCTTTGTGTACTTTGACTAGTCCTTTTGCGACAAAGACCTTTTTCAATAAGGATGTCTTTCTCAAGGATTTCATCAAAAGTTTTGAAACATTGGATTTTAAGACCACTCATCATTTCTTCATTAAGGTTTTCCACAAACATGGTGACTAGTTGTTTCTTAGAAATCTGACAAGGGAACTTGCTAGCTAGAATTTTTCATCTTTAGTAAAATGAGGTAAGTGACTCCCCTTCTTTTTGTTTGGTTGCACATAATTTTGTGAGGGTCATATCACTTTCATGTTAAAGGAAAAGTGATTAATGAATTTATCAACTAGTTCCCCCCATATTCTAATCCCTAGAGGAAGATGTGCAAACCAATCTAGGGTTGGTCTCATGAGACTTCATGGGAATAGTCTCATCAAATAAGTAGGATCATATATAATTTCCATACATGCCATATTAAATTCTCGTATGTGTTCCACTAGATCCCCTTTCCCATTGTATTTGGGTAAACTTGATATTGTGAAGTGAGGGGGAAAGGGTGGTGTAGAGATTTATGTCGAATGGATAAGGGCACAATTCCTCCATGGAAGAGGTTTTCTTGTTGGTTCCCAATTACATGTTTGTCATTTTTTGTTGGATGGTGTGTATTTGTTGTATCAAGGTATCCACGAGAGAAGGTTTTTTGTTGGTTTGATTTGGTGTTATGACATTGGTGTGGAGTTCATCTATTGTATTTGGATTGGGAGTGGAATTTTATGGTATGGGACCTTGGCTACCTTGTTGATATTGATGTGTAAATGTGGCATTTGTGTTGGTTTGATTTGGAGGGAAATTGGAATTTAGATTGGTCCCAAAGGTCATGTTTGTATTTGGTATGGAATTTTGAAATTGTGGTGTGGGCCCTTGATTTTTTCATTGGATTTAAAAGGTTGGTACTTGATTCATATTTTGGAAAGATGGTGTGGGTCCTTCATTGGTATTCAAAAATGTAGGTCCTTGCAATGTAGGAGTGGGCCCTTGGTTGGTGTTTTGATTTGGTATTTTTTGCGAGACAATGTGAATTCTCCTAGATTTGTTTGGTTTATTTTTATTTGATGAGGGTGTGCTTTGGAATTGGAATGAGGGACCTTGATTCATGTTTTGAAGTGTAGGCATGGTATCATGGTTTTTATTTTTAAGTAAAGGTGTGGGACCTTGGTTTGTATTTTGAAAAAGAGGATTTGTGAAGGTCTTACCCATAGAATTTTGATGAGCTTTCAAATGTGAAATTTTTTCCTTGTGTTGTCACGTGAGTTACCTTGTTTCCAAATCTAGAGTTACTAGGGATATGTGTAGTAGTTGTGGCCATGTGTGTTGTTGTCCCAAGTGGTATAGTTGACATTTGTTGTGAATATGGCATCCTTGATGCAAATGGATTTTGAGTATCTCCTTCCACAATTGTGGAGACATCAAAGCCTTAAGGGAATTTAGCACCCTTTTTAGCTAGTGCATAGAAGAATATATTAGGATTAGCACTAATGAGCTCATCAACCATGTATAAAATCCTTGGGTCTTGGTAAGCTCTTTCAATTTATTTGGGACTCATTTTCTTGTTGAATTCGTCTAGACTTAGATTGTCCAATGTGTTGGTTGGGTCTCTTTGTGGTGTTTCCCTTCATGGAGTAGATTGATTTGAGTTTGATCCAAAGTTGGTGTCATGATGTGGACTAGAAAAGGGGTCATTTAAGGAATCCATTTCCTTTCTTTTAGTTCATTACCTTGTTTCAACCATGTAAGACTTGCAAGTTGGAAGGTGATGCAAGGTGATCATGCAAGGATAATGAGTAAAGGATGAAGCTAAATGAAGTTAAATAAAACTAATGGATGGCAAAGGATACCCAAGGTGGATTAATTTATGATCAAGGAAAATGATATGGAGACTAGATGATGTTAAGCTAATGATCAAAGGTAGTGGTGCAACTAAGGCTAAGATGAAATTAAGCTTTGTTTTTGTGTTTTTGGGATATGAGAATGCGAAGTGCAAAATCTAAGATTATGGAGTGATAGGATGGTAGGGATGCTATGGTCAAAGGGTATGGTGTGAAACTAAATGATACTAGCAAGATGATACTAAGGATATGAACCTTAATATTTAAGAAAAATAATGGTAACCAAGTTGTTGTAGGTCCAAGATAACTAACCTAAATTTCATTGACCTTTGTGATCACCAAGGTAATGGTTTTGAAAAGGTGAGTCTAAACTAGGAAACAAGTTTGAGACTCAAGTATTGACCAAGATAACAATGACAAAGGTTGATAAAATGAAAGATGAAGGTCAATGAAAAGTTGGATAAGAAACAATGGACTATTCAAAGGCTTAGTAGTCTTCCTATGTCTAAAATATGAATGATAAGTGAAACCTAAGGTCTAGGATCAATTTATGCAAGGAAAAAGGATGAGGAAAGAAACCTAGAATGCAATATAATCCTAAATGAAAGTGTTGGAATGGACTAGTAAAGCTCTGCAAGTCTCTAGTTTAGAAGTCATGATCACTATTATGATGAATTAATTCTATTTTGGACAAGTATTTTATGAATTTTTGGTAATCAACCAATTTCGGCACTATTTTTCTTAGATGCGTCATTTCAGTTACAGGTTTCTGATAAGCAGTTGTAGTTTAGTTTAACAATTGTGACACTATGTTAAGCAGTTCTGGTTTAGGATTTTAGTTACGATTTTCTGGTAATAGATGCAACACAAAATTGTAGTTGTGGGCCTATTTCAAGTAGTTGTGGTTCATAGAGTGTTTGATTTACAATTTGATGGTTTTGACTTGGTTTTGAATGGGTTTTTTTATTGGATTTTATGAGATGAAGTTTGGAAAACACAAAAAGTAGTCAACAAACACTTGTTTTGGTCTGATTTTGAGTGTAAAATTTTTGTATTCCAATGTAAATAAAGACACTCATAGACAATTTACAACCTAGGCTAGAAAAAGATACCACATGTTGAATCCCTACTCAGATTGCTCCAAACACCTAAACAGAGAAAACAGCTAGAAACCTTGGTGGTGTTGGCTCCCCCTTATACAACATGGGCTCACCAAGATCTCTTACCCACTAAGATCTGAAAACCTTGAGGGATTCCCTATCTCTACAATGAATGGTGGAACATAGGGCGGCTTCAAAATAATTGTTCCTACACTAGCAAGTGAATAGGTTTTTTGCCACTAAACAAGGGTTCTTAGTTTGTGTTTCAAGGAAATATTGGTGCCTATGTGTGAGGAAAGATTGGCTCAATTAAGAGGCCTCCCAATCCCTTCCTAAGAAAGGATTTTGACGTGTCACATAGACATTAGGCATGGCACTTGTTTGCATAGAACATCCTCAGTAGGTGATCCAAGACTTTCATAATGGTCATGAAAATTTATATAGCAGACCAAAATAATGTCACTTGGGTTGTTCCCTCTTTTGAGGCAGGCCCTCTAAGGGTAAACAAAAGCAAGGAAGTACATTTTTTTTATCTCCCAAATTGCACAAAGCTCAAAGAGAGAGCATACACAATGCCTTTTCCTCGCACTCGCATGGGGTTCATTTTAATTCCAAATTGAAATATGTGGGTGATTGTACAAAATACCAAAGGAATGCTTTTGATTCTCCAAATTTCCAAATGGCACAAGAGAAGAGCATACACATCCAATGGCATAATGCAAACCACAAGACATGGAAAACACTTTTTAATTTTAACCTTGCTTATGATGTGAAACAAACACTTGGGTTCTTTTTTATCCGATGACGTGTGATGCATGTTAATTTTAAAGCCCATGAGTGAAGATATGCATTTTTTTGTTCATTTTAACCTTAATGAATGAAATTCATATTCATTTTAACCTTATGAATGAGATGCAATTTGTAGTTGTTGTAAGCAAACAAATTTAACCTTAATGAATGAAATGCATATTCATTTTAGCCTTATGAATGAGATGCAATTTGTAGTTGTTGTAAGCAAACAAACAAAATTGATTATCCTTAAAGCGAATAATGAAAAGCTCGATTTTTGCTTCTAAAGAAATAGTTTCAAAAGCTCCTTAAATCAAATGCCACACATTGAAAAGAGATTATTATCACACCAAAAACCCTATTTTAATGAAAACCCAAAAAGAAAATTGAAATAAAACTAAAAATAGAGAAAGATATACTTAAATAGGTAGATGCATCAGTCGGGTTCACAAATGTGTCATTTTAGTGCATCATTTGGGCCTATTGTTGTGTCATTTCAGTTGCATCATTGTGCATCTTAGATGTGTCACACTAACCTATTACATGGCTAAAACAAAAAAAGAAAAATGAATTTTCTTGAAAAAAATCATATTTTCACATTAGGTTCACCAATATAAGATGGGAAATGTCTACCAGCATAGATCTAGTGACAACCACAACACTATCTAAGATAGAAATCCAATCTAAACAAGAGAAAACAATCAAAATAAAGGAGAAAAATCAAAGCAAACAACTCCCCATATTAAAGTTGAATCACTTCCCTTGTCTCTCCTCAAGCTACCTTTGCATGTTTACCCTCAAATCTTGAAGTGTGTTTGCAAATACTTATAAAAAATAAGCATGAAATTTAGAGATAAGTGGTTGTTAAATCAAAAATGGAGGAGGAAGGCTTCTTTTATAGATAGACATTTGAATGGATGGATGAGATTCAGCTTCCAAAAAGATTCCAAGATTGACGGTTGAGAGGACATACAACACAGAGGAATGGGGGTTACAAAATGAAGGGTCAAGATCGAGAAGAGACTAGAGTCAATCAACAACTGAGATTTTAAAATAAGATAGTGGAGGGAGATAATGGAGAAATTAAAAATTAAAAACGTTTAATTCATGAGAAGGAATATTTGACCAACTGGAGGCATAAAAAAAAAATTATTTATTTATTTGAGGAAAAGGCAAGTGGGAATTTAATTAAAATGATTTATGTAAGCATTTTAATTAAATGGGGAGAAATAGAAAATTGGAATTAAATAATTAATTTGGATTAATTATTTAATGGGGGAAAATATCAAAAGATAGTCAAATAATTTAAAATTTATTTGACTATAGAAGAGTTAAAAGATTAATGAATAGACAAACAATTAATAATTATTATTTGACTATAGACAAACGGTGAAAGGTAAATAATTAGATAAATAATAATTTATTTAATTATTGAAGAAAAGGAGGTTAGCGACACAATTAAATTTATTTAATTGATCATAGTAGAATAAAGGTTAGGAGGTTAATTAATTAAATAATTAAAATTATTTAATTAATATAGGAACATGATAAGAGATAATTAAATAATTAAAATTATTTAATTATGCGGAGAAGAAGACCAAGAAAAATGATGCTAGCAGACCAAGACAATTTTTCAATATCTACAAGTTTGACACTATGTATAGATGGGCTTTTTGAGTTGTATAATTTTATTTTAGATAATGAAGAATTATTTTGGTTTGTATGCTCTAAATATATTCATGTGTTATCGTTATCCATTTCTCATATGTTAAATTAGTAATCCCTATATATAGTTGTGCAACCATCGGTAATCTATGCAATTGATGTAATAAAAAACATTCATGTATTGGTATCTTGGTTTGGATGTGTTGAAGTGGCCTATCTCTTCACATGTTGAGATTTTTTATCTTTCTTTCACCATCATTGCACATTAAAACATGCATTGTGGTAAAACCTTCTCATAATTTGTCATAGTTTTTGAAATCTAGTTGGTATTTGTGTGTTTACATCTAGGGTTTTTGTTATTCAACTTTCTTTAGTTTTTTTCATTTCATTTATGTACTTTCTAGTTAAAAGTACACAAAAATATCAAAAACCCTATCCATATGAGGGATCCATCCCTCTCAAATGCAAAGGAGTCACTATTGCATAATGATCTCTCCAACTATTGGAACAATTTCCACTACTCTTCAAGAAAACAAGTTCATTCTTAGAGATAAAATCACAATGAAAAATTGGTTTACCAACAAGACCTTTAATACCCCCTTTTCAATTCTTAACAAACTAGAGGGGAGCATCAAATTTTCATTAAATTTAAAATTACTATTATTGGTACTCTACATAAGATTCCCATATCCCTCAGGTTTTATTTCTCTTTAAATTGTGCTTGAAATCATAACCAAGAATATATGGTTTGACACATGGGGCATGGGAGAATATTCCTCTTTGATATGTAAATTTACTTTACATTAATGGTTAAAGGGCTTGAAGTTCTATAAAATGGAATAATTCTTGTGAAATATATAGGAACAACCCTAGAAGGTTGTGCACTATTACTTTTGGTAGCTAAAATGTCTTTGAATTCAAGGGAGTAGGTGAAATGTGTGATGTTTTAAGGTTTAAAAGAGTCACAAATTTCCTAGTAGAAATTTAGATCCAAAAGGGACCTGAGAACTTGTGTGCAAGAGGGATAGGAATCAAGTGTGGGAAAGGAACAAGAAAGGATGCCACCTTAAACCAAGTAAGTGCTTTGGGAGGTTCAATAACTTGTGAAAATTCTGACATATCATCTTCATTGAAGCTTTGGTCAACATCTTGAGATTTTCTCAAGCAATGTTGCACATTCATAAAATTTGTGAAATCACAAACCTTGTGACATTTATAAATTTTCCACTTTTCTCTCTCCTCTTCTTTTTAGATTTTCAATACTTTTATCATCATTTCATAGAGTTCACAAACTTGCAAATTTTGCAACATCATGAACTTGACAAATTTATTCCCTGTTTGTTATATTTTCAGACTTTTGTAAATTGGAAATGATTATTAACTTCATTGTGCTTCTCTCCACTTTAAAAACCTTCAAAATTTGTAATATATTGAACTTACCCTCCTTTATCACACTTTCTACAAGTTTGTAAACTCGTGAACTTATTGAGAACTTGAACCTTGTTGGAATTTCATTGAGTTCATGAACTTGTTAACTTTTTGAACCTTTGAACTTATTCCCTTTGTCATTTTTCACTTTCAACAAGTTCATGAACTCAAAACTTCTTGAATTTTACAAATAAGGTACAAAAGGAAACACTTGGAAAAATTTTAAGTTTGGCAACTCGGGTGATTAACCAAAGTATAAGGGTGAAACCAAAACAATACAAGGAGGAATTTTGAACATAGGTTTCTATTGAAAATATCTTATATAAATCTTAGTTTATGAGCACAATAAGGCTAAATCCCCAATAGACTAGGATTCAAGCATAATTAGACACAATCAAATTGGGCAGCAATAGTACCTAGTGTATGCTTCATCCCAAAAGATGTCACTTGAACAAATACTAGCTTGCTATGTGTAATACCTCTTATTGAATTGATAAGAATATCATTGCATAGCTATAGGAGGTGGGTATTCTTAACTTTATTCTTTAAGATAATAACAATTATGGATTTTTGAAGATCCTTCCTTGGTTATAACACTAAAAAATAAAGTGCATACAAACTACCTCCTACTTCTAATCTATGTTGTAATATATTCTCATTTAGAGAATATGTTGGATCACTACTTCTAGGACTAATGCATATTCATTTGGTTATAAAATCATAACACATAATGAGAGACAACACAAAGAAATCAAAAGTATTGAGTTGTGTAAATACATACGCCACAAATAATGACATTAAGTAACTAAAAAATAATAGTTATCCATCACGTACTACAAAAATTAAAATGAAATTGATAAAATACCATTATAAATATTATAATGAATTATAATATTAATTCATTCATCTAATCCTCAATTATGTTCATACCAGCACATGTGGCAAGATGGAGCCCTAAGCTAGAATTTTTCAAAAGATCCACAAATAGAAATATGGAGACGTTCAATTGCAAGAACCATTTACAATATTAACCTCCTTTTGATTTATAGAAAATACTCTAATGGTAGTTGGATTTACAAGATTTGAAATCCTAAAAGATCCATTAACTTGTTATTGCATTAAAGAGAGAAAATAATTGACATTTAAAAAAAAAATAGTCTAGCATTTATAACACTTTTTTGGTTGTCTTATTACTTAAAAATTGAGGGAGACCTATCATTGAGAAATTAGGCATGTAAGGTAAGCTTGGATCCCATGAAATCTACTAAATGAGAAATTTTAAATAGGTGTGAGGACCATGCGCATATAAAACTCAACCAGTGTATTGATGATTGTTAGGAAAATAGTATCTCAACCTTGTAATTACATGAGGTTACTATTTATATTAAGTTTAAATTTGAGCATGGATTGATGCAGAATTTTCCTCAAAACTTTGGATTGGCTAAATAAGCATGCTCGTAAAGTTTTGTCGCAAGATCATATCTAGATTTGAAGATATTAAAGTTTTCAATTTTCAAAGTTTCAAAGTCCATTTTGAAGGCCTTAGAGGAATTTCTTGGGCCTGAAAGTGGTCATAACTAGTGTAGAAAGTTATAGCTTGGTAGATCTCTTCATAAGCTTTCTGACGGTTTAAATAATTTGTTAATCGAACACCCAGATCAAAAGTTATGGCCTCCAGAAGTTGGGTCTCCTGAAATGGGAGATGTAAAAATGTGTTGGACACATAAATGAGTTGTAAAGGTGGAGTTACATGTGGTGGTGTATGTTTAGATACATCATAAGAATTTTTTTTGGAGATGAGCATGGGCATCGCATTTTAGGTGGTTTTAGCTCATGGTTTTGTAATATCATTTGACAGTTTCAAGTATTGTATATCCTATATATTAGGTTCACGAGATGGAGATTGGGTATAAGGTTCTTAGAGCTTTTGAGTTGCCTCTAAATCCTTGGTTGTTGATACTCTTGTGAGAAAGCTTTCTCTACAAGTATATTGTAATCTTGTTGATTTTTGAGTAATATATTGGGCAACTTTTGGAATGTGGGGTTTTTTCTTCTAAAAGGGCTTTCCCCACATAAATCACCGTGTTGTGGTATGAATATTGTTTATGTTTATTTTTGTTATTCTGTAACTATTCAAATATATACAAAAAATTACATAACCTTCCTCTCAAGATTAGTGTAAGAATATGTTGTACCTTATCTTCCTTACAAGTGGTATCAAAGCTTGATCACCTTCGGTTTCAGTTTTGGGTTGTTGGGTTTCTTGAACTAATATAGTTTTGAGTGGGAGCTTGTGCAAAAAAAAATTGCAATATTGTTGAAAGAATTTTAGATGGAAAGCACATCAGGGAGAATAGATATAGAGATTTTTTCTAGAAATAAGTTTGAGATGTGGAAGTTGAAGATGGAGGATATGTTAATAGATCGATATCTATGGGATACTATTGATGATAATGTTATGAGGCTTGTAGATACTACTTTTGTTGATCAATATGATGTTATGGATCGTAAAGCCAAGGGTCTGATTAGATTGTGCCTGGTAGACTCTATTCTTATCAATGTGCATGAAGAAACCTATGCACAAAAACTATGAAAGAAACCTGGATAGATGTATCAAGCCAAATATTTAGTGAATAATATTTTCTTGAGGAAGAAATTATATTCCTTGAGGATGGAAAAGGGTGGAAAAATTATAGCACAATTGGAAGGATTCAATATTTTGGTGGCTCAATTGGCATCAGTTGGTGTTGAAATGGACGAGGAGGAGAAATGTTAGATTTTTCTTTGTTTGTTTCCTCTTATTATGGCTATTGGGAGTACTTCTGTTATCTTGAAGATTGAAGATGTGGTGGGTTCTTTTCTCTCTGAAGAGATGAAGAGGAAGGCATCCATTAGTGCTAAGGAATCCCTAAATTTTCATGGAAGACCTAAGGAAAAATGCAAGAAGAATGAGAATCATGATAAATCCAAATCCAAGGGGAAATCTCCTAGAAAGTCCAAAGTTGTTTTTTGGAGTTGTGGTAAGCCTACACACTTTTGTAAGGAGTGCAAAGAAGAAAAGAAGAAAGGAAGATGGTGATGCTTCCATTAACTTTGACCACTCATGCAGGTAATGATGCATGGTTAATTGACTCAAGTACATCTTTTCATATGACCTCTAATAGAGATTGGTTTTCTGAATATGAAGAATTTGATGTAGGTAAGGTGTACTTGGGTGATTATTCTTGTTTAAATATTGTTGGTCATGGTAAAGTTAAAATCAAGTTTCCTGAAAATAGAACAAAAAGGATTAATGGTGTGTTGCATATCTTGGATTAACACAAAAAAAAATTATTTGTGAGAAAACTAATAGGTGTGGGTGTGCAAGTTGTCTTTTCTGATACAGGATGTAAGATAGTTAGAGGTTCTATGGTGATTGCTAGAGGTGGCACATATGGCACATTGTATAAAATCGATGCATGCAGTGTTGAGTGAAATATTAATTTTGTGAAAAAAAAGATTGTGGCTACTTCATTGGAAGATGTGAGGGTTTCATCTTCAATGGATGGTCATGGCTTCTGGGTACCCAAGGGTGCTCTTTTTTCTGAATCAAAGTTACCTACAAAGAAGACTATGTTATGGCACCAATGACATGGCCACATTGGAGAAAAGGGTCTAAGGACCTTGAAAAATAAAAGCCTTGTTGAAGGTTTTTTTGATTCTAATCTTGATTTTTATTTTTGTGAGCATTGCATTTATGGAAGAAAAAAAAAACATGTTCAATTTTACTCAAGCTCTCATAAATCTTGTGGTGTGTATATCTTATTCATTTTGATGTGTTTGGTTAAATAGATGTTCTTTCGATTGGAAAATCCACATATTATGTTTTATTTATTGATGATTATAGTAGGGCATGAGTATATTTTCTAAAGACTAAATCTAAAGTTTTCAGTTAGTTTAAGGAATTTAAAGTAATAGTTGAGTTATAGACTGACAGGAAATTAAAAAATTTGAGGAATGATAATGGTGGTGAATTTTTCTCTAATGATTTTGATATATTTTTTAAATATTGTGGAATTTTGAGACAAAAGATAACTTTGTATTCTCCATAGGAGAATGGATTTGTAGAAAGAATTAACAGGACACTGATGAAGAAGGCTAGGAGTATGTCGAGTGGTGTTGGTCTAGAACAAATATTTTGGGATGAAGTTGTTTCCACTACTTGTTACCTGATTAACAAGTCTCCTACATCAGCTCTTGCTAATAAGACACTTATAGAGGCATGGTCAGGTCACAAGCCTTCACTTAGACATCTTATAGTTTTTGGTTGTGAGGCATATGCACATGTGCCAAAGGAGCGAAAATAATAGGATAATAAGGTCGTGAAATGTATCTTCATCAGATATAGATATGTTGTGAAAGGATACAAGCTTTTGGATCATGTATCATAGAAGGTAATATAGTACACAAGTGTTATTTTTAAAGAAACTAAGTCTTCTTCTTTTTCATTGCAGCTAGAACAAACAAAATATGAAGACATGATTCAACTTCCTTCTACATCTGAAAAAGTTGAATCAAAACCTCTAGATAGACAAGAAGTTGAGGAGAGAAGAACCTCCAACTCAGTTTTTCCAAACATCTACAAGGCATAAACAACCACCTGAAAGGTATTCACCTTGTAGTGTTCTTTAATCAACTTAATATCTAGGAACATGAATTGCTGTACTCAAGGATTGAACATCACAACTGGTAGTCATAACCTACTGAAGAACCTCATTTAATCATCAACCCAAGGATGTAAACTTGAAATGGGTTAGCACAATATATGCACTAATCTCCCTTCCAGACATACATGATTCCTAAAATGCTTTATACTAGAATTTAAATTACTGGAAACAACTTTACTGGATAACTTGCTTGGGAATGAAAACTTGAAAGATAAAACTATTCTGCATCTAGTGGCTGCAGGAATAGTTGACAGCTCTGTGTTTCTGTCAGCTGCAGGAATAGTCACATTAACTTCTATGAAGGGAAATGCAGCTATTCTAACTTGCAAAATAAAAGTATAGACAGTTCCCTAAGTGGGCCCCCTTAGGTAATGCCAAAAGTAGACAACATATTAGGTGAAAAACTTCATAAACTTTATTGATTCAATGTAAACAATTACATAGCACAATCTCTTGACTGAATTTCTGAAACTGAAAAATGTGTTACAATACCAATTTCTTCCAGCCCATTCTCTGAAGGAAAAATGGGCTATTTATTGAAAACTAATTCTAACTACTAACCAACCTTCCCTTATAAAATGGGAGGCATTTATTACATTTAACTAACTTAAGCAAGGAGGTGAATGACAATGTAAGAACTAAGTCAAATCGGTTTAACAATCTTCAAGCGCCATCATCCTAGATTCATGCACCTCCAAGATGCCTAGCCTAGATTTCTAGAACACTCTCCCTGCATGGCAGATGAGTTGAAACTGTCTCCCCATCTTTTGTTGTTGAACCAGTCTTTATGGATTTGGTCTTTTATTCTTCAAGTGGAAATTGAATTCCCTTCCTCCAATCGTGGTACCTGCAAAATATCTGCCATATTTTCCTGAGGAAGAAGGTTAGCTCAACACATTCATCCCTTAAGACAATCCATTACTTCATTCATTCATTCATTAAGTATTAAACTAAGGCAAACATTGTTTCAGATATGGCTGCAAGAAATTTTAGTAGTGGAGGCTGCAGGAAGGTTTTATGATCACAAAAAGCCATAAAGTATTTATCACACTAATAAAACATTAAAGGTAATAATCATGGGACTTTTTATCATAATATACTCATCATATTTAAGTCATAAAAAGGTCTATGTCCTATCCCATAATCAGACTGAATGTTTGTTTTAGCATAATAAAAATAGAAAAGTATTTATAAAAGTATGATCAAAATGTGCCAAAGACTTGGCTCATCACACCTGATGATGGAGGTGTATTTTTTCTTTGAATACTAATATTAATGAACCTAAATCTATGAAGAGGCATTAGGTATGAATGATGCAAAATCTTGGAAGATTTTTATGGATGAATACATGGTAGCTTTGAAAAATAGTGATATATGGGGTCTTGTACCATTACCTAAAGGACGAAAACATGTTGGTTGCAAATGGGTGTTTAAGAAAAATATGGGTCCAAATAGAGGTATTGAGAAGTGCAAAGCACGGTTGGTTGTGAAGGTTTACTCTCAAGTTGAGGGTGTTGATTACAATGAGATATTTTCTTCTATTACAAAAATGGCATCCATTACATTCTTGATTTCTATTGTTGTTTCTTATGATGTAGTGGTTGAGGAAATGGATGCAAAAATAATTTTCCTTCATGGTGATTTGGAGGAGGATATTTACATGTGTAGAGAAGGGGGATTCACTACTCCTAAGTCTCTAAGACTCCAAATAGCCTACAAGGAGAAAATTTCCCTAAACTACATCAAGACTACCTTGACTTTAGACAGAAAGAACAAGCTGAAAAGGAAGGGAAAACTGGATTGTATTTTCCTTATGCTTTGTGATAGAGGTTTACTGAAAGTAGGTGAACGGACCATAGAGGTCTCAGATTCTAGATCAGCCATCTCTCTGCCAAAGGATGGAAGTGTGTGATTCAAACTTCAATGCACCGTACTGGTGTCCTATATGGAAAAAGGGTCAAGTTTCAAACAAACACACAGAGTCTATTGACAACCTGGAATTTTTGGTTTTATAGTTTAACATAAATATATGGAAACGTAGAATACAACAAGAAGAATACTATAACTTATAAATATAAACCATTCTAATATCAAAATGATGAAGAAGGAAGAAGAAGAAGAAGAAACAAGAAGAATGCTAACTTACGGAAGGTCCAATTCTCCAGCAAATCCTTATGGTGAGGTTGTACCTACACACACAATAACAAGAAAATTGTTGTGGCTAGACCCCCGTTTTTGTGTTTCCACCTCCATGGACAACCAATATACCACAAAATATAGAAAAATAATAAATAAATAGAGAGAGTAGACACAAGATAGTAGAGAGAAAAGACAACCTGGATTCTACTGTACAAGTACAATAATGCAAATAAACAAATAGACACAATATTACCTCCCTTTATATGATCTCATGAGGCCGAGAGAGGAAGGAGAAGAACAAGATCACCATGTCAATGGAATAGAGCTATGACAACCTACAATAACAATGACACTAGAGCAGTAAGATGGTGTAGGAGTGAAGTATGAATCTAATAGAAGCAAGAGAAAGCAAGGAGGGATAGAATTTTCAAGAGTTGATAGAATGAAGAGATATCTTGAGAGATTCCATGAATGAGCTTTAAAATGTCAATTTTGAGGCAATAAGGTTGTTACCGATGGTCAAGATTTGAAGAGGGACATTACATTCACAATTGATAGAGAATCATAATGCCTCTAACATTCCTTGACCTAGGAATTATGTCAGGATGAAAGCACGACATGTAAAATTTTGTGCAATGCATGGGTGTCCTTGATAGAAATTCGCTCACCAACATAGAACGATGAGGACACATGGAAAAAGTGAGGAAAATGTGGCAGTTTTTTGTATTATCAAACTTGTAAGTCTAAAATGAGGGTAAATTAATGGGAATTTGCATGGGGTACAAATTTATGCCATTACATTTTTCCCCCACTTTAGCGAGCATATGTGTTGATGCATATGTGAGCTAAAGTAGAAAGAGGTTGAAGAGAATATACCAAAATCATAGAGGAATCAGTCCTTCTATTTGTCATACCTTGATGTGAAAGAGGAAGCTCCACCAAGATGGAAAGATGGCATAGGTCTTCAATCCTACAAAGCTAGCTATGATCTCACCAAAAACATGTTAGGTGAAAAAGAAAATCATAATAGACACAATAAGACACCATTTGACATAAGCTAGCATAATAAGACATAGTATGATTAGATAAGACATAAGACAGTCTGATCAGATCATAAGATTATGGTTGCTACAAATTGTGTTGCACAATAGTCACAGAAAAGATAGGTCTAGTTAGGTTTCCCCCAAGCTAGATGCCAGGATATAAGATGTCTGACACCAAGACACACAACATAAAATATCAAATATGAGATGCCAATTGTAAGACACCAGAGAATTTTTTTTGAAAATAAGGCTTTCAAAAAGGGGTTCTTTCAATAGGGAACCCTTCAATACATCAAGACACCAAGGGGCCCTTTCGAAGGAACACACCTTTCAAAAGATAGGATTTTCTGCAAGTGATTCTATCATCAAGGAATCCTTTTTAAAGAAATATCTTTCGTCAAGGAATCCATTAGAAAGAGTGCTTTTTTTAAAAGAAAGTTTTTAGACTCTTTCATTTGAAAGAATACTCCTTTTTCATAAGGAAAATTTTTAGAATCTTCCATTAAGGGATCCTTTTGAAAGAATATTTCATCAAGGAGTCCTTTTTGAGAGAATACATCATTTTGGAAAAATGAGAGTTTTCAACAAGGGATTCTTTTGTCAAAGAATTCATTGTAAATAAATATGACACCAAGGAATCCTTTTGAAAGAATTCTCCTGGCTGAAAATTAGACAAGCATGATAGCCCCCTTAGGATGATGTGTGCTATGAAAATGAGCACATGGAATCCTAAGGAGATAAAGGAAAGACGAGATTTTGTGGCACGAGATACATGACAAGATGTATTTGTGGTATGTTTTCACACATGCAAGGGACAACACATCGAAACCACAACATCAAGAAGACAAGCAAAGACAAAGAAATCAAGAGACAAGGGGATCTGAGAATTCGGGGTTAGAACTATCCACAAATATTGTAAGATGGGGTAAAATCAAATAGCATAGATAAAAGTAACAACCACAAAACAAATCTAAGCTATTATCCCAATCTAAACAAGAGAATACAAACAATGCATGAGTAAAATGAAAGCATCAAACTAAAATACTCCTCATGCCTAAAGTTGATTCACTTCCCTTGTCTCTCCTATTTCTTCTTATGCCAATATTGCCCTCAAATTTGTTGATGAAGTTGTGCAAATACCAACAAATAGTAAGAAAGAAAGTTGGAGATAATGGTTGTTAGCTTGAAAATGGAGGAGAATGGTCTCTTTTATAGACAACCATTCAAACGAATAGTCGAGATAAATCCTCCAGAAGGATTCCAAGATCAACAAATGAGAATGAATGATGGAGGTTATGAAGTGAAGGGTCAAGATTGATCTTCTAGAAAGATTTCAAGATCAATGGTTGAGGAGGTGGGCAATGAAGGCTATGATGTAGACAGCTATGACAGGCCATGAAGGCTTACGATAGAGATGGCTATGACAGAAATAAAGGCCATGAATAGGGCATCTTTGACCAAAGAGGTGCATAAATAATTTATTTTAAATTATTTATTCAAAAAATGGAGGAAATTGACAAGTGGAAGATAAATAATTTAGACAAATTATTTATTTAGAGAAAATGAAAAAGGAGCATTTAATTAAATTAATCAATTTAATTAAATGGGGGAGATGAAAATGGAACATTAAATAATTAAGCGAGATTAATTATTTAATAGGGAAAATGGCAAGGGATAGTTAAATAATATTGATAATTATTTAACTATAGAAGAATTAAAAGACCATGAATAGATAAATAATTAGTGGTAATCATTTATCTATAAACAAAAGGTGATAGAAAAATAATTAAATAAATAATAATTCATTTAATTATTGAAGAGGGGAGATTAGTGACGCAATTAATTTATTTAACTGATTGGGATAGAATAGAGATCAAAAGGTGAATTAATTGAATAATTAAAATTATTTAATTAATTGTGGAATATGATCAAAAAAGTCAAATAATTAAAATTATTTAATTATTCGAAGACGAAGACCAACAAAAATGACGCTCGCAAACTTAGGACATTTTTTAGTGTCTATATTTTTCCCCTCTTTGACATAATGAAGTTCATTGCGTTGTGTCAAAGAAATTTAATTCTGAAATAGGCCCCAGTGTAAAGAGAAAGGGGAAGGATGACCAGGAGGGTTGTGGTATGCCCCCTTGAGAGGACAGGTGAGTTCAAAGAACATGAATGTGTTGTCGAAATAGAAGATAAGACTAGAGGATGAAGGATAGAAGAAATTTTAGTATGAAGGAGATGAATGTTAGAGTGGAAAAGACAAGGGAAATGGGATGTTAGCACAAAAAGGGGAAAGAAGATAGATAGGAAATGATAAGGGAACCAACGTTCATGCCTACATTTTTATATTTATCATCATTGGGTGTCAAAAATGTCACAAGTGGACCACAAACACCATGGTATGACATAAACCAAGGTGTGCAAGGTGACCATCTGTGAGAGACAAGCAGTTCAAAAGATAGAGCCAAAAGACAAGGAATTCCCCAACTCATACTAAGCATCCAATTATCCCAATCTTTTTGCCGAGACAACCCGCAAATAGTAAGCAAATAAAAGAAGCCATGATCCATCATCATCCCTCTAAATTCATTAATAGGAAATCCTCGAGGAGACTAGTAACATGAGCCAGAACCAATAAAAAAGATAAGACAAATCCAAACCAACAAAGTGTTTGCCAAAGAGACAACGTTTTCCAATAGTTTTGATAAGATTGTTTGATATGATTGATTACGTTGACAAAGATGACCAAGATTTGATTTGATAAGTTTGAAAAGAATTAATTGATAAGTGGAAAAAGGTTGACCAATTAATATGATTGATTGTACCTGGTTTCAGGAAGGACACATCCTAATTAAGGCAAGATTGATTGACCGAAGTGACAAGATTGATTGATTTGATAAAGTTGACAAGATTGATTGATATGACCAAGCAATGTGATGATACCCAATTTCAAGAAAGACACATCCTATTTAAGGCAAGGAACACATCTGATAAAATTGACCAAGTGACAAGTGTTGACAAGAAACCTAACTGCAAGAAGGATACATCCTGGTTAAGGTGAGTGACAAGATTGACAAAGTCTAATCCTAGGAAGGATGCATTCTAATAAAAGACAAGAGAGAATACCAAATGAGACAAATGATAGAATGCTCGATTCTAATATAAGACCAATGACCTGATTGAGTTGTTGATTGGTTGGTTTGAGAGTTGACATATTGAAAGATTTGTTGGTTATGAGTTGGTTCAAATGATGACTATTTGCAGATCAAGACTACAACCAGACTCGACAAACCCTAAAGGATTGACCTAGGTGGCCTTGGGGGCTCATCAATTCATGGCCTTGCCTATGTTATACACACAAAGACCTCATAGTTCAACACAACTTCACTTTGTGTATTTGACAAGAGACCGAGTCATGATTTTATTTTGACAACCTAAAAGGACTGACCTAATGTCTCGGGGGCCCATTTAAGATGAACCTTTCCTATGTAGCAGATGCATTGAGACAACACAGTTTGACCACTCTAACAAAACTGACTCAAACTCTATTTTTGGGATTTTTGAAGCTTTTTGATGTTTTTGGATTTTGAAATGTTTTGATTTTTTTTTGGAGTTTTGCAAATGCTTTTATTTTTTTAGATTTTGATGTTTTATGATTTTTTGGATTGTTTCAAGACATTTTATGATTTTTATGGATTTTGAAGGTTTTAAAGGGTAGATACCATGTATTATTTCCCATGAAGATGTAAGTCAAGTAATTTCCCTCAGACAGGTATAGGACCAGTTTACTATGTACGAGGGGAAGCAGCGAATGCGACAGGTGGATATGAAAGCAAAGGATGCTAAATGTTGGTGGTTTTCAAGCCATGGGAAGGATGGAAAAGCTTTATTATGGATGAGGAATGAGTGTGAATGGGTGAAAGACCAAATGGAGTGACAGTAGATGGAGGAGCAAAGACTGGCTATGCATGGCACCTGTTTACCAGGTTTTCACCATGGTACTTATCCAAAGTGCCACCGAAGTGGTTTTCACTATTCGATGAATCATTTCTCTTTACTATTTTTTTGAGTTTTTTTTTGTTGTCACCAAGATGCCTGTTTGCCAAGTTTTCATCAAGGTGACCATTTTATTTATTTTATTTTTATTTATTTTTTTGTATTTTTGACTTTTTAAGGGATACTCTAAGAGTCAAGTATAATATTTGTGAAGGTGCATGTTGTTGATGGGTTTGGAAAATGTTTCTCCCTCAGGAGTAGAAATTTGATAAGCACCAAATCCATATGTTGTGACAATGTGCGTTCCCAACCAATTAGGCTAAAACTTACCAGGTTTTTCGCGTTCTACTTGATTCTTTGGATTTTCCTTTAGGACTAGATCACCAATGTCAAAACTTCTAGGATGAATCCTCTTATTGTAACTACGTCAAAGGTAGTTCTAATATTCTTGCAAGTGTTTCAAATCATTATGTCTCTTTTCATACAGTAACTCTAACTCTTGTAGATGGGATACACAGTATTCTTCTTGATCAATCAGGCCTTGCATAGAGACTCATAGGGATGGTAGCTCGACCTCTATAGGAAGGATTACTTCAGATCCATAGACAAGGGAATATGTTGTGGCTCCCGTAGGGGTACAAATACTGGTGTGATAGGCCCATAAAGCAAGGTTAAGTTGTAAGTGTCAGTCATGGCCAACGTCATTGACACTCTTCTTTAAGATCTTTAGGATAGTCTTATTAGATGCCTCGGCTTGACCATTACTCTGGGGGTAATACGAAGTAGAAAAATGATGTTGAATATGGAATTTGTCATAGAGCTCATGGAAACCCAAGTTTTTGAAAGGGAAACCATTATTTGTAATGATTGATTATAGGATACTATAATGGCAAATGATGTAATTTGGGATGAATTTGGCTATCTGCTTACCAGTAATGTAGGTCAATGGGATGGCTTCAATCCATTTTGTAAATTAATCGATGGCAAAAAGGATAAACTTATGTCCATTGGAAGAGGTTGGATGGATTTTTCCTATGAGGTCGAGTCCCCATTGAGAAAATGGCCACAACGAAGTAAGCGGTTGCAGTTCTTGAGTTGGTGCATGTATGAGACCTCCATGAATCTGACATTGGTGACATTTCTTCACAAATTGATAGGAATCACCTTCTATCGTAGGCCAATAATATCTTATTCTCATGATATTTTTGGCTAAGGTAGGACCAACAGAGTGAGATCCACATATACCATGATGTACCTCTTGTAAGGCTATTTTCACTTCATTTGAGTTGAGACATCGAAGGAGGGTGCAATCTAAGCTACGATGATTAAGGGTGTCTCTGATGATGGCATATTTAGATGTTTTTCGGTTAAAGGTCTTACGTTGGTTAAGGGACAAGTTAGGAGGTATAATCTGGTCATGCAAATAGGTATCAATGTCTTTGTACCAAGGTGAATCAAGACCAAAAATTTCACACACAAGCTCAATTTTAGGGACATAGAAAGCAGGGATCAACAATTGTTCTACCAAGAACTCGTATTGTGATGCATTATTGGGAATGTCCAAGAGAGATCCGATGGTAGCTATTCCATCAGCTACTTTGTTTTGGATTCTTGGGATCTGTTCAAAAGAAACACTATCAAAGTATAGTTTCAAGCTATCAACCATGCACTTGTAGGGCATCAATTTCTCATCCTTAGTATCATAATCATCATTGAATTTCTTTATTACTAACTATGAATCACCGTAGACTTGAAGATCCTTAATTTTCCATTTTATTGTTATTTGAAGTCCTGTTAATAATGTCTTGTATTCTACTAAGTTGTTAGTGCAGGGGAATGTTATTCAGAATGACTTAGGAATGGAATCTTCTTGAGGGGTGATGAATAGACATGCTTGTTTAATAGGACTATAATTCAACTCATATCCAACTAGGGTGTGATTGATGTAATATATAGCCCGTTTTTTTCCATCATTATCATTTGTGCTAACAATGCCCCCAACATTGATGTTGTTGCTATCACATATAATATCAAATATTTTTCATCAATTGGAGGCATAAGAATTGGTGGATTCAGTGGATAATTTTTTATCTAATCAAACTTTTCTTGACACTTTTTTGTCTAGTTGAAGGGAATTCCTTTTCTTAACAGATGTTGGAATGGGTGGATCTTGTCTACTTATTGGGCAATGAATCTATGAATTGATTGTAGTCTTCCTTGTAACATCCTCAACTGACTGATATTGGTTGGTGGTGGCATTTCTAAGATAGCTTTGAATTTTGTGGGATCAACTACTATTCCTCCATGTGAGACTATGTATCCAAGGAGTTTTCCTGATTGGACCCTGAAAACACATTTCTTTGGATTTAATCTAAGTTGGTATTTTCCAATCGTGTGAAAATATTTTCCAATATTGCTAAATGTTCACTTCATTATATGGATTTAGAGAGAAGGTCATCGACATAATCTTCCATCAGCACATGCATATAGTCATGAAATATTGTAGTCATCGCTCTTTGATATGTAGCTCCAGTATTTTTCAATCCAAATGGCATCACATTCCAACCAAAAGTTCCCCAAGCACATGTAAAAGATGTTTTTGGTTGATCTTCAATAGCAATCTGTATTTGATTATAACCCGAGAATCCATCCATGAGTGATATAATATCATATCCAATTGTGAGGTCTACGATGATGTTGATGTTTGGTAGAAGAAAATCATCCTTGGGACAAGCTTTGTTAAGATCTCTAAAATCTGTGCAGATTCTTATTTGACCATTTCATTTAGTGACAAGAACAAGGTTTGATATCCAATCTGCATAGTCAATACAATGAATGAATCCAACATCTAGAAGTTTCTTCAATTCTACCTTGACAAGGAGTGTGATCTGTGGATGCATTTTTCTTAGCTTTTGTTTGTATGGTTTAGCATTAGGTAGAAGTGGTAAGTGATGTAAAACCAATTCGGGATCCAATCTAGGCATATCCATATATGACTAGGCAAAATTGACTTACCTTTCTGCAAAGAATATTGTGAACTTAGGCTTTTCCTTGGCAGCCAAAGATGTTAACTATATGATTCTAGAATTATCTTGTGTTCCAATATTCACCTCTTATGTTTCTTTGATTAGCAATGGTGATCTCTCTCGGTCTATTGGGAGATAATCCAATCCTCCATCCTTAGGCACCTTGGGGAGGTTTTCACCTTTAGATTTGTCCTTTATTTTTACTTTTTCATGATCAGTAGGTGCCTTTCATTTTTCACTTGAAGACCTATTATTTCTATTTTTACTTTTGTCATTTTCACTTTTGTGACTAGAGAATAGAACAACCTCACCAAAGTATGTTGCATAATCAATTTCTATGGAAACCTAGCCTTATGATCCCCACTAGGTATTCCTTCATGAAGTCCCATAAACTCAGCAATTGCTTTGTCATTCTTGAAAGTGTCCAAACTTGGTGGGTCTTGTTGATTCCAATCTATGAGTTGTGGGTAGACAAGGGGTAAGCCATAATCAGTGTTATCAAGAGTCATGGTGTAGGAAGATAGGGTAAAGATTGACATAGAGTCATCAAGTTCCTAGGAGGCAGCATCAATGGTTTCCCAAAAGTTTTTATTCCATTCTCCTTTATTTAAGGGGGCTTTGGGACGATGGCTTGGTAGACTTAGAGAGGAACCAATTGTAAGCGTTTGACTGAACTACGTTTCAAGGGGAGGCTCATCAAGCATTTTGAACAGTTTATCTAAGTCCATAAAGGTAGTGAAGGATAGGGAATCCCATTCATATTCATTGGAATCGGCATCAAAATCCCAAGGGTCTTCATATGTCTCGATCTCATCTAAAGCATTAGAAACCTCACTCAAAGGTAATCTGATACCTTGGATAGTCACTTTTATAGGTATGAACCCTAGCCCTTGATGTTTGATCAACTTAGGAGGTTGCAAGGGTTCTATCATTCCTTGTTTATTTAGGCCGGGACCACTATGTCCATCATATCCTTGTCGTTTCATTATTGGGAACCCTTTTGGATACTGTTCAACTGGAAACCTCTTAGATTGAGTGTCTTCTTCTTCTCTGTACAACCATGTGAGAATGCGATCATCTAGAGATTCCTTGACAAGTTCCCCCCATCTGGTGAAGGTGGTAGGAGGATTATGAAAGATGACCTTAGGCTACATGGTATGTGGTTTTCCATAAGACTTTGGTGATTTAGGAAATTTGTGGATGAAAAAGAGACTCTTCATGTTATATTATCTGCATCCTTTGTCTTGGATCTGGATCTTAGGCACAGAGGGTATGGTGAATGGATTGGATGACTTGAACAGATTAGATGGGTTGATGTAGTGGGATGAAGTGGTAGATGAAGTGGAAGGTGAGGCCTCTCGATTGATGGGCACTTGACGTTAAACAATTCCTCTTAAGTTTGAACAATACTAAAAAGGGTCGGGGTCGCATGGAATAGTGATTTCAGTTCCATTGTGTGGAGATTTGAGGCATTGATGGTAGGTGTATGGAACAACTCTCATAGCATGAATCCAAGGATGGCCAAGGAGAAGATTATAATGTAAATCTAGATCCAAGAAATGAAATATTATATGTTGTATTGTGGGGCTAACTCTTATAGGGAGTGAAATGACACCTTCGGATGAGCATTCAGCATCATCATAAGATTTGATAGTGATTTTCTTTATTTGGTCTATATAATTCTCAAAGTATCCCAATGCTTTCACCAATTTTAGTGAGAAAATATTCAGACCTACTCCACTGTCTACTAGGACTCGTCTAATCTTGCATTTATTGATGTAGACTTTGAGATGTACGGGGTCATTATGATCAAATCTTTTGGTGTGGAAAATTCTTGCTCTAAGAAGGTGGCATGATGTGGCATAGTTAGGTATTTGACCATGGCCTTAAATGCATTAACATCTAATTTTGTGGGGATATACGCTTCTTGCAATGCTTTTTCAAGTGTATCTCTATGTTGTGGGGATGTGCGAAGGAGCTCCAAGATAGAGATTTATGCAGGAGTTTTTCCCAATTGCTCCAGGAGATTATATTGGTTCTTGGGTTGAGGATTAGACGAAGGTCCTGGAATAGTTATCTTGGTCCTGTGAGTAGCAACAACATAGTTTGAGTTTGGCTTGTTTATGGTGATGGTAGCAATGTGATTGTTAAAGGGTGTTATGTTAAGAATAATAGTGTTATAGTCATGTTTGACCGTGACATAGTTGGCACTATTATTGTTCCCTTAACTGGAGGCTTTCCCTTTATCATGGTCTTGCAAGGGAGTCTTGAATATGGTATGATTAGCATTGGTTTTTCCCTATGAATCTCCCACCAATATGGTTTCATTTTCAGTGAGGTCTTGAATGATGTTCTTGAGTGTCCAACATCTTGTTGTTTTGTGTCCTTTTCTATGGTGTTATTCATAGTATTCATCTTCTTTCCACCAATTTGGTTTTATCAAGGAAGGTTCACAATTCTTGGTGTCAGGTAGTGTGATAGTATTGCTTTGAAAGAGTTGTTTGAGAACTGATTCAATAGGTTCACCCAAGGGGGTGTAGGTTCTCTTGGAATGAGGAGGTCCTCTTTGTTGTTGATTATTTTGGACAATGTTCAGTGTTTGGTTTTGAATCTGGATTTGTGCATTTGGCATGGTTGGTGTATTTGATGAGGGACCTTTACGTTTAATGGTTCAACCTTTAGTTATAATTTTGGCATCAACAACTCCATCATTTGTTACATTTTTATTTCAGGACCAGTATTTTCTCTTGTCATTTGTGAATTTCAGATTTTCTCTATTTATCTTGAATAGTCCTTTGGCGATAAGACATTTCTAAATAAAGAAACCTTTCTCAAGGATCTCTTTAAAGGTTGTACAACATTCGATTCGAATTCAACTCATGAGTTCTCTATTAAGATTTTCCAAAAACATGGTGACCAATTAGTTTTCAAGAATGTGACAAGGGAATATGCTAACCAAACCTCACCATCTTTGGTAGAATGAGGTAAGGGGTTCTCCTTCTTCTTGTCTAGTGGTGCTTAATGTTGCAAGGGTGGAATCATTTTTAATGTTGAAGGAAAAATGATTAATGAATTTGTCCGCCAATTCACCCCATGTTCTTATTCCTAGAGGAAGATGTGCAAACCAATCTAAATCTACCCCTGTAAGACTTCACGAAAATAGTCTCATTAAATAAGTTGGATCATATGAGAATTCCATACATGATGTGTTGAATTCTTGAATGTGCTCTATTGGATCCCATGTCCCCTTATACTTAGGCAAAGGTGGTGTTGTAAATGAGGGGGAAAGGGTAGCATTATATAAATTGTGATTGAATGGAAAGGGGCATAATTCCTCCACGGAATAGATATTTTTGTTGGTTCCCAATTGTATGTTAGTCATATGTTGTTGAAGGGTCTTCACTTGTTGTATCAAGAATTCTGCAAGAGATGTTGTTCCATTGCTTTGATTTGGTGTCATGATGCTAGCATTAGGGTCATAGGTTGGATTTGAATTATGATTGATGTCTTGTGATGTGAGACCTTGATCACCATATTGATTTGTGTTGGTTTGATTTGGAATGAAATTAGCACTTATGTTTGTTCCAAAGGTCATGTTTGCATGTGGTATGGTGTTTTGGAATTCTTGTGTAGACCCTTGATTTGTGTTTAGGTTTTGAAAATTAGCTCCTTGGTTTGCAAATGAAGGTGTTGGTCCTTGACCAATGTTTTGTGATGAAGAAAGGGTCCCTTGGTTGGTATTTTGAAATGAATATGTAGGCCCTTGATTGACATTTTGTGATGAAGGAATGTTTCCTTGGTTAGAATTTTAGAACGATGAGAGGGAGCCTTGATTCACATTTTCGAATGGTGGGATGGATCCTTGATTATTGTTTTTCTTTGGGATTTTTTGTGAGACAATGTGAACCTTTCTAGGTTGACTTGAAAATTGAAATAAGGATCCTTGGATTATGTTTTGAAGTGTAGGAATGGGACCTTGGTTTGCATTTTGAGTCAAAGGTGTAGGACCTTGTGAAGTAGAACCTTGATGTGTGTTTTGGAAAAGGGGATTTGTAAAGGTCTTACCAATGGAGTTCGAGGTGCTTCCAAGTGTAGAATTTTGTCCTTGTGTAGTGGTATGGGTTACCTTGTTTCCTAATGTTGGGAAATTTGGGATATGTGTGGTGGTGGTACTCATATGTGAGGTTGTCCCAAAGGGTATGTTTTTTGTTTGAGATGGCGAAGGCATGCAAAGTGCAAATGGATTTTTAGTTTCCTCTTCTACAAGGGTTGATACATCAAAACCTTGAGGTAGCTTGGCACTCTTTTTAGCTAGTGCATTGAAGTATCTATTAGGATCAACACTAACAAGTTGATCAATCATGTTTAAAATTTTTGGGTCTTGATAAGCTCTTTCAATTTCTCGAGGAGTCAATTGTTTGTTGAATTCTTCTATGCTTAAGCATTCCCATATCTTGTTGAATTCATCGTGATTTATATTTTCCCAATTGTTGGTTTGATCTCTTTGTGGTACCTCTTTGTGAGGTGTGGATTGATTTGAATTAAACCAAGGGTAGTGCCATGAAAAGGGTCACTTGAATATTCCATGTCCTTTCTTTTAGATTTTGACCTTGTTTCAACCATGTGAAACATTTGCAAGTTGAGGGATAATGCAAGATGTGGATGACACTAAACTATGTTTTTGGATAGATTCTAGGGTATGAAAATGCAAGGATGCTAAAGTAGGGATGATAATGCAAAGATAATAATCACCAAAGGATGGTGATAAATGAATGCTAAGGGATGCTAAAATCTGATTGGTGATCAAGCTGGCTAGATAATGCTTGATTGGAGATTAAGATAATGATGCAATTGAAACTATGCTATATTTTTATATTTTTGGAGTATAAGGATGTAAAGTGCAATCCAGGTAATATGAGTCTAAATGACAGTAATGTGAACGAATTTAAAAATAAGGGTTGCAATCAAGCTAATGTGAACGCAAGGCAACAAATTCCAAATGGCATTGACCATAAGAAAACAACCAAGACTAGCACACAAGAACAAGATCAAACATGAAAAAGTGACAAATGACAATGGTCAATGACAAATAAAATGTGTAACCCAGAATTTCCAAAAGCTCAAAGGTCTCCCTATGTTCAAATTTTGAAGGCCTAAATGCAATCTAAGGGTGAAAGTCCAAATTTTGTACTGCAAGGAATGAAGGGATGCAACCTATGATGCAATGTTTTCCTAATGGGCTGATAAAACTTGTCAATCTCTGGTTTATCAAACAGAGGTCACTGTAAACTAGTTTTGATCAGATTTTGGACATAAATTTCAATAAATTTTGTTTAGCAGACAATTGCAGTTCAATTCTTATCAGATGTGTTTCACAGTTGCGGCTCTTATTGTTAGATGTGGCTTTGTTTCTAGAAATTGCAGTTCAAGTAGACAGTTGTGGTTCACGGTGATAATTGCAGGTCTGAGTTTGATAGTTGTGGTTCCAAAATGATATTTTTGACAGTTTTGATATTTTCAATGGTTTTTTATTCAAGTTTTGATTATTTCTGATGGAATATGATTGGAAAACATAGTAGATAATATCAAGCGTTTTGTTTGAGGACTAGTTTTGATGTAAAAACATTTGATATTTTAAAGAAGACAAGCACAATCCTAAGGTTCGCAAGGGAAATATTCATTGAATTCCCACTTGGATTAACCAACCATGCTTATTCTTAGCAGATGACTTAGAAGCTTGGCCACACTGGCTCCCCCAACACGACACTCACTTCTCAGGTCAACCAAGCTTTAGTTCTCATGAATATCCCATGATGAACTCTTCATCTCTACTAAGAACTGTGAGTATCTGGGGGACAATTTCAAAGGTCTAACCTCCTGCACCAACAAATAAAAGGATTTTGGTTGCTACAAACAAGAGGTGTCTAATAAGGGCATCAGATTCAGGGGGTACTATGATAAACTCCATCAAGAGGTATCCCTACCCTTAGAAAAATGGGTTGCATATCATAAAGATATTGGGGGAGAGCTATCACGTACCACGTCCCATTGATCGCAAACTTTCCTTGCAATCACAAATTTCTATAGCAATTCGAAAGGACTTGGCTTTAGCCTGTTACCGCTTAGGGTCATCCCTTGGGGTGAGTACTTTTTCCCACTAAGGAAGGCCCTTCTAATGGGTGAACACAAAAATGGATGGGTTTGGCTTTCTGATCACCGAGTTTACACAAGGTGAGAGTATAATACCTACCACCCTCAAACACTAAGACAGTGGTTCATTAACCCCTAATTTAATCTATGTGAGAAAGATAGTCATTCTTTCTAGAGCACCAAACAAAGTGTTATCTAATCTAAAGCAAACAATATTGTGGTTACAAAATAAAATCTTGGACATTCAAACCTACAAAACCACGTATTAGTAGTTTCACAAAATGATCTTGGACCAACGAAAAAGCTACAAAAGCTGGTTAGCACAAAAGAGTTAAAAGCTAGACTAAAAATCCAGAAATCAACAACTAAACCAAACTAGAAAATAAATAAACGAAACTAAGCTAAAAAGATTAAAAGAAACCAAACTAAGAGCTTGATTCTTTTGTTGCTTCAAAATAAGCAATTTTGGGAGCTCCACTTCAATGCTACACGCTACAAACAAAAAATTAGTAAACCAAAAAAAACTTGAATGAAAACAACAAACTAAAATAGTGATAACTTTCTCAAAACTAAACAAAATTTTAAACTGTAAAAATATATGAAAAGCTAAGACACCTTCAAAACCTAGAAATTTTTTGGAAAAATCCTACACAACAAAAGTGTTATAAAAAAAAGAAAATTCGGGTCTTAACAACTAAATCTTAAAAAGTTTCAAGCACTAAAATGGCCGTAACTTTCTTAAAACATATCAAAATTTTAAACCATTTAAAGTTACAAAAAGATAAAAGCGAGGCCTAAAAAACCTAGATACTCATTTTTTAAGATTTCATGTGCCTATTTTTCTATCTTTAAAATAAAATGATAGGATTTTGTGCGAATTCTTGGTTGTAACTTGCAAAACAACAAAAAAAACAAGAAAGAAAACAGATTTCTCTACAAAATTGTAAGATTCACGTTGGGTTCACCAATGTAAGATGGGGTTAGAGAGTTCCTAGCCTAGAATAGTGACAGCTAACACTTCTAGACCATTAACTACACCTAAATAAGAGAAAACAATGAAAGTGTGAGAAAATAATAACATTAAATTCTCACAATACTCCCCATGCTTGAATCTTGAATCACTTCCCTTGCTATCCTATTTCCCCTTTTTGCAATATTTTCCCTCAGATTTGTTGCTTCACATGTGCAAATACCTGCAAAATAGTAAGTAGAAATTTGGAGACTATTAGTTGTTAACTTAAAAATGAAGGAGAATGGTCTCTTTTATAGACAACCATTTGAATGGGCGGTCGAGATCAATCCTCTAGAAGGATTCCAAGATCAACAAATGAGAATGAATGAGACAGAGGTTACAAGTTGAAGGGTCAAGATTGATCTTCTAGAAAGATGCCAAGATCAACGGTTGAGGAGATGGGTAATGAAGGCTATGATGTCGACGGCTATGACAGGCCATGAAGGCTTTTGATAGAGATAGCTATGACATAAATAAAGGCCATGAATAGGGCATCTTTGACCAAAAGAGGTGCATAAATAATTTATTTTAAATTATTTATTTAAAAATGGAGAAAATTGACAAGTGGAAAATAAATAATTTATCTGAATTATTAATTTGGAGAAAATGAAAAAGGAGCATTTAATTAAATTAATCAATTTAATTAATGGGGGAGATGAAAATGGAACATTAAATAATTATGTGAGATTAATTATTTAATAGGGGAAAATGGCAAAGGATAGTTATATATTTTTTATAATTATTTAACTATAGAAGAAATAAAAGACCATGAATAGATAAATAATTAGTGGTAATCATTTATCTATAGATAAAAGGTGATAGAGAAATAAATAAATAATAATTCATTTAATTATTGAAGAAAAAGAGGATTAGTGACACAATTCATTTATTTAATTGATCAGGATAGAATAGAGATCAGAAGGTGAATTAATTAAATAATTAAAATTATTTAATTAATGGAGGAATATGATCAAAAATAATCAAATAATAAAAATTATTTAATTATTCGAAGATGGAGACAGAGACCAAGAAAAATGACTCTCACAGACTTAGGACAATTTTTAGTGTCTACAAATATAGATGGATATAATATAATATACATATAAGCCATCATCAATCCCCAAATTTCTCAAAACATGAAGAAGAGCACATGAAAACAAAGTAAAATAAAAATTGGGTCAACATGGAAGAAGGTCTAAATGCTCCCAACACTTTGCATCTTCCCCAATATCGAAAGCAATATTATGACACATAGAAGAATGATGACACAATAGAAGAAGTGTACGGAAAAAAAATTGTGCCTATATCCAAGTACTTATAGGGGTAGCAAGGGTCCTCCAAGTTGGATCAAAAACATCAAAAGATAAGTACTAAGGAACACAAACAAACAAAAAAATCTAATCTACAGATGTAGAAGAGGCACCACCCTAGTCCTCATCGATCAGTAGGTCATCCTACTCCCAATCTAGACCAATATAAGGGGATGAAGGATGAGCCTACAAGGGAGGGATATCAAGGGAAGTACCCTTTGACTCTCCTATGATGATAGCCAAGGAAGAAGGCCTCTCAAGGGCTTCTTCATTGAGCTCCTATGAAGTGAAGGTGATTGATTTCTCAAAAATTGAGGTCAGAGTTGGGATATCATCCACTAAGTTGAACATGCACTTCTCAAAAATTCCCTATGTCAACTTAGCGAGGGAAAGATAAGGCACCCAAGAGTCATTGCTAACCTCAACAAAAGCGGTAGTGACAAACTCTGGGGATGTAGGGGTTACCTACATCACAAGGATAATGCACGCCAAAACATAACTAGACTCCAAAGAAGATGAACCCTTCTTATGACCATCACTCAAAGTGAGGTCATCCTACAACTAATGCTTCAATAAAGGAGGAAGAAGACAAAGTAGCAAAGGATACCACTATTGTATTAGGCATGTCGATTGGCTGCAAAAAATGAGGAATGTTTGGAAGGGACATGAGAAGCGGAGGCTTGACTGAGGGAGTGATAAAGACTTGCACCCTTTTGGGGTGAGGGACATCAAGACCTATGGAGGGGGCCAAAATAAAAATAGAAGCAATGGGAACTGAAGCAAGAACAACAAAAGCAAGAAGAGCAAAAAAAATGCCAGGAATAGAGACATCAAGTTCCTTTTCAATATTTTGTGAGGTAATGTGCTCTACAACTATAGCCTTTCACCAGTTCTTGCACTCACACACAAGCTGATTATGTCGGCTATGAGCATTGGAGGACATTGACTGAGAAGAGGCTAGAGGCTATTGCTCCACTACAAGAGCATCCTTCACAACTATTGTTGATGGAAGGTTGGTCTCTTGAGTAGGAGTGGGAGGAGGACCTCCACTAGAGAAAAAATGAAAATAGAAGGAGAAATAGAGACAAGTGTCTCGGTAGCGGACCTCTTCCCATTCAGTGCTCGAGGAGAAAGTAGAGGAATATTCAAAGGCTATGGAGGCCAATATGTAGGAACAAGCCTAGAGGGATACTTCCCCTTGCCATATATGGTGGGTCGGGGAATGTAAGGAAAGTTGAGTGCATAAACGCCTTCCTAATGACAATTCTTAGAATAGAAATACAAATATGATGTTCAATTTCAAGTTACATTTCATTAAGATGCATATTTACAAGTAACAGAATAGATAATTAAAACAACACATACATATAATTGAACACCAGTTTTACGTGGGAAAACCCTTACGAGAGAAAAACCCACACGCCAAGAAAAATCTCTTTGTATTAAAGTAAAAAACAATTTACATACAAAGTTGCATAACTTATGCTTCTAAGTTTTAATTCACAGTATCAATCTTAGCAGCATAATATTTCCTTGATCAACCTCACTACAATTCAATTTGAATTACACTCTAATTCAATGTTTTCAGAACGTACAAAGTTGATACCACATTCAATCTCCATTCTAGAGCCTCCAAGGAACTATTCGATTCAAATTCCCCAAGTAACTACAGTGAATGGTCTAACTATTTTCCATATCAAACCATTGAAGAAACTCTATTCAATCCCTCTTTGAACTCACTAAGTCACTTCGACAACCTCACCTTACTCCAAAACATCTAGTCACCCATCCTCTATTAGCTTCATCCAATCCCCACTCTCCCACTTAGCATGATCGAGTCTCACCAAGTCATCACTCACAGGTTCGACTTATTGACCAGTTGAAGAGACTTTGAAAGAAGTCCCCCCAAATAGCTCAAGTCACCCTGACATAGGTTCTATTGGCTTATTGAGGAGACTTACTTCAAAGTCCCAACAAAATAGCATAGTCACTCTAATACACTCTCATCGAAGTTTTGAGGAGACATTAAGAAGACTCCCTCCAAAGTGCACTACTCTTGCCGATAAAGAATACACCACACCAAAACAAGAAGTAACATCGGTTAATCAAGGAGACATAGAATAAGGTCCCACCGATAAAGGAGAATCAACCTGATAAAGAAGTAGACGCTACACTGTGAAGGAGTAATACAAGCCAACAAGTTGAGGCATGATTTCCAACATGCTCCCACTTCAAAAAGACTTATTGCCAAAACTTGAAGTTACTACAAGTCATAGGCCCCAAGGCCCATTAAACTGGCATACCATCTATACTTGTCTATGGTCACAGGTTTAGTCAATGCATCCACGACATTTTCTAGAGCATTCACCTTCTCCAGATTAACCTTTCCATCTTCCACCATATCACGAACGAAATGATATTGAACATCGATATGCTTCGTCTTGGCATGGAAAGTTGGATTTTTTTCCAAACAAATAGCACTCTGACTGTCATAGAAAATAGTAATTTTCCTTGCATTAAACCCAATATTAGAACACAAATGTCTAAGCCACACAGCTTCCTTGTAGGTATGTGTTGTTGTCATATACTCCACCTTAGTAGTAGATAAAGTGACTACAACTTGTCGCTTGCTCATCCAACTAACTACACCACCATGTAACATGAAGATGTATCCACCATTGGATCTTCTATTGTCAATGTACCCTACCCAATCAGAATCCACATATCTATGAATGCTAACAAATATTTGTGAACCAACCAAGTTAGCATGATAACATAAAGCATACTCAGAGGTACCCTTCAAATACTTGAAAACTCTTTTCACAACATCCCAATGCGGTCTTCCTGGATTAGCCATAAACCGGCTAAGTACTCCCACTGCTTGGGCAATGTTTGGCCTAGTACAAACCATTGCATACATTAAACTGCCAACTAAACTCACATAAGGCACCCTAGTCATGTCCTCCATCTCAATAGGAGATTTTGGACAATCTTCGACAAAGATTTTCATTCCTTGCAACACTAGAACAAACTAGCTACTTACAATCTGTCATATTAAATCTCTCAAGGATGACATTGATATAATTACTCTAATTGAGCCCGATTTTTCTATTTCCTCTATCCCTTCTGATTTTCATCCCCAAAATATAACTAGTTGCACCTAAATCTTGCATTTCAAATTATGTTGACAACTGAGATTTTAAATCAGAAACCATACCCTTACTATTCCCAAAGAATAACATATCATCCACATATAGGACAATAATAAGAAACCAGACATCTCTTAGTTTGTACTAAGTTTTATGCCTTTTAATACCATGGTCTTTGTAATACCTTTCAAAATCTATAGAAAAAAATTCACCACCATTATCCATCCTTAAGCATTTAATTTTCCTTCCAGTCTGATTATCTACCAATTTTTTAAACTCCTTAAACCAATTGACCACTTTTGATTTACTTTTTATAAAATACACAAATGCCCTTCTTGAATAATCATCTATAAAAGAAACATAATATTTAGAATTCGATAATGAAGGAACATTCACTAGACCAAATACATCAGAGTGAGCAAAATCCAATATGCCAGAAGATTTATGAGGACTAGAATAAAAAGAAACACGGTGTTGCTTTCCATAAATTCAATGTTCACAAACATTGAGCTCAAGGTTACAATCACCAAGTCCTTCAACTAGGTTTTTATTCTTCAAGGCTTTTAAGCCTTTTTCTCCTATGTGACCGATTCTATGATGTCATAGCATGGCTTTCTCTACAGGGAGTTTCAACTCCAAAGAGTTTGCACCCAGAGGAGCAACGTTATCCTTCCCTACATGAGCAACTTTGTTTGACTTTGCAGAGACACTGTTACATTGAACAACACATGCATCCAGCTTGTACAGAGTGCCAATGCGAGCACCCTTGGCTGACACCCTTGAGCCTCTAGTCATTTTACAGCCACCACTCAAGAATGAAACTTCCATGCCAATATCATTCAACTTACTAACAAAAAATAAATTTTGAGCCAGGCCTAGTATATGCATTACGCCATCAATTGCTTTGATTCTTCTGTCAGGAAATTGAATTTTGACTCTTCCATGGCCAACAATTTTGAGAGATGAGTCACTTGCTAGATACACCTTTCCACCAGCATACTTTTTATATTTTATGCAATCTCCATGAGATGTCATGTGAAAAGATGCACCTGAGTCAATCATCCAAACATCCTCTGATGCTTGGGTCACCAATACAACAATGAAGGCATCTGCATCACTATGAGAAGAATCATTATCCGAAGAGTTGTACTTCTTCTTCTTCTTTTTCTCCTCTTTACAATCCTTTCGGATATGTCTAGTTTTCCCAAAATTCCAGCATTTCACCTTGGACTTCTTGCCTGGAGACTTTGATCTCCCTTCAGACTTGGATTTAGACTTCTTGTTTTTCTTCTTAGTTTTGTCCTTTGATCTACCCCAAACAACAAGAGCCTCCTTGGCCATCTCAGAAGATTTCTTTCACATTTCTTCTGACTATAACGAAGCAACCACATATTCCATCTTGAAAGTGGTTGTTTTACTTCCAATAGCCATCACCAGATCATCCCACGTGTCAAGTAAAGAACACAAAAACATCATACATCAATCCTCATCATCAATATTTACACCTACAGATGCCAACTAAGCAACAATCATATTAAATGAATTCAGATGGTCTACTACAAATGCTACTTCCTCCATCTTCAAGGAGTATAACTTCTTCCTTAGGAATAAATTATTTACCAGAAACTTCCCTTGATAAATGTCACCAAGTTTCTTCCATAACGAAGATGCAGTCGTCTCCTCATGGACATTTAAGAGAACAAAGTCTTCTAGACAAAGTCTTATCAACCCTCTAGCTTTTCTATCTATGAGGTCCCAATCTTCTTTCTTCATTTTTGGTGGTTTAGTTCTAGACACAAAAATCTAGAGATATTTATCCACCAATAGGTCTTCCATTTTGAGTTTCCACAACTAAAAATTGTCACCATTAAACTTTTCAATTTCTTGTCTTCTTGATGTGCTTTTCATCTCGATCTGCAATCTAGATTACCAGATTCCTCTACGAGTCTCCCATTATAGAATTAGCACAAAGACCTCATCCTACCCACAATGATAACACAATTGGACAGGCTCTGATACCACTTGTAAGGAAATTTGAGTGCAAAAACGCCTTCCTAATAGTGATTCTTAGAAGAAAAATGCAAATATGATGTTCAATTTCAAGTTATAGTCCTTTAAGATGCACATTTACAAGTAACATAATAGACAATTAAAACAACACATACACAGAATTGAACACTAGTTTTACATGGGAAAAACCTTACGAGAGAAAAACCCACACACCAAGTAAAATCTCTTTGTATTATAGTAAAAACAATTTACATACAAAGTTGCAGAACTTCTACTCCTAGGTGTTGATTCACAATATCAATCTTAGCAACATAACATTTCCCTAATCAACCTCGCTATAGTTCAATTTGAACTACACTCTAATTCAATGTTTTCAAAATGTACAATGTTGATACCACATTCGTTCTCCATTCCAAGGCCTCCAAGGAACTGTTCGATTCAAATTCCCCAAGTAACTAGAGTGAAGGGTCTAATTGTTTGCCATATTGGACCATCAAAGACAATTTGTTCAATCCCTCTTTCAATTCACTGAGTCACTTCGACAACCTCACTATACGCCAAAAAATCCATTCACCCATCCTATGTTAGCTTCATCCAATCCTCTCTCTCCTACTTAGCATGATCGAGTCTCACCAACTCATCACTCACGGGTTCGGCTTATCACCCCATCAAAGAGACTTTGGAAGAAGTCTCCCTGAATAGCTCAAGTCACCCTAACGGAGGTTTTACTGGTGCATCGAGGAGACTTACTTTGAAGTCCTCACGAAACAACATAGTCACTTTGATACACTCTCATCAGAGTTTTGAGGAGACATTAAGAAGACTCTCGCCAAAGTGCACTACTCTCGCCAACAAATCATACACCATGCCAAAGCAAGAAGTAACATCAGTCCATCGAGGAGACATAGAATAAGGTCTCACCAATAAAGGAGAATCAACTTGAAAAAGAAGTAGATGCTACACTATGAAGGATTAATACAAGCCAACAAGTTGAGGCACAATTTCCAATAGGGAATCGTCAAAAAAATAGGCAACTAAAAATCTAGATGGTTTGCCTTCTGCCACGTGGGCACCATTCCACTTTCCATGTGAAGCATAGGAGTAGGAATCAAGGATGCCACCCCAAGTTGGGAAGAAGAAGCAGATGGACCAGAAGATGCAAAAAGGGAAGGCTCTAGAGTGAGAGCAAGCTTCTCCTTCCCTTTTGATGGGGCTGAAGAGACAACTTCTTGTTGTGCTATTATAAAGGCCTTCATAGAAACAACATAGGGAGACACAAAAAAACTAGCTTTCGACATTGAGCCCCCAGTCTTATACTTAACATAAGCTTGATACATCAAATATCCCCTTGGAGGGAGGGGTTCAACTAAGGCAAACCAAAATTGATCCAAAGAAAAAAAAACCCACGTGACACAAGTGGTTTATAATCAGTATCATGAACAATGTGCACTGCACCCTTGTGGGGGAACTTCAAACACTTGTGAACTATAGAGGCGACCCCATTCATAGAGGCTAGCCATGGAATGCCTAGCCTAAATCTAAATAGGTTGGACTCTGGAATCACAACAAATGAAATATCAACTGCCTTAGGCCCAACCAAGATCAACAAAGAAATGGTGCCTATAAGGGTAATAGAAATATCATCATGAGCATGGAGAGTGGCTTGTGATTAATCATACTTCTCCTCATGAAGAGTGTTAATGAACAAGGCTTCCTCCATTATCACATTCACTCAGCTTCTTGGATCAAACATAAAACTAGTCACGATGTTATCATTAATCTGGATGGGAACATACAACAAAGAAGGCTCCTTGTTTAGTGGAAAATCATGTGAGGTGAAATATATGTTGTGAATAGCACTCACATTCTCTGTAGGAGGCATATACATCAAGAAGAATACTATGAATTACAAATATAAACTATTCTAATATCGAAATGATGAAGAAGGAAGAAGAAGTAAGAAGAAGAATTCCAACTTATTGAAGGTCTAGTTCTCCAACAAACTCCTTTCGATTAGGTTGTACCTACACACACAGTAACAAGAAGATTGTTGTGGCTGCATTTTGAAGTCAGCCTCAGTCAGACCCCCATTTTGGTGTTTCCACCTCCACAGACGACTAATAGACCACAAGATATAGAAAAGAGATAAAGAAATAGAGAGAGTAGACGCAAGATAGTAGAGAGAAAATATAACCTGGATTCTACTCTACAAGTATGATAATTCTATTAAAAAAATACACACAATATCACCTCCCTTTCTACGAGCTCGTGAGGCCGAGAGAGGAAGGAGAAGAACAAGATCACCACACCAGTGGAATAGAGCTTAAACAACCTGCAATAACAATGGCACTAGAGTAACACGATGGTGTAGGAGTGAAGTATGAAGCTGATAGAAGAAAGAAAGAGCAAGGAGTGATAGAATGTTCATTAGATTTGATAGAATGAAGAGAGAGCTTGAGAGAATCCAGGAATGAGGTTCAAAAGGCCAATTTGGAGGTAATAAGGTCATTCTCGATGGTCAAGATTCAAAGAGGGATGTTACATTCATAGTTGATAAAGAATCATAATACCTCTAACTTTCCTTGGCCCAAGAATTCTGTCAAGATGGAACCATGACATGTGAGCGTCCTTGACATAAATTATCTCACTGACATAGAATGACGAGGACACATGATAAAGCAAGGCAAATGCAACAGGTTTTTGCATTATCGAACTTGTAAGGCTAAAATGAGGGTAAATTAATGGGAATTTACATAGGGTGCAAATTTATGCCATTACAACATGACACAATTAGAGAACTACATGGTGAAAGGTAAAAGGAAATTGGTTTGTAAATTGAAGAAATATTTTTATGGACTCAAATAGAGTCCTAGGATATGATACCATAAATTTGATACATATATGTTGAGTTTGGGATTTGAGCATTCTAAATCAAATCACTGTCCTTATTATAAATATGATGGTGATCATTTCCTTTTTAGTGTATTATATGTTGATGATATGTTATTTATTAGTAAATGGAAAGGAATGACTTTAGAATTAAAGTCTCAACTTGTAGCTAAATTTGAAACGAAATATCTTGGTGTAGCTAAACACATTATTGGGAAAAAAAATTAGAAGAGATATGAGTAAATACAAAGTTATGGCTTGGCTAGAGTAAATATGTCAATTCAATTTTATAGAGGTTTAATATGTAGAATTATAAACCATTGTGTGTTCCTTTTACAGTTGGAACAAAGTTATCTACTTCAGATTGTCCAACATCCCCATTAGAGATGGAATATATGATCAGAGTACCTTACTAGAGTGTAGTTGGAAGTTTGATGTATGTTATGGTCTGCACTAGACTAGACATTGCCCAAGTAGTGGGAGTTTTTTCCACATATATGTCTAACCCTGGTAGAAGTCATTGGAACATAGTTAAAAGAGTCTTCATATATTTGTGGGGTATGTCAAAATATTCCTTATGTTATCATGCTAATATGGTGGGAGATTGGAATTCCTTTGATATTCGTGGTTTTGTGGATTCAAATTGGGCAGATGATGTTGATAGTAGAAGATCCACCAGTGCTCATGTGTTTACTTTATTTGGTGGAGCAATCAGTTGGATAAGTAAGGGATAGGTTGTGGTTGTTGTGTCCACTACTGAAGCTAAGTATATGGCAGCTACTCATGCTTGTAAAGAAGCCATTTGGATTTTAAGAGATTGTGTTTCGATATTATAATTAAACAAGGTACAGTGGTAGATTATTGTGACACTCAAAGTGTGGTTTTCCTAGCTAAGAACCTAACATTTCATGCCAGAACCAAGCACATTGATGTACACTATCATTTTGCTAGAGATATGGTTGAGGATGGTAGGGTGAAGTTGGTTAAGGTAGAGACTTTGATGAATGTTGTAGATTATTTAACTAAGATTGTGAGCATATAGAAGTTCAGATGGTGTTTGGAGTCTATGGGCCTCATGGCCCCTAGTGATTAAATTATAGTGTTGATACTCCCTTTGCTCTTGCAAGGTGTTCGACAAGTGGGAGAATGTTAGGAAAATAGTGTCTCAACCTTGCAAAATTACACAAGGGCACTATTTATAGTAATTTTACATTTAAGCATGGATTGATGCAAAATTTTCTCCAAAGCTTTAGATTGGCTAAATAAGCATGTTCGTAATGTTTTATCACAAGATCATGTCTAGATTTGAAATTAAATTTTTCATTTTTAAAAGTTTCAAAGTCCATTTTGAAGGTCGTACAGGCATTTTTTGGACCTAAAAGTGGTCATAACTAGTGTAGTAGATTATAGCTTGATAGAATGCTTCATAAGATTTTTGACGATTCAAATGATTCGTCAATCTGACACTCAGATCAAGAGTTATGACCTCTAAAAGTTGGATCTCCTGAAATAGGAGATGTAAAAACATGTTGGACACATAAATGAGCTATAAAGGGGGGTTACATGTGGTGGTGTGTCTTTAGACACATCATAAGCATATGTTATGGAGATAAGGATGGGAACTTCTTTTTTAGGTGGTTTTAGCTCATGGTTTTTTAATACCATTTGACGGTATCATGTATTGTATCTCCTATATATTAGGTGCATGAGATGGAGGTTGGGTACATAAGATTCTTATAGCTATTGAATTGCCTCTAAATCTCTGGTTGGTGATACTCCTGTGGGAAAGCTTAGTCTGCAAGTATATTGTAATCTTGTTGATTTTTGAGTAATATATTGGGCAGCTTTTGGAGTGTAGGATTTCTTCTCCCAAAAGGGTTTTCCCCACGTAAATCACTATGAACTGTGGTATGAATATTATTTATGTTTAATTTTTTGTAACTATTTAGATCGGAATTTTTTTTTGCATAACCCTCCTTTCAAGATTAGTGTTGGAAGTCGTTCTACTACCTTATCTTCCTTACAATGATAGCATGATTGTTTTTGTCCTCCACTACCAAAAGTACTTTTGAATCTACCACCTTGAGATGGACAACTATTTTGGTAGGAAAATCCTTTTAGATAGTTATGAAATCAAATATGGTCATTAATGGAAAAGTGGGTCATGTAGAGAGGTAGATGGGACTGAACAATGCGAAATGTAGGAGTTTTGGAGTTTTAAGGATTTATTGCCCCCATTTTTAACATGTCCATATTTTAGTTTTTTGTGCCAAAATATCACAATGGATCATTTCAAAATGAAAATACCTTAGGTGTTTCCGGTGTATAGGTTATGCATTTGATCAAAAATGTCATACTAAATCCTTTGTCATGGATATCTTGCATCATGTTATTCTTAAATAAGACTAGTTTAATTGCACCAAGATCCAATGTTTGACATCAAATTCAAAGACAAATGTTTGTTGTTTCAATTTAAGCCTAGGAGAAATTGCACAAAATGGCGAAATTCACAAAAATGATTAAATTCAAAAATCTATGAGTTGGTGTAAATTTCTTTCAAGGGAATGTTCCTCAAGGTATTTCAACCAATGTGGCCAGTTTTTGGGTCTTGATGCCTCATGGATTGTGAGATATTAATGCTTCTATTTTTCACACACGAAGTTACAAAAACAATTAAATTTGCATTTTCAGAAGAGATGGAAAAATGTCGCTCGTGTTTTGGATAATATGGAAAAAAATAACCAAAAATATGAAGCCTATCCAAGTTATTGCAAATTCTCCATCGGCAAGCTTGCAAACTATTTGGTTTTTCAGGATGATTCATCAATAGAATTAAAATATTTTGAACCATGAAATGTTGTTTGGTCATTGTTCGATTGCGAAATAATTGATAATATTGACGACGAGTTCAAAGTTTCCAATAAATTGACATTTTAACAATTACTTATTCTAAATTAAACAAGTGATATTATTGAACAAAGAAATTAAATGATGAAATTAAAAAGAATTAAATTAATTTGATTGTGAAAATTCACAACTTAAAACTAAAAAAATAAGAAATGGGTTCACAACCCATTTTCAGTTACTTTTTCCCCACTTAAAAGTTTTTTGTATGTGAATGAAACTATAGAAAGCTTTCTTTATAAGTCACTATCAATGCAAATGAAACATAGAGTTCACAGAGGTTAGGACTGTAATTCGTGACATGTGATTGAAGTTGAAGGCTCAAACACAGGCGTCCAACAAAGCATAAAAAAACAATTGTAGAATACAACCACTCCAAATTGTTGATGCACATGCAAACTTGGGAGGATGTTGAAACGTGTCATAAGCGATGATATTACCATGGTGAAGCTATCTCACGCCATGAAATGTGGAGGTGCAAGCAAGGATATTAGTAAAATGGATTTGAATAAGAAGCTTTAGAAATGTTCAGACAATTTAAGGAGGGTGTGAAGTGCTTGATAGAATCCCTCATAGAAATGAAGTCTCATGGCGCCATGAAGCCCGCGTCAATATGGAAGCTTTAAAGTAGGGTATCGTCATCTACTAAAGGATAAAAGATAGAAGAACAAAATAGATCTGATGAAAATTCTCTTAAAAAAACTTGAGCAAATGCAAGTGGTGGGCATGAAGATGAATTTCACACCCTTTGTAGATGTTCTCCCTATCTACAACCGAAATACAAGTCTTGAAACGTGTAGATGTGACAAGACCACTTTATTCATATTTTGTATGCATGCCAGATTGAAGTTACAGTTATAAATAAAGTGGTTATAATTGGCATGCATACAAAATATGAAATGTTAACAAGATGCTAAACTATTAGACATAATGCCTCAAAGAAATTTTGTCTCATGGAATAGAACTATTGTAGGAAATGTACAAAATGAATTTGTTGATCAGGCGTTAGATTGTTCACACAAATGCACTTGGCGAGTGTAAAGATAATTTTCTCATTATTTTTCAGTGCTACCCATAGCCTATACAAAATGTGGAAGCATGCATCAAGGCGCGTGAATTGTTTGATAGATTGCCTCAAAAAAATCAGTCTCATGGTATGTGATGATTGCAGGGGAATAGGTAATGGAGGTTACTGGAGACAAGATCAACAATCTCAATAATAAAAGTTCATTGACTTCTATTTTTGCAGAAGAGCAAAAGCCTGTTGAAAATGAATCACAAGATGAGGATGATGAAATGACAAATAACTTGGAGAACGGTCTTATTGCATTAGTCACAAAGAAAATGGTCAAAGAGGAGAAAGGTTATGAGGAAGCATGTTTGCAACACCAAGATGCAAAGAATGAAATATCAATCAAAGAAGAAAAGGATTTAAGTGCCGATTTCTCGAGACAAATTCAAAGACGAAGAAAGCAAAAGTTCATCAATTTCCTTTATCAAAAGAGGAGCAAAAAAATGGATGGAAATGAAGTATATATCAAAGGAAACAATGATGAGGCACAATTCAAGTTGGGTTGGAGAATGGTCACATGCTAGTAATTATAAAGAAAATGGCCAAAGAGGAGAAAGAACTTGAACAAGCACGTTTGAAACAACACGATGCTAAAACTGAAATACCAGTCAAGGGTGAAACTCTAGAGCTTGACAAATCAATGTTTATGAAATTAGACAGTCTTCTTAATCAGACTTAATTATATTCAGACTTCCTACTTGAGAAGATGGATAACATCACCGTGAGTGCAAGAGAAAACGACAATGCAGTATCAACTCGAGGAAGAAGGAGAGGGAGACCAAAAAGGGTCAATACTAGCAACATGGCCTAGAAGAAAGCAACAAAGGCAGTAGAGGCCATGCCCACAAATCGTGAGAAAGATGGACTTGATGAAAGCTCTGATAATTTACAAGATGAAGAGAGCCCGTGGAAAGAGCAAATAGAGCTCACGCCTCTGTTGATTGGAGGACTTGGCTAAAATCATACCAAATGAAAGGGGTGAAGTGGATGATTTAATTGTGGCAAAATGGACTTAATGGAATTCTTGCTGATAAAAAGGATCTTGGAAAGAATGTTCAAACTATTGGGCTCCTTGCACATTTGAAGGGAGAGGGGTTGCATGGACCTTTTCTAGTAGTCTCTCCACTTTTCACCCTTGTAAATTGGGCGAATGAATTCAACAGATTGTTCCAAGCATGAAAGTGCTCCTTTATCATGGATCAAATAAGGAACGTGCTAAACTAAGGAGAGAGCATATGCCCAAAATGGTAGACCTAGACCCAACATTTCCTATTGTTATCACATCTTATAAGGTTGTCATGTTTGTTCGTAATTTTCTTTACTCAATACAAGTGGACATTCCTAGTGGTTAATGAGGGATGTAGATTGAAGAATCATGAGTGCAAATTGTTGAGGGAACTAAAGTTATTAACACCCAGAAATACAATGCTCTTGACTAGCACTCTTTTGTATATTAATTTGGCAGAACTTTGGTCCTTGTTAAATTTCATCTTGCCTCAAATTTTCACATCCATTCATGAGTTTAAATCTTGGTTTACTCTATCTGGGATGAATATGAATGGAAAACCATAATAAGAAATTGATGAAAAAAGGAGTCCAAGTAATCTCAAAGTTTCATGCAATTCTTAGACCCTTTCTTTTGAGAAGGTTGAAAGCAGATATGGAGAAAGATCTTCTGAAAAAGAAAATAAGATTATACACATGAATGACTAAAAATCATAAAGAAATCCAAGATCATCTAATAAACAAGACTCTTATTCCATATCTAAATGATAAGTCAGTAAATGGTACAAGAGCTCATAGAGAAACTTTAGAGAATTTGATGATTCAAATGAGAAAGGATTTCAACCATCTTGATCTATTGCAGTCATAGTTTGATATTTCTTTTGATTATTCTCCAATAAATGAATTGATGAAACAATGTGGAAAATTTCAGCTTCTAGATAGACTTTTAAAATATTTGAAAGCCAAAGGACATAAGGTTCTTGTATTTTCTCAATTCACTAGAGTGCTAGACCCGTTGGAGTATTGTTTGAGTGAGATGGGCCATGAAATGTGTCACATTGATGGATGAGTTAAATTTTTGGATAGACAAAGACATATCAATGATTTCAATATTATAGGAAGTAATCTTCACATTTTTTTCTAAGCACCCATGTCGTTGGACTCAGAATAAATCTTGCCACAATAGAAACTTGTATATTTATGATACTAACTAGAATCCACAAATGGATTTACAAGCTCTGGATCGATGCCATGGGATTGGGCAAACCAAGCTTGTGCATGTTTATAGGCTTTGTACAACTCACTCTACTCATTGTCAAATGATTAAATTTTCTTCTAAAAAGTTGGAGTTGGAGCATGTGGTGATTGAGAAAGGCTAGTTTGTGGACATTACTATAAAATTTGAACCTATTAAAACTATCGTTGAATGCAAATTCAAGAGTAAAGGTGGAGTTGTCTCTGAGTATATACTAGGTTTAATGAAAGGATTAGAAGAGTGTATGAGCAATGGTGTTGTGATATGCTTCCTTGTTATTGATGTACGAGATATCCTTACATATGGATCATATCATGATGTAGACTCTAATGTACTAGCATTCCAATCTATGACTCATGGTGTTTTTGGGAGAGGGTCAAGAAACACAAGTTTAAAGTTGTTAGATCTTAAAATGAATGTAGAAGTGACATTTGAGGAGTTTTTGGGACATGTCATTGGTGATATCAATTCAAGACATGATCAAATCCACAACTTTGGTGATGAATCAAAATGACTAAGGGTTGTTGATGTATTGTTACGATTGGCAGAGACATTTCAATATGTGAGTATACTATGTGGAGTAACCAAAAGACATCCATCCCATATAATACAACTTGTTAAGTTTTATGCAACACCTTAACAAAACTCATAGCTCAAAATTTATATGTTTATACTTATCTTTTTGTAAAAGTGATTTATGTCACATATTATAACCAAAGGTTATAAAATAAGCCTTATTTATGGAAAAGAGGTGAAAAACCTAACCAAATAAGGTTTCTTATTTTCAAAAGTGTCATATTTCAAAAAATAGTTAGCAACTAGTTGTCAAATAGTTACAAGGTAGTTATGCTCTGATGAAGCCTATAAATACAAGGCTATTTCAAATGGAAAGGGGACTTTTATGAAAGGGGAGACTTTTGAGAAGAATTTTTTAGAGAAATTTTATGAGGACTTTTGGTTTGACACTATGTATAGAAGATTTTTTGGAATCGTATAATTTCAGAAAGATAACATGAAGAATGCATTTTGGTTTGTATGTTCTAAATGTGTTCATGTGTTATTATTACTGATTTTTCATATGTTAAATCGGTAATTCCTCTATGTAACTATGCAAACCATTGGTAATCTATGTAATTGATGTAATGAACACATCCATGTGTTGGTATCTTGGTTTGAATATGTTAAAGTAGCCTATCTCTTCATACATGGAGGTTCACCATATTTCTTTCATAATCATTGCACATCAAAAACTATTTTGTGGTAGAACACTCTCATAGTTTTTCACATCTTGTGAAGCTCTAGTTTGTATTGTATGTCTACCACTAGGGTTTTTTATACTCATTTTCTTTTGTTTTTTCCTTTTTCACCTTTTTGTACTTTTGAGTTAAAAGTACACAAAACCCCCAAAATTCCTCATCATGTGAGGGAGTTGCCCCTCTTAAATGCAGAGGAAGATCACTATTGCATAAAAATCTCTCCAACTGTTGGAACAATTGCCACTGCTCACTAGGCAAACAAGGTCATTCTTAGAGATAAAACTGCAATAAAAAATCTATTTACCCACAGGATTAAGGGCTAGGGATACCTCATAACCCATACCACTTGTCAAGGATCAAGAGTATGTCATACCACACACCCAAAGTAGACAAATAAAATTATCCTCACATCATTAACTCTAAAAAGGTATGTCATACCACAAGTCATGCAAGTAAAGATGCATTTGAACTTGTGAAATCGATAAAATAACATGGTGCAAAATATCAAGGATCAAGGGTACTTTATAACCCATACCTAAAAGTATCATGTTAGGAGTATTCCAACATGTTTCACTTCAAAAAATATATACAAGGAAATATTGGGATTTGAGAATTAGGAGTACTAAGGAATTCATCCCATAAGATATGTAAGTAAAGGGATGAATGAACTACAACTCAAAAAGATAACATAGTGAAAATATTGGCAATCAAGGATCGGGGATATTGCATACCTCATGCCACAAGGGATGTAGATAAGAAGATGACCAAAATTGCAACTTTAAAAGGTAACTTATTATAAAGTGTTAGAGTGCAACAGACTTGAGAAAAAACATGTAGATAAGAGAAAGTTTGAAACTCCAACTTGAGGACAAGGGAAAACGTGAAGGTTGGGGAAAAGGTTTGCCATGGCAAGAAACTCCAAAGCTTTGACAAGAAACTCCAAAACTTTGACATTATCACAACCTTTATAATTTAACAAAGAACCTCCACACTTATATTTTTTGGAACCTTTGCAACTTCCAACACAAGATAGGAACATGGAGAATGATGGAGAATGCCACTTAGGAAAACTTGGAAAAAGGAGATTGTTAGGAATTATCTCAAATCAATTATATATGATGGGCATAATAAGGCCAAAATATATAAGAGATGGGATTCAAACACAACTAGACACAGTCAAATTGGAAACCAACATTCCCAACACACTTAAATTCATTCAAGAACCATAATTCATCTCAATTATAATGTTATCCTCTGCCTTACCAATGTGTACAAATCAACTTTATATAATTCTTGTAAAATCTTAATAAAGATCACACTTGAACCACATTCAAAATTTATGCATATATGGTTTTTTCCCACATCTATAATCCATTGTAATAACCTATGCTAAATCATGAGAGTCAATGTTTAATGAATAGATAAAGGGTCATATATGTGTGGTTTCATATTTTATATGTAGTATGAAATGTTAAGGGGATTCATCTTAGGTGGAATAACTCATTTTACATCCTTGGTGCTTATGCTACATGTCCCTCAATTTACTATATTAGAGCTTAGTAAAGTCTTGTGCTTGTAACTAGTCTAGCGTTGGTCCACTATCACTCTAGGTATGATTGTAAGGGCCTTATTTAGTTTTTTGTTTCTCTTTAGTTATCTTATTTAATAGCCTCAAAGGATAACCCTCCTAGATTCATCATAGCCTAAAGAATAACAAGGATTACCCCTTATCAAATAGCTTTAGAACTTTCCAATCCTTGTTGATGAATCTTGGCGAGCTCTACTATGTAATCTTGTTCCCATTACTATGGCAATGAGTGTCTCTTTTACAAGATCAAAACTATTGTTTTGAGAGACATTATAGTGGATACAAAAAGGTGACAAAATGAATTTTAAACCCTGGAGTAAAATAAAAGAATGAAGGATGAATAGTGAAAAGTCAACCAACCTTAATTAAATCTCAAAAGAGATAAAGAATTAGAAAATAATTATGATTTTCCAATTGTGGCATGGTATTATGGTGAATTTGTTATGTTGTTATTATTTTCATCAAGGTTCAAACCCCATTAGGGTGTAATTGTTGAGAATTTATATTGGGGATGAGGTCCCCCATTTGTGACCTCACTAGTTCATAGCTTAGGGTCACAAGCGTTTACCCCTCTAATTAGAAAATAATTAAGGATGAATGAAGGATGAATAGTGAAAAGTCAACCAACCTTAATTAAATCTCAAAAGAGATAAAGAATTAGAAAATAATTATGATTTTCCAATTGTGGCATGGTATTATGGTGAAGTTATGTTGTTATTCTTGCCATCAAGGTTCAAACCCCATTAGGGTGTAATTATTGAGAATTTATATTGGGGATGAGGTCCCCCATTTGTGACCTCACTGGTTCATAGCTCCAGGTCAAAAGCGTTTACCCCTCTAAAAAGAAATCATAATTATGATTTGAAACGCTGATGTAGAAGGAAAATAAACCCTAGGGGAAAACCTTAGGTTGCATGCAATAAAATGTTGGCTTCACAAAAAATACAAGAATAAAGAAATAAAAATGATTTACATGGGTAATCTAGGCTAATTAAATAAATGCAATTATGAATCATATAATTAACTTGAGTTAATTAATTGGGACTAATAATTACAATAGGTATTCATAAATTTAATGTAAAAATAAAATGTGATGGATTGGGTTCCTAGCTCTAGCATAATGATATAGAAATATTGATGATGTAATGTTGAATCCATTTTCTACGATTTAGAAATTAATGACCTCAATATGATGAATGTGTTAGAGTGTATGTAGTCTTAGAGTTTCCTATGGTTTATTCCCAAGTGTCATGATTTTTTATGGTTTAATGACTCGTTGTTAATTTACATTTACTTCAATCTCTATTAGTATCATACAAGTTAAATTTTAGATTTACAACATGTTTTCAGGTTTTCATATTATATTTGTTCACCTTCATTTCTAATATTTGGTATTAGAGCATGAACAACTTTTCTTCTTGGGTTGAAGTGTGAAGATTTTTTTGTGATGTAGTGGAAGTTTTATTGATTTTTTATGTAGATTTTTTTGTGTGATAGTCATGGTTGCATCTACATCCTAGTTAGATATTAAAAAAATTAATGCCACAAATTATGAACTATGTAAGCTGAAAATGAAGGATCTATTTGAAGAGAGGGGTCAATAGTTGGCTAAAAAAATAACTCAATAAAATGGATCAAGTTGAGTGGGACAAAATGGACAAGAAAGTGAATGCTATAATTCATCTTTTTCTTATAAATTTAGTTTTATTGAATATAGTTGTAGATCCCACCACATGTCTTACAAAAACATTTTGGTTAGATCTACCATGCCAAGAGCCTAGTAAATAAATTATATTTAAAAACAAAATTGTTTTTCCTAAAAATAAAGGAAGGTGATTCAATCGTTAAGTATTTATATTCATTTAATTTGATTTTGAGTCATTTAGCTTTAGTTGATGCTAATATTGAGAAAGAATATAAATTTTGTATGCTTCTTTGTTCTTTGTTTCAGTCATGGGAGGATTTCATTCTTGCTAATCTTAAAGATCCTAAGATGAATGCTTTTGTTGCAATATTATTGTCATAGGAAATGAGAAAGAAAGTTATGGATAGCTCATCATATGATCTTCATGTTAGGGGAAGGTACAAGGAAAAAGGTGGATCAAAAGGAGAATAGAACAAGCCTAAAGACAAGTCCAAGGGTAGATCTAAAAAATCCTAGTAAAAATAAGCTAATGAAATATTAAAATTATAGAAAGAGGGGACATTATAAGAAGGAATACACAACCAAAAAGAAATAGTTAGATTTCTCTACGAAAAAATCCTTAGAATTAAGTTTTTTTTTACTATCTTCATGCAATATAGTTTTTAATAAAAAATAGTTGGTTGACTCAAGATGCTCATACTACATGAATCCTCTAAGGAGTTTTTTTCCAGATACAAATAAATTTGATGGAGGTCAAGTTTACCTTGGGGACAACAATTTATATCTTATTGGTGGGTGGGGAAAGGTATGACTATTATTCAATGATGGGAGGATTAAAACCCTCCCTAGTTGGTGCAGGAGCACCCACAAGTTACCTTAGGTTGCCTAGAAAGTCTTGACTTGGCAATTTATTTAGGACTAACCTAGCAAACTTTTCATGTTCCTTTATGTTTTTACCTTAGTGGCATTTGTGAGCAGGTGTTGAATTGTTGAAGGTCATGTTGACCATAGCATAGGGCTTAAGGGTTCTTACTCAATCAAGGTTGAGGGCCTTTTAGACCCTTTTAGGTGTTTCTTTTCTTAAGTTTTAAAAATAAAAGCTTAATGAAGCTACAAGCGGCCTAGGAGTGACCTAAGGAGAGGTAACTAATTTAGAGACCCTATTTAAGGGTGCTTTCAAGATGAGAGCAAGGTTGGAAGCATTTGGATTGTTTGAAATTTTGAAATTCAAGTGAGAACAGTTATGCTAGTGTGAGAGTTTCTGATTTTTGCTTAGAATTAGAGCTTTAATGGATTGAATGTGAGGTTGTAGGTGGTGTAGAATGTACTGTGAGTGTTATTCAAGCTTTGTGTGGTAGAAAATAGCTTCTTAGATCAGTTTCAATTACTGTTTGTAAATAGTTGGTTGTCTTTCAATTGCTGATCTGACAGACTGTTTGTGAAGAATGGAGATTTAGATCACATTCCCACTGTACATATTGTATGGCCCTTTGGGAATTGTGAGTAGACTCCATGACTGTAAATATGGTAGAGTTAGGAGTCTTTGGTAGCAATGAAAATACCATGGGAGTCTTCTTCTAGGCGAGCCAAGAAGTGTCCGGCTAGGGAAGACAAGAAGTGCAGAGCACTTGATTTGCAAGGGTGTCCATTTCTTGACAAATCACGATGTGGAAAGGGCAGGTATGAGCCTTGCCAAGGTATAGAATGGAGGAGGAAGCTCCACCAATCCGTCTGATGCTAGAAATCTCTAACAGTTGCAAGGAGGTCAAGAAAAAGGCTTAAAAAGGCCTAAGTTTGCCAAATTGGGGGTTAAGGTTGTGTACGAATAGTTAAGGGTTAAGACCTCTAGAATCTTTGAGGGATGGGAATAAGGACCAGTAAACCCAAGGAAAGATTGAGAGTTGTTTGGAAAACTTTGGAGAACTTACCTGATTTCTCGGAGAAGGAGACCTAATTGGGGCTCATAGGGCTAGTAGCCTTAAAACCCTAAATGAGGGTTTTGGTGGAAGCGATTAGACAAAGGAGTTGGGTGGACCCTCAAGAACCATAGTGAGATGGATTGCAACTATTAGGAACACCTCCACACCCTTGCAAAGCTAAGTTCTAGTTTGGAGTATGTTAGCCTTTAGGGTGGATTAAGGGCTAAGGAAGAGTTGTAAACATTGCACCAAGGTTGACTTGGTAGGTAGAGTTGTGATGATAGTTGGGTTGGCAAGGAGAACCAGGGGAACCTAAACAAGAAGAAGGTCCTATAGGTTAAGGTGGTGAAGTAAGACACCAAGGAGGTCTTCTAGGTAAGACCTAGAGCAGGAATAAGTGATTGATTCCTCCAACCTCCCTATCACTAGTGTTTTACATATTATTTGATTAGCTAGAAATATATTTTTTACATATAACTAGATTAATTCAAGAATATGTGCAAAATTTGATAAGCATGATTATAGATTGGTGAGAGGAAGCTTGTTGATAGCTAGATGAATAAGATTGGGAAACATGTTTAGGTTGAATGCCACTACTTTATGTAAGTCACCCATGTGACTAAATATTCTAAAAATACTTTTATGTTGTGGCATTGTGGCTTAGACCACATATTTGAAAATATTTTAAAAACTATTATAAATATTTTTTTTAATGATTTATCTTATTTTTATGAGTGTTAATTTTTATGAGCATTGTGTGTTTGAGTAACAAAATAGAGCATCATTTCTTTTAAGAAGTGATAAAGAAAACAACAAATTAGAAATTATTCATGCGATTATTTTTGGATTAGTGGATAATGATTCTTTTGAAAAATATTGATATTTTATGAGGTCCATTCATTGATGTTTTTTCAAGATATATATGAATTTATTTTATGGCATAAATCTAATATTCATTAAGTTGAATGATTTTAAAGTTTGAATAGAGAATCAATCATAATATAAGATGAAAGCATTCAAATTTGATAATGGAGGAGAATATTATTGTAAGAAATTTGATGAGTTTTATAAGTATGTAGGTATCTTAAGACAAAAGACTACTCCTTACACACCTCAACATAATGTGATTTCCAAAAGGATGAACCAATGTTAAGTGATGCATAGTTGGATAAAAGATTGGCCCGAAGTTGTGTACCACTTGTTACTTGATAAACATATCTCCTTGTAAGGCTCTTGATTCAACACCTTATGAAATGTGGACATGTAAGAAGCCTTATGTTTCACATTTAAAGGTTTTTTGTTGTGATACTTTCATTCATGTAGTTAAAAAAATGTTCTAAGTTGGATTCAAAATCATATAAATCTATCCTAATTAGATATATTGAAAATATTAAAGCTTATAATCTTTTCAATTATCTAACCAAGAAATGTGTCTATTCTAGAGATGTTATTTTCAAGGAACTTAGATTTATTTTTGTATCCTAAACAACCAAAAAATAAAGAAATGAAAAAGATAATGGATTTTGAATTGAAGCAAGAAGATGCACATAAAGAACAAAATGATGGATTTGATGATGGCGAGGAAGAAGAGGGTTTGAGTAGGAGTTCTAAGTGGGGTGACCCTAAATTTATTGAATATTTTGAGCATGTAGAAGAACATGAGGAAGATCCCCTTACTCCTACCTTGAGAAGATCCACAAATTCCAAAATCCAATTGACAAGTATAACCCACTAGATATTTGATGTTTATTTTCTTTACTTACTATTAATGATGAACCTAGATCCTATAAGGAAATTATTCTTTTGTAAGATAGTTAGTCTTGGAATCAAGCCATGCAAGAGGAGATGATGGATTTAGACACTTGTAATACTTGGGATCTTGAATATTTACCCAAAGGAAGGAAAACCATTGGTTGTAAATATATCTATAAGAAGAAATTTGGACCAGATGATTCATTGGAGAGGTATAAGGAAAAACTAGTGGCAAAAGGCTACTCCTAAAGAGAGGGAGTTGATTTTGGTGAAATTTTCTCTTTCATTACTAAATTATAATCAATAATATTTTTTTAATTCATAACTATTAGTAATAAATTTGAAATTGTGCAAACGAATCTTAAAACTACATTTTTGCATGCGGATTTGAAAGAGCAAATTTATATGCAACAACCATTTAAGGTTTTGAAGTAAAAGGGAAAGAACACTTGGTAAATGTAAATTAAAGAGATACCTCTATGGTTTGAAATAATCAACCCTAGATGTGATAAAAAAAATGTTTTTTTATTCTAAAATTGGGTTTTGTAATAAGCTAAGAGGATCATTATATTTATATTAGATGTATTAATGAACATATCTAATTGTTACCTTGTATATGGCTGACATGTTTTTCAATAACATCAAGGGTATGATTAGTGAGATAAAAATTTAATTTTCAGGTGTATTTGAGATGAAAGATCTAAGGGAAATAAGGTACATATTGGGAATGAAAATCAAGAGGGATTGAGGTAACAAAAATATTTGCTTATCTTAATGTAAGTATATTGATACTATTTTGAACAAATTTAATATGTAGGTTTGTAATCTAGTTAGATTTCCTTTACCTATTGGCAATAAACTTACTTAAGATATGTGTTCCAAAACTAGGGATGATTTTGAGGATATGTTTAATGTGTTATATGCTAGTGTTATAGGAATTTTAATGTATCTAATGGTTTGTACTATTCCATACATTATCCAAGTAGTGGGATTATTGAGAAGGTTTATATCTAACCTTGGTAGAGAGCATTATAATATGTGAAAATGGTGTTAATATTTTGCATGATACTTATAATTATTATTTGATTTATTTTATTATTATTAATTAGGATAAAACATTAAACATAAAGGTTTTGGTTGATGCAAATTGGGAAGATGATTTGGATAGTTGAAGGTCCACTCATGGGTATGTATTTACTTTGTTTGTAGGAGATGTGATTTGGATGAGTAAGAGACAAACCATGGTTGCTTTATTGACTTCTAAAACAAGATGTATGGTTGTTGTCCATGTCTCTAAGGAGTCAATATGGTTACAAATATTATGTACAAGTATTGGTTTTGATTGTAGAACAATTAAGATTAGTTGTGGTAGATAGAGTGCAAACTTTTTATTAAAAAATAATGTTTATCATGTTCAAATTAAGCATGAGAACATTCAATATCACTTTGTTCATAAAATGGTTACAAATAAACATATGGAATAAGGTTAACACACAAGAGAATATTGCATATTATCTTACCAAGCCTATAAACACAAAAAAAAGTTCACTTGGTGCAAGGAGGCTAGATGACTCATTTCTTGTACTTAGTTGATTATGTTTTTTTATGAATGCATTTACAATCCACGATGTTAAGTGGGAGAATGTTAGGATTAAAGTGCCATGAAACTTATAAATCCTACATATTTGATTATCATAACATATTATTTATAAATGCATTTGTAAGGGATGTGGAGTCCATTTGTGATAATAATTATTTAATTATTATATTTTTGGAGTGTAGATGAGGTGATTGGATCAAACTTGGCACCCATCTTGGTGTAGATATTTTTGGGAGTTATGATGTGTGTAAGTGTCATGTATAGATTATATTGATTGATTAAATGCAATTAGAAATTATGATATTGTTATTTAAATTGAAGTTAATTGATTATTTAAATCAAAGTTAAATTGAAATTTAAATGAAATTCAAATTGAAGTGAAATTGAAATTGAAATGCAATTACAAATGATTCGAAATGTATTTTTATTTAAATTGGGGTTTGTCATTACTGATGAAAACTCGAGTGCAAGTGAACGCAGGAATAGGTGAATGTGATTAAAGGCGAGAACAACGATCAGGTAGAGTCGTTTTAGCCGTTAGATGTTTATGAGTATGATGGAATCACACACACTCACTTAGTTAGTATTTTTAATGCATTTTATGATTATTGTGGTTACAAATTTTAAATCTAGTTTTATTGATTTCTCCAAAATGTGGAAAAATATATGTTGATTTAAATGACGATTTTATTAATGTGTGAGAAAATAGATTATTATTTAAATAATTAAATTATTTAAGTCTATATTTTATTATTGTTTTAAAATAAGATGCTTGTATTTTGAAATTTAAATTAAATAGACTTTTTATTTCAGAATTTATTAAAATGTAATAAAAGTTTTGTTTTAAAAAATATTTATTTTTAATTGAAAATATAGAGGAAAAGATTGAAAATTAGAAATTAAAAAATAACTTGAGTTGAGTTATTGTAAATTAATTGAAAATCAATTCACGTCAAAATTGAAATTTGCATTCAAAATAATCTTCAGTTGAACAGATTGAAGAAAATATCTTCAGTCAATATGAAGTAATCAAATCTGTAACTTGGAGTTTGAAAAATTGATCTGGAGATCACACTGAAATTGTGGATCTTGCTTTGTAAATAACTTCATGAATTGCATGAGAAGAGAAGGAATCAGTTTGGGCAAAAATTCGAAATTGGAGAGAGACAAAAATTCGTTTTTGTTCTTGAGTATAAAAAAAAGACAGAGTATTATTGATTGAAGAGAATTACTATTTGTTTTTCTATTTATTTTGGATCTCACCTTACCCAGACACAACCATGAGAGAGAGCATGGTGATTTAATCATAATTTATTTGAGTAGTTGAAATTTAAGACTGGTAACTCTTTTACCATGCATCCCCTGGGCATCCCTCACACCCCACGCACTTGGGAGGACAGGAAAAGGGCGTGACCAGGTAGGGAAAGCCATGCATAGGGAGGAGAATCCCATCCTCCACACACCATATGCAGCCACTAACTCCTCTATTTCCCACGCAAGAACAAAGGATTGGTAAAGGCATGACCTAAAGGAGAGGAGAGATATGCAGCCTCAGGGAGGAGAAGGTGTGGGGGAAAGAAAGAGTAGAGGGCGCAGTGCTGAGAGGTATACACGGTGCGTCCAAGGCAGCAAGGAAATATAACACAGGAGACAGGGAGGTAAAAGCAATAGAAAAAGAAAGAAATAGAAACCACAGTGGGAGAAGAATTCTCATACTCAATAGAACAACAATCAAGAACAGAGGACAAGAGTTAAGAAAGAATAGAGGAATTTCACAATTCATTTCCAGAATTTACGAGGTAGGATCTTGAAATTTTTAAAACAAAAACATGAATACAGTAAATTAAATGAAATAGTTATGTTATCATGTTGATTTTTAAAACTATTTCTATTATTTCGAATTCTATTGAAACTCTTAAATATCAAACTATGATTATTCTTCAATTTCCAGAATACTATTGAATTTGGAAACAAAAGATTTTTAGGAAGAATTTGATTGAAAACATGAAATAAAAACAACTTATTGAATTTAAAAAGATCTTAAACAGAAAACATCATTTAAATTTAGATTTAAAAAGATCTTAAACAGGAAATGTTAGTTTAAATCTGATTTACAAATTTAGGAGAAACTCATAATTTGATTGAAAAGAATCTTATTTTTAATCAGAAAATGTTATTTACAAATTTGAAAGAATTAGAAACAAAAATATTTTCTCTAAATATTTTATAAATTTTTAACGTAATTTTGAAACAAAGGTTAAAATCAATGAAATTAGCCATTGAAACTAAAAAATATTTAGAAACTGAAACTGAAACGATTTATCTTAAAATTGTTCTTGAAAAGTATTTATTTATTTATTTATTTTCTGGAAGTATGAAAACAGAGAATAAATCATTTAAATTAAAATATGATTTTCGTGAAAACGAAACAAATTAAGATTATTTCAAGTAGAAACAAACTAGATGAGTAAATTAAACGAAATAATGTATGCTCTTTTATGACTGTTTTTAAATATGTACTTAATTACATATTGGAAATACACCTTCTTATTTTATTTTTTTATTTTAATTTACTCAATTTAAATATTAATTAGATGTCATTTATGGATTTAAACGATGAAAAGAACAACTTTTTTAACTGTTTTCGCTTCAAACGAGTTTTCAGTTTTATTGTTTTTGAAAGAATGTATTTGATTGTTTAGAACCATGCATGCTTGATAAATGAATGTGCATGTTATGTTTTTGGGAAAGTTACCTTCCGAGACGGGTGTCAAATATGGGTTATTAGAGAGTGTAGTTTTGCTTTTCCAAAACTGTTTTATTTGTCGTGCATGACATTTTACTTGGCCAAGTAACTTAAGGACCATTGAAATAGATGGAATTATTGAACTCTCTACCATATCCTAGTATCGAACTTGCTTGTTTCTTAAATGATTTAGAAAAATGAAAATGCTTGTGGTTTTACTAGTTATACTAGGCACGCACTAGATTCCATCTTGCTCATAGACTGCTTTTTGCTAAGCGATTCTTGCAAGGTCGGGTATTCTTTGAATGATTTAAGAATTTTGAGGAAGCGTAAGCTTCGAGGTTGGGCGAAAAAAGCGCCTGATCCTTGTTCTCGTCTTCTTATGAAGATTTGTTGTTGGATTGAAGATCAAAGGATGATATCTTCACTTATGTTTTATATTTTCTTGAAATATGTATTGTAGAGCTTAAGGTGACTGAATGCCTAAGTCTCGAATTGTAACTTATATTACAACATCTTATGTATGATTATCATTGAAGTGTATTATGACACATGTATCTATTTAAACTGGAATTATATTTTAAATCTATCTTATCGACTTAAGTCGTTGTGTTTTGGAATCGATTATCTTTTATGATGTCTAAATGAATGAACTGTCGACTTTATTTTGAATATAAATTAAATTATTTAAAGTTTTTTCGATGTTTGTTTTAAAGAGTTTCACACTTTACAATAAGAGAGCCTATGCATGGTTATAATTACTCTATGATATCTTGTAAGAGTATCCCGTAATTTATAGGGATTATATGGCAAACTAGACACCCAAACTTAGTGGGATTGGTTTAGTCAATTATGAAAAATTTATAAGAGTTGTAAGAGTCATGTAAAAAGCTAAATTTTAGCATATAGAAGGGGCCCAAAATGTGGCATTGAAATTTGCATGAGTGTGTAAATTGTTGGGTCCCAAACCATTGCTCCACTTCCTAGAACTAAATTTCACTTACAAGGCTAGGATTGTCATCATGCAAGTGAAATCATATCATTAATAGATCATTGAAGGTTAGAGGCCAACTCTATGAGAGTGTGTTTCATCTCCTTCACTTTGAACTCAAGTTAGACTCGATAGGATGTTCCTAGTGGTATACCTTAATAGGTATTGATATTAGATAAAATAGAAAATCAACATATTGATAACCAAACCCAACCTATTGACTTGGCCCAAAACTGTCATTGAACCAAGTACAACTAACTATCTCAAAACCCCTTTATATATTACAAGAATGTGTAATCATAACCCACATAAAAATTATTTCATTAGAGACTCACTAAAGATAGATACCTAGTTATAATATGTAGTTATGAATGCACACAACTCTCCTATTCCTACACTATTTATTTATGTTTTATTTGATTTATGGTGCGAGATTGGTGTATGGTTCTAGATTAGTGCCTATTCATTGGGAAACAAAGTCACAACACATTGAGAAAAGAACAAACTGGAATAAAAGAATGTGGATCTATGTATTTATATAAAACACAATGATTGTAACGTTTTGTGATAGAACATGTTTAATAATCCATGACACAATTTTATATATTAATATACATATATAAACGAGAGATATTGTTCTAATACTTGCAAAAAAATTAGAACATTGATACATTCATATGGCCCAATTGTTGAACACTCGGAATACTGAGAGGGGGGGAGTTAGTATTTACTAAAAATTATTAACTTTATCACTTCAAATATTTATTCAAATAATCGTATTTAACTTGCAGTAAATGAAAGAAACATATAAAGTGTGCATCAGATCAAGGAACACAAGAACACCAAATTTTACGTGGAAAACCCAAAAATGGAAAAACCATGGTGAGGATTAGCTCACAATATATTATAACCAATTATAAGATATTACATAATGGCTCATTGCTAGGTTGACTTGTTGTTTGAAGGAATCACTGTCCAAAGAACAAAAGAAATGTCTCACTACCAAAATAGAAAAGATGATGTCTCACTGTTAGAGATTGAACTAATTACAAGGAATCTACAACATGTTGAAGACAGTTCCAATTAGGCTAAAAAAACCGATTTAACACTGCATACTTCACCCCAAATATAATTTATACTTCCTTTCACCATATCTCACACACACACACACATAATACACTCTATCAACACATTCACACAAATGAATCAACCTTGTATGTATACCACAACTATCAAAAACATCGATTAGATTGACCTAATTAAATGTATCGTGTACCACATAACCTATCAGCCCAAAACATTAATACACATGTCTTGTGGAAAGAACCAAGATGTGTAAACCAGTAAAATAGGTAAAAATGAACCATAATCACTCTTATGATACCACTCCATACACAATTCAACTCTGCACAACCCCAAAATGCTTAGGTTGGCACCAGATAGCAAAACTAGGGAAGTAATATTTGAATGAACCAACTATCCATCCACACCTTGACACGGAAACCACAAAAACACTTGCCACTTGGAATGTACACACTACTGACATCCGTAAATACTACCACAAATATTCATATCAAAATATTCATTCATGATGGAATACAAAGCATTCCAACATACACTTTGTCACTGCAAATCTATCATTTCCAAAGTCGATACTCTATCACACTATCTTTGATTGCGAAAGACATCAAGTCATGAAAATATAGATTTAGACTCTTCCAACCTACATCTCTATTACCTCAAAATTGCATAATCAAATTCTTCATAGCAAAGCAATGTGGACCTCAAAACTAGTTCACTGAATACTAAAATTGCACTCCAGGACATAAGCAATTATCCAAACCATTTGGTCTTCTCTGGACCAACACTTTTGCATCTCTATCATGGGTTTCCATCAATGGCAACACCATATACTATCATTCTCATCAATCTTCATCAATCTCCTCACTCAATAATCTTGTCACATTATCATGCTCTTGTTGCCAATAATCTCCTCAATGACAAACAAACTTCCAATAATCTCCCCCTTTGTCATTAATGGCAACATGCTCTCAAAACTCTTGAACTACTCAAACTTCTCCCCCTTTGACATCAAGTGCAAAGGGCTTGAAATATTAGACTTACATCAACTACTCCAACTATTTTACTTTGTAAATATATATGTATATACATGAGAATAGCTCCCCCTTATTGCTTTACTCCTATAATCAACACTTCTCCAAAAATTCACATTAGAGAGACTCCCATAACAATTTTATTCAACAAAATTGACCAAATATGTACTGCAACACTCTAATACTTCTACATATGTACATAGAAATAAAATACTACATACACAAACAAAAATATATATAATCAACTAGAAGAGGGTAAAATACCCTTGCAAGACACCTTCAATTTTGCAAGGTGTGTCTCCCAATCCTTCTTGGCGAAGGCAAGTAAACTACACTAGCTCTCAATCTGAATAAGGAGATCTTCTCCTTCATCCGGGGTACAGGACACCAGGTTCTTTTATGCCATCTTCTATGCACTTGCTAACACTTCGGTCAAGGTTGTAAGCCTTGCACTTACTAGATCTCTAAGCTAACAATATTGCATTATGATATTTTCCTTTTGTTCTTGTATTTGGAAAAATTATCCATGCAAATTCTCTATTGCAATCCTTATTACACCATCTGCATCATTGGTTGGATCATATGCACTGGAGGCTTGAGCAATTTGTGACTCTATTAAGTCCATTTGGTTCTTAATGCTCCTTATAGAATTAGGCCATTTTAAGAAAAATTGAAACAAAACTTTTGTTTCATCCAAGCATTTTTGTGCATATCTAAGATTCTATTGCAATTTACCATGTGTAACACTACATTTATCAGATACTTCAGTCAATTTCCTATCATTAATCTTCTTCGACATTTCTTTTTATAATCTCTCTTTCAGTCTGGTAGAGTAATCCTTTGAAGGAATCTAACAACAATATTAACTTTTGTGTATTGTTCAAAGAATCATCAATGGTTGTATTGAGAATACCTTCTTGTAGCACCTTAACTGCTTCCTCAATTAGCTCTGCACTCTTTTGGTGAGTTTACAATATCTCCTTTCTAAAAAAGGTATGAAACACATCACCTTGAAGCTGTAGTTTATGTAGGGGAGAGATTTTTCTCATATCCATTTGCCCTTATTACATGGGTATTTGTAGGAGTTGTGTAGACACCACTGGTTCAAACTGCAATTACATATCTAATAAATCTTTTAGAAGATCTCCAAAAGCTCCAAAGGATTCACCAATATATTTTGTATGTTCTTCTTCCTTCTTATCTTTCTCCTTCTCACCGTTGCCAAAACACTCTTCTACAATCCTCAACAACATTTTTACCATCTAGAGGAGGAAAATTTTCATCCTTTTGTGTCTCAGACTTCTTCGGGTTTTCATGTTTATCTTCTTTCTTCTGCTCTGCATATTTTTCAAGGTCCAGAAGGGGGCAAGTTCTTCTCACTTTGAGTTTCATTCCTCTTCAAGATGTTCTACATATCATCATTCTTTTCTCCATCAACAATATTTTCTACAACTAGAGGGGAATTGTCTGTAATCATATATTCTTCCACATTCTCCTCTATAGGCACATGCTCATGTTGTGCACTTTCAGGCTCATTGGTCTCTGAGACAAATACATCATTCTACATTTCATTTTCATCATCGGGAGACATCCCTAGTTCCTTTGCTAGATCTACAACCTTTTGTAGTATCCCATTCTTCATTCTTTCCATGTCTTCCTTGTCTCTACTCATTTGAGTGTTGACTCTCTATTTTTTCTTGAAATCCCTATTATACACTTGAGCCAATTTAGCTCTGTCTTCATCTATGAGAGAAGAACCAATCTTCTCCAAGGAAAATATTCTTATTTTTGCATCTTCATCAAATGCTTCTTGACTTCTCGCACTCAAAACACCTTTCAAGTCATCGGGTAGTTGACTTTCAATTTCACACATGTTGGTATTGAAAGTGACCATATACTTTTCAATGGCTTCTTCCATGGTGATCTTGTCTTCATCATTTGACTTAGGATACATTTGTGCAGTCTCTTCCATGAGACCAAAATTTTCAATATTATTAAACAATGCATCCAATTTCAAGGGGATATTCTCCCTTACGAGAGGGGTCTTCTTTCCTTTACCTTTTCCCTCACTTTTAACTAATTCTTCTCCTAAACTCTTAATTAAAAAAAAAATCTTTTGATTTTCTACTTCTTCCTCACCATCTATCTACAATGTCATTTTTTTCTTTCTTTGCACTAGTCTCTTCTACGAAGGCTTGAGATGTACTCTTCCAAACCAATCAAGTTCCTTCCTCTTCCTCTTCTTCTTCATGCTCACAGTTGGTGTATTTTTCCCTTGTTTCCTTTTCTTTTCTTCTCTTATGAGCATTTTTCTACTCAAGGACATTGGATGTAGCCTTCTTTGAACTCTCTGCAGGCTTTATTCAAAAGTACTTTGAAACAATAAGAGATGGGGTAGAGGTCCTCATGGAACTTCTAGTGCTAGGATTACCCTATGAGCCATAGATGGGGCCTTAATTTTATCCACAAAACCCTTTGAAGAACCAACAATCTCCTCCAACTCCACCTTCATCTTTTCCACATTTTTCTTTATCTCCTTTTCTTTTTGTTTCAAGTACACTTCACTGGATTTCTCCTCATAGGTTCCAAACCTATCCATAGTTGGATCTCTAGGCTTGCTCAACACAAATTCAACAAGATCGATAATTTATTTTGCAGTAACCTCATAACCCAACTTTAGAACCCAGATTGTTTTGGGTTCAACTACTTCCATAATGTAGTTATCTCTAGTAACCATAAAGGTTATGTCCTTGTATTCTCAACAATATTTGTTGGTATCTTCTCTTTCTTGTATTTTGCATTGAAAGGTCTTGAAGAAACCCCATAACATAGTATTATGGGTTTATAGGTCTCTGATCCTTCTCAAATGATCTCTGATATGAATTGCAATAGGAATATTGTCCAACCACATAATATTCTTTGTAGTAGACAACTCTCTAAGAAATTAAAAGAATAAACATGCAATTAGGGTACCATACTAGAAGGGGTACTGAGATTCTTTGGTCTTTTATAGGTTCTACATCAACTATTGTCTCAGGAGTTCACACAAATCAATTCCCATACCCTCTTTCACCATCTAGAGAACAATGTGTATAGTTGTGGCCAACACGAAATTCTCTATGTTAGTATAATAGATCTTATACCCAATCATCATCGATGCATTCTTAACTGTTGGATCATCAATATCCTTCACTATTGTTAAAATTGTGAAAAACGCGATCCATAGGATCAAACAATGAACTAATTCAACTTCCACACAAGAGATCTACAAACAATATGTGCAATATTCCTCAACAAGAAAAAACTACAACAAGCAAGAGACTATCAAAAATATATGAATGCTAGAGAGATAATTATAATAAAGCTTGAGTACTATATAGGAGCAAAACCCTAAAAGCATAAAAGCACTCTTAAGTTTAGCTTAAGTGCACGAGAATAAGTTAGACTAATAATTAGTTGTTAGCTAATGCATGATAACTCTAACACCCCCTTTAAAATGAACTTAGGGAGTAGCTAAAAACCTTAAAAAGAATGCATGATGGGTCTCAACAAACAAGGCCTGGTGAGGTACCCATGTACAAACAAAAGATCTCTCAAAATTGGAGAAAAGGAGAAAACCACAGTGGGAAAAAACTCCTCTCCAAAAGAGATAAAGGTGAATGAAGGACAGAAGAAGCCTCCAAATCAAGGTGTGAAGGATTGAGAAGCCTACAACCAAAGCAATGTCCTGAAAAAGAAATACATGTACAACATCACTAAAGCACGAAGAAATTGTATACTGTTGTCAAATGAAGACTGATATAGTGCTAAAATGTAGAACCTCCTTTGAAACAAATGTTGATCAAGATCAAGATAACAAGGATCTGCATGAGTGTCCCAATGACACTACTCAAATCAGATGTCAAACAAAGGCAAAACTTCTAAAAATTGAAGACACAAATGTCAAGATCCAAGGAGACTATAATCTGCATGAGTGCCCCCAATGATAATACTCAAATCAGATGGTAAATAAAGGCAAACATCTAAAATTCAAAGATACATATGGTACATGAATCTACATGAGTGACCCCAACAACACTACTCAACATGCAAGATGCAAGTCGAAATATAGGTATCAATAGTCTGAAGAACGTTGATCATGAGAGATAATAATCTACATGAGTTTCCCCAATGACACTACTCAAACCAGATGGAAAACAAAGGCAAACATCTGAAACTCAAAAATGCAAATGGTACATGAATTTGTATGAGTGACCAAAATCAACACTACTCAACATGCATGAAAATTGCAAGTCAAAAATATGGGTACTAGTAGTCTTTGATCGAATGAAAATGGAAGTTCGCCTCTAGAAATAGGAATGCAAGAGTGTCAATATGGTAAGTGCTTCATCTCACCCAAATACAAGGTAACCAACCGCTGATGTACACTGCATCTGAAAGTACATAGGAACAAGAACTAGATACATAGATCACTCCAACATGAAACCAAGGAAGCATTAGCACCAAAATTAGAACCCCCCATAATTTTGAAAAGGGAGAGTCAAGACAAGTACATTGAAGCTGTGTGAAACCAAGAAGTGCATGTACGAGAAACAACTTGCAAATAAAAGGGTGTGCAAACTAAGCACACACGCATGAGGCAAGAATCATTGGGATTCACTGTTGTCGTGGAAGGGACACTCACTTGCCAAAGGTGTGATGGCAAACCAAAGGTAAACATCAAACCCCCCATGACACTTTATATAATAGTGAAAATACAAAAGGCACAATAGGATGTGCAAAATCCCAAAAAAATATACACTAGAATGGCACTTTATCGTAGTGCATCTACAAAAGAGAATATGATGTCTACAGTGCCCAAAAAGGATAGAATACTGGAAATACATATTGAACAGCCAAAAATGAGTCATCCCATGCAAACAAAAATTTTCCAAGAGCTAAGACATCCAAATAATTCACTAGAGTGCGAAAACACAAAAAAAATTGAATAAATGTACTTGGAGAGCAATCTAGAAAAGTGCATGCATGGAATTGAAGAGCTTTGAAAGACAATTCCAATGCCACTAGAATTGTGAAAAATAGAGAAACTAGTCAAAAGTTATGAACTCGAGCCTAAAAACAACACCTCTGACTTCAAGAGGCTATAGAATGTAGCAACAACAAAGTTAAGTGATGAGACACATCACTAGAGATTTGGCTAAACCAACTTTCTAACGATATATTGTTCGCCAAAATCTGGCATCGTACGCCCAAGTTATGTTCAAAAGAAAAAAAGATCCCCTTTATGACATAAAGGGGTCTTGAAGGGGCCAAGTGTCAATTCTGTATGACTGACATCAACATCTGTACACATGATGTCATGTTGATGTCAACATGATGTCAACAAATATTCTGAGGAATATTCCTTGCTGCTACCAAAAAAAAATGGGTCCCAAAGAAAAATATTCATTGGAATATATTGGGTCGTGGTGGAAAAAATTCCTGTTGGTAAAATTTTGAAAAAACTGCCAGAAATTTTTTAGCAGGATTGGAAAAATTTTAATGGCTTCCAAAAAATTAAAAAAAAAGGTCGCTGCAATATTTAAAAGGTCACTAGAATTCTTCAAAACCCACCGGTCGAAATTGAAACTCACGGGGAATTTTGAAAACGGAAGAGGTTGCCGTAGATTTTGGGCTGCTAAGCAGCATTGAATGTGTCGCTGCCAGTTAATGGCATAAATGCCTTGATAGGGTACGAGGCCTGCAAGGGAAAGTACCCTTCGAGTACCCACACAAATTTATCCGCACCTTTTTATTTTTAAAAACCTCTGCGCCTTTTCAAAATTTAATATATATTTTTTAAATACTTTAAAAAAATTGCCAACCTCTAATTTTTTATTTTTTATTTTTTTCGATTTTTCGTGTCTTGGGGTTCGTACAAAGGCTGTACGGCCCTTGGGGTAATTTTTTTTCCTCAGAAGTTCCCAATGGCCAAATTGGAAAAATTTATAGTCAAAATTCGTGGAATCGACCTCTTGAACATGACAACGAGGTCCTTTTCATGTCAAAATGCACAAAAAACATAGCTACCCTCTGGATCCGAAAAAATAACCACTTCAAACCCTTGCAGATCTAACCTCAAGACTCCAAATCAGGTGAAACAAAAGCCAAATCTGATTTTCTCGATAGCTCTGAATCCAATGGTGAGGTCCTTTTTGTGCCAAAATGCACCTAAAATTGCTCACTTCCAAAATTTTTTTAAAAAAAGCAAAGGGGATTCTAAATCTGAAGCCTATAACCCTTATTGAAGAAAAAATCTCATAAATCGAGAAGGGGTTTGTTGAATCGAGACTCTGATACCATGTTAGAATTATGAAAAACATGAGCCATAAGAGAAAATAATGAACAAAGACACCTTCTATGCAAGATATCTACAAACAATATGTGTAATATTCCTCAACAAGAAAAAGCTACAAAAGTAAGAGACTATAAAAAAATATATGAAAGCTCAAGAGATAATTACAATGAGGGTTGAGTGCTATATAGGAGAAAAAGCATAAAAGCACTCCTAAGTTTTGCTTAAGTGCATGAGAATAAATTAGACTAATAATTAATTAAAGAGTAATTAATTATTAGCTAATGCATGATAACTCTAACAACTGTTAGGGCACACTAGTTGAATTTCGCTGGTGAGCTTCATTACCATCTCATTCTTCACAAACTTCATTGTTGGAATGGGTCCTTCAGAGAATAGATTGGTAACCACTTTGATAGCTTGGTTTTTGATCATATGTGGCATATCCAACCACATTAACTTATCATGAATTCGACTCAGCACATACTTAACCCATTCATTCTCATGACATAATTTTGGAAAGTTATTTCACACATCCATCTTCTTCTCCATCAAACTTTCAAATTCAGGTTTCAATTCAAAGTCATCTCTTGTTATCTCATTAACCCAAAATTTTGTCATCTTTGTGTCATCATATTCATCCATTTTTTGTGTGGATGTATATTTTCACATCCTCAATGTGCATTACACCATAAGGAACCCTAAAAATTGCACCATCCAAATCCATTTCCATGAATTTAAATGGATATTTCTTAAACTTAGGTCTTGGTTGTTCCAAGACATCAATCACTTGTGGAGTATACATCATGAATCACTTCTGAAACTAGGTTTTAGCAGGAAATACTAAATACCTTTGAATTTCTTTGCTAGTAGGGTTTCACACAACAACTTCAAATCGCCTCTGCTCTACTCTTTGCTTCAAATGCTCATTCACAAATGACTTAATCATATGTGAAATCACATATAAACACTTTTCTAAAGACCTAAAATGTATTAATTGTTGTGAATAAAGTTAGGTCGAAAAGTTGGGAAACCCTCACTATGTTGACACAGTCACCTTCAATCACTCTATAAATCTCCACAATAGGAAATTTCATATCGGAAATACCATCAATAGATCAACCATGTCAATATACACATGTACTAGTGTGTTGAAGGCATCGACCTCAAATTTTTAGTGGGGGCTAAAAGATTTTCTACTAAAACTCCCTTGAGCCAAAGCTCTTCATCTAGTTTGGACGAAGGAAACATCTACACCAAGAGCTGGCACAAATTCATTATTTACTTCACTCTCTTCTTTCTTCTTTTATATCTTGTTCATTTACTTCTTCATCTCAACCAGATCCACTTTCTTTTCTACTTGATCATTCTTCTTCTTTTGTGAAACAAAGGGTTTCACATTCTTGCTTCTGCAAAACTTTGCTATGTGTCATTATTTGTTGCAATTGTCACATATGACACTTTGTTTTTAATAAACTTCTTTTCATTCTAGATCTACTTTCAAAACTTATGCCTAAATCTATTGCTTGAATAATAGTAGTCATTGAAAGATTGAAGCATCATGCCATTATTGTAACCACTCATCATCTGATTTCTACATTCACTAGATTTATGACCAAATCTATTACATGTAAAACACGGATCGAGAAATGATCGAACAATTTGATTCATTCTACTTCTACATTATACAACTCTATGTCCAAATTTATTGCAAGAATAATAGTAACCATTAAAATATGAATACCTTTGTGTAGCAAGTTTGATAGGAGGCATTTGAATTCTTTCTTCTTGTTGATATTTCTCTTCTTATCATTCTTCTTTTCAACATTGTTTGGAGTTTGATTTACCTTTGAACTTTCTCCTTTCTCAAAACCTAAACCTTATTTGTCCTTAGAAGCCTTTTGATTTGTAATCATCTCATCAAGCATTGTGGAACTCTTCTTGAAATTGTCCTTTTAATTCTTTTCTTTTTCCAAATCTGATCTCAAAGTTACAATTTCTTGTTCAAGCTTTGAACATTCTTCAGATTTGTCTTTCAGTTTGGAATTCAAGCAATCTTCAACTCTTTTTCCTTCTTCAACTTGCACTTTCGGACTAGTGATAGTCTCATTTGATTGCTTGAGCTACTCATTTGGTTCCTTGATTTTTTTTTAGATTTCTTGATACCAATTGAAGGAACCAAGCTCTGATACCAATTTTTGAACACCTGGAATACTAAGAGCAGGGTGAATCAATATTCATTGAAAATCACAAACTTTGTCAAATCAAACATTCATTCAAAGCATCATGTTTAACTTTCAATAAATGAAAGGAACATATAAAGCATGCATCAAATCAAGGAACACAAGAACACTAGATTTTACATGGAAAACCCCAAAAGGGAAAAACTACGGTGAGGATTAGCTCATAGTATATTATAACTAGTTACAAGATATTACATAATGACTCATTGCCAAGTGGACTCTTTATCTAGAGGACTCAATATATAGAGAATAAAAGAAATGGATCACTACCAAAATAGAAAAGAGGGTGGCTCACTACCAAATATTGAACTGATTACAATGCATCTACAACATGTTGAAGACAGTTCCAATTAGGCTTTAAAAATTGATTTAATAGACTTCATACTTCACCACAACTATAAATCATACTTCTCTACACCAAATCTCTCTCACACACACACTGTACAATCTATCCACACATTCAGATAATAAATCAACCTTGTATATATATCGCAACTATCCAAAACATCAATTAGGTCAACCTAATTAGATGTACCATGCACCACATAACCTGTCATCCCAAAACATCAACACACATGCCTTGCAAAAAGAACCAAAACATGTACACCACCCAATAGGTTGGTATGACCCATAATCACTTTTATAATACCACTCCATACGCAATTCAACTCTGCACAACCCAAAAATTCTTAGGTCGACATCAAATAGAAAAATTGGTGAAGTAATATTTGAATGAACCAACTGTTCATCCACACCTTGACACGCGAACCATAAAAACACTTTCCACTTGGAATATACACACTATTAACATCTGTAAAAGCTACCACAAATCCGCATATCAAAATATTCATTTGTAGTGGAATGTAGAGCATTTCAACATACACTTTGTCATTGCAGCTCTGTCATTTCCATAGACGATACTTTGTTAACACTATCTTCGACTGCAGAAGAAATCAAGTCATGAAACTCCAGATTTAAACTCTTCCAACTTGCATCACTATTAACTCAAAACTGCATAGCTGAATTCTTCATAGCAGAGCAATGTAGACCTCAAAATTGGTTCACTAAACACTAAAACTGCACTCCACGACATAGGTAATTATCCAAACCATTTGGTGTAACGCCTCGTCATGTGATCCCCAAAGGACAACAAAATACCACACTAATTTATTTTTTGAAAGCAAAAACATTACATAAGATGAATATGTACATACATTACATGAAGAAAAACTATACATTTACAACATCATCTACGTCTTCTGGGGTACATGGGTTGGCCTTACGAAACTGAACTTTTACCAAAATGAAAGCGAATGAAATCCAAAATTACATGATGATGACACACAACCATCCGTGATCAAAGAGAGGAAAATTTTTACGAATATTCCTTTGCTTTCACTGTATAACGCTTTCAGCGTAACTAGTTTACATATATTAATTAATAATATACATAAAGAACGCTGAAAGTTATCAATACTTAACATTGTTTATTATAATATTAATTAATAAAATATATTAAAAACTAATAATATATATAAAAAACTATTTTTACTATTTTTATATATATATTAATTAATAATATATATAAAAAATCATTTAAGCATACATATCTTAGTTTGTAATTTTAATCGAAAAGTATTTAAATTATAAACTATTTATTGGGAAGTTTTTAATTTAAATCTTTTTCCAAAAATAGAAAAAATAAATTATTTTATGTGCTTGTTATTCTTAAGCAGCACATACTTCCACCTGCCTATCATTTTCAATGAAGCTTCAAAAAGTTTACGAATATTCCTTTGTTGCTATCACTGTATAATGCTTCCAGCGTAATTAAACAATTACATTTTATACACCAATTTCACTTAGCTAATACATTTTATAACTTTTACCAGAGCCTTCTAGAGTGAAAACTAATTTCCCATCAATTCACTTTTCACCTGTTTTACCACTTGGAGGGTAATCTTTACATTTAGTAAAATTAGAAACCTAACTCCACTACTAAATTTAATAAATTATATTGCTATGGAAATAAGATTTCACCCTTTATTTTAATATTTTACTCGTTGACAATATGTCATACTTTTTTCTAAATTAAATAAATCTACGTAAATCTTTTACTTATATTATTTTTATTTTTATTTTATCATTTCAAATATAATACTTTATTAAATACCTCTCATCAAAATACTTTAAATTTAAAATAAACTTTATTAATAAGTGGATTATTAATCCACTATATTAAATTTGAAAATAAAAATTATTTATTAATACCAATTTATGTTTTATTTATATTTTTCATCTTTAATAAAGTAATAATTTAATTTATTAGTTTAATTTCTCTTCAAGTTTGTTTGCACAAACATAATAATATATATATATATATATATATATAATTTAAATATTTTGTTTAAACAATAAATCTTAATTTATTATAGTTAAATAAATACTTCCATAATGTTTAATTTAATTTGATTCTTAGGTAATTTCACAAATCACCTTACTAATTAAGTTTGATGCTTAATTAAATTAATAATCATCACTAAATAATGATAACGTGTTAGAATCGAACAATTAGCATATTAAGATTAACACGCAAAATGAACAACATAAGACAAAATGAAACATAATGAATCACAAATAAATACTACACAAATTTCCAGAACGATCGATACAGAGGGGCGCTACATTTGGTCTTCTCCGAACCAACACTTTTGCATCTTTATCATGGGTTGCCATCAATGACAACACCATATAATGTAATGCTCATCAATCTTCATCAATCTCCCCACTCAACAAGCTCTTCACATTATCATGCTCATGTTGCCAACAATCTCCTCAATGACAAACAAACTTCCAACACCAATCTCATTCATGTCAGCAAATGTGACATAGGAAAAATGCTTGATTGTGATTGATAAATCCTCTTGAATACACACCTAATGCCTTGGAGACATTCTGCAACAAAACCCACCTATATGCCTACTGTATGTCCACTAAATTGAACTCTTCTCATATTGAATTGGAACATAGAGTAACATCATAGGCTCCAAGAAACATATCAATATAGGCAAGTGTGTTAGGTCAGAAAGAGAAACAATAAAGGATTGAATTCTATTCTAGACTCTCCCTCTTACCATTTGGTGTTTGCTAATTCTTGGACAAGAGCAATAAGGTCTAAGTGCAATGCAAGCACCTCTTAAAATTTAGCCACAAGATGGTTCTAATAGGAAAAATAATTCTAAGGAAAATCATCATACCACCTCTTTGCCTTTCCTTGTAGCAACCTAACAAAAAACCTCATCCACATGTATTCCTCCTTAAACTGATATTTTTCCATGAAATCTTAGAACACTCCAACATGTACATCCTCCTCCTAAAGATCATACCCACCAAACCTAGACATTAATTTGTGGATTGAATCCCTTGTTCACCTTACATAATTGACCCAAGAAAGATAAAGTTCCTTGTAAATGGGATCAAGTGGAACAATAGGGGATGGAGAAACTTATTTTTTCCATAACAACATCGTACCTCTATGATTCTAGGGCCATACTTATTTCTTCACATTGCTTTTCAATCTTATAGAACTCATCTACCCTTAACTTGTTTGCAAGTATGTACTCTTGTATGTTTGAATGTGACTATTTATTTTGTGTTGGGCTATATGAACAACATGGAGGTTCATGCTCATAATATTCTTAGAAATTTTCTCTACCATAACATCCAAGGTTTGAATTATACATTACACTTTTTGAAGTACCCCTAGGGTAAATACATTCATTCTAGTTATCCATGGATGTTTACAACTACTTATATATACATACTAGGAAATAAACCATGCTTTGAATTGGAAGAGAATATGGTACCTTATAACCAACTATAGTCGCCTTGTTGTGTGTTCATGTGGAACATGAATAAAAATAAAAATATTTATTCCTTTGACAATAGAGTTGCCATCTCACAAAAGATGAGGAAATCCTTGAAGCACACAAATATCCAAGGCATAATCTACTTCGGGGTTACAGACACTACTAGAGTTTTGAACATATTCTCAACCCAACAACCCTTGTCATTATTTTTTATCCTTGACAATGGTTCCATTCAGTTGGGTCCCAAAACCACTAATCCACTTCCTAGAACTAAATTCCACTCATAAGGCTAAGGTTTTTGTCATGCAATTAAAATTAGATCATCAAAAAATCATGGAAGTTTAGAGGCCAATTCTATCATAGTGGGTTTCATCTCCTTCACTTTGAGCTCAACTTAGACTTGGGAAGGTGTTCCCAGAGGTATACCCTAATAGGTATCGATATCAAATAAAATAGACAACTAACATATTGATAGCCAGACCCAACCTATTGACTTGGCCCCAAAACTATCATTGAACCAAGTATAACTAACTATCTCAAAACCTTGCTATAGCTGATATGGTTGTGTAATCATAACCCACGTGAAATGAATTCGTTAGAGGATCATTAAATATAGATCCCTAGTTATGATATGAGGTTATGAATGCACACAACTACTCCTACTTCTACACTATTGATATATATTTTGTTTGATTTATGGTGTGAGATTGGTGCATGGTTCTAGATCAATGCCTATTCATTGGGCAATAGAGTGTTGTGAGTATGTTGCAGGTGTTTTCATTGATGTCAACAATGTGGAGTTTGTTGGTTGTCATTTATGTTGCAGGTGTTGTCATTGATATCAAACTATATTGTAAGAAAGGTGGTAGTGTGTGGCTAGTTGCATATGTTGTAATCAAGATGATTATGTATAAACTATGAAGTTGGACGTTATGAGATTTCTTTATGTTATTCATGTATGTGTATATGATTTTGTGGATGTTGTATTCACTGTTTGATTACTATAATTTGCATAGAAGAACCTCTTTCAGTCAGTGGCTTAAGAAAGTGCTTAGAGGAAGGCTTTGAAGAATGCTATGCATTCCTTCACATCTTAAGTTATAGTCTCGTGGTTTGAGTAATAGATAGAATGGAGTATGAAGCAAGCATTTTCCAATTTCCATATCATTTATGTTATCACATAAGTTTCCTAAGTAAGAAGAGTAGTGATTGTACTGTTACAGTCATGGAAGGTTCTGAGAAATAATTTGTATTTCTTTGCAATTGTTGTGAAGATCTTATGATTTGAAGGAAGTGTTTCCAACATTCATTTGTTGTCTCCTCTCAAGTTTCAGTCTTTGTGGTGTACCGCAAGTTGTGCTATCAAAGTTATATCTCAAGATTGTGTTGTCTAGGTTTGCGATAAATACTGGTTCTGTATCTATTGCTTGCACCAACATAATGTTGCATAAAGTTGTGAAAGAAGGGCATGAGAATATTTTTGAATACCATTTGATGCTTGTAACATGATACGCATGTTGCTAACTTTATTTTTCGATATAGCATGTGGTTTGGAAATTAATATTTCAAGGATTGAGTGTTTGCTGGGCCAACTTAGGGTTCTAATTTGGTTGCGCCAAGTTTTTGTGGCATGCACCAACATAGGGATGCATGTAGATTTGAATTAGGTCATGCTTATCTCTTGGCTTCAACTGTATTTGATTCCCCTTTCTTGCAGATGTGTTGAAACCGAATCAATTATGGTCGTTGCACATTTCATGTTCATGCATTTCAGAATGGCCGACAAGGAGAAACCTTTTGTTTCTTGTGAATGGTATATATGTATGATCAAGTGTGTGATCAAAGTGTACAAGTGTTTAATGTTCAATTAATGCAATTTTCTAGCAGTAGTGAGCTAAAAGTAGAGTAATATGTACACAAATTTCCAGAAATATGTTTAATGCATGCTTGAGGCAATGAGCCAAAAAAATTGTTTGAATGATGTGCAAAAGGCAATGAGTCAACCAAATCATGTGAGAAAGTGTTAGAAGCAGTGAGCCAAAGGCAAAAGTGGAAGTGTGAGTTTCAGAGGTAGTGAGTAAAAGGCAGAATGAAGTGTGGAAGTGTTGAAGGCAGTGAGCTAGAGACAACAAAAGTACCGCAGTTGTGACTTGTCATTTGATTCTTCAAAGAGCTATTTTTAGATGTTGCAACCTCATTTTATAAGTGAGCAGGGAGCTATGAACTTCATTTGGTTAAAGACCATAAAACTTCTATTGTAAAAGTTGTTTCATCTGTGAGGTTGGATTTGGACAATAGCTCCAAGTAGATTTTCTCACTGTGGTTTTCCCCTTGTTGGGTTTCCACATAAATTTTGGTGTTACGTGTTTGTGATTTTGCTTCTACATGTGTTATCTATTCAAGAAAAGTGCATATTTGATTAATAAGTTGGATAAGTTGATTTGAGTTGGTTTTGAGAGATATACTTATTCATCCCCCTCTCAATATATATATGTTCTAACATAGAGTCACAACACATTGAGAAAAGAATTCACTAGAATAAAAGAACATGGACCTATGCAATTACATACAACAAAGATAATGAAATTATATAACAAAATATGCTTAGTAATCCATGAAAAAACTACATATATTCATATATATAAATGAGAGATATTGTTACAATACTTACAACATTTTTTGAACACTATTACATTCATCTGATCCAATCTTACATTCATTCCAAAAAATGTGACATAGTAAAATACCTGGTTGCAACCAAGAAATCCTCCTGAATATACACCTAATGCCCAAGAGACTTTTTACAACAAAACCCACCTATAATATTTCCCTTCTTTAATTCCACATATATGTCCCCACAATGAACTAGACTTTTCTTTATTGGCTACCCTGCAACTCTTTGACAACCTATAGACATCTAGACATGACCCTCCAACCAACCTCCCCTTGGAAAATAATAAAGTATATGCTTTAACAACTATTAGATGTGAAACCCTAACTCATGGCACTATAACATTGTTAGATCTACGACCAAGGATGAATTCCACCCAAAATGGGGGCTCAAGTCAAAAGATTATTTTGCATTAAATTCTAGTACCTAGGAGACCTCTTGCATTAATGGCGATAGCTAGGAGCACACACTCGATGTTTAACTTTGGTGGGCCGAAACTCATTTTGAAAAATTGCTTTAGGTTCTAGGTTCTTGTTGGCCCCTAAATTCCAAGAAGGAACAATGGGATGGGAGCAAGAGCAAGTGAGGACTTGGAACTGAAACCTTGAGGTTCCAAGTTCCACCCAAGGTTTGAGATCCAAAGAAGAACAATGGAGTAAGGAGTGGGAGTGGGTGAGGACTTGGAATTGGAACCTTGAGGTTCTAGGTTCTAGGTTCTACTTGAGGTCTAGGATCCGAGGAAGAACAAAGGTCAAGGAGCGGGAGCAGGTGTGAACTTAGAACCAAAATCTTGAGATTCCACTTTTTAGGTTCCACCTAGGGTCCATGATTCAAAAAGGAACAATAGAGTGAGGAGTGGGAATGGAAGTAGACTTGGAATCAAAACCATGATTTCTAGGTCCATGTTAGGGTTTAGCTTTTAGGGAGGAACAATGGGGAGGTTCCAAGTTCTTGGTGGGGCTCAAGGCTTAGTAAAACCAAAGGAAATGAACAACCTTGGGGCTTGAATAGAAACACCAACTCCTTAAAATTTTTAGCAAGTCCCAACAAACACCATACTTGTTGCATTATGAGATCCATTCTTGAATATTGTAGGTGCTTCAGGGGGTTAAGGAAAAATAGTGAAGTTTGAGGCTGCACAAGCACTCAAATGTTGAAGAGAGTGATTGTATTGTATTCTTGTTTCAATATAATACATACTTGACCTCTTTTCTGGTGGAGTTTTTTACCCGAAAGGATTTTTCTCCATATAAATATTATTGTGTAAATCTCTTATGCTTACTAATTTCTTTATTATTGTTGGCTTACATTTTCTTAAATCTCCATTGGTATCATACAAGTTAAAATTTTAGATTTGTAACATATTTCCATATTGTAGTTGTTCACCTTCATTTCTAATAACTGATTCATAATGGTTAGTAAAATGGGGCGAGGAATTTGGATGTTTGAATTTTGAGTTCATTTTTACATGCTTTAGGATTGAATTAGATTAATCACAACAGATGTGGAAATGAACTATGGGACTAAAATGGTGATTTTGAGGCATTGAGTGAAGAACAAAAGCAAGTACAAATGAGGATAGAAAATAATTAATAAATGATAAATGCAAGGTATATGTGTAAATAAGGATAAAATGGATACACATACGGATTTGAATGAATGAATGAAATTTTTAATGATGTCCATGAGACTATGTGGTCTATGGGACCCAAGAGTTGAATCAACTAACAACAAACAAAAGCTCAACCAACATACCGCAACACCTAATTTTGGCTATCCTTTATATCTTCACTAATCGTAGATCTTTTGCTATGAATTTTGAACAAGTAATCTGTTATTTTTTTATCTGTTACTCCTAATACAAAATCAGTAAAGGCTCTACTTTTAGAGTATTAACATAATTGATTTATATGTCTTCATATGTCGTACACCATGATGTAATGTCATTCTACTTCTATTGACTATAATGTACAAATATGACAAATCATGTCAATTCACTCCTCTTTGGGTGTTTTCCACCCTATTGTACACCTAAGACGATGTGAATTAGATCTTAGTTGGACTATTAACATTTTAACTTTTCATTTTATTTTTGCTCCTATATAATGCTTTTGCTTGTAATCACATGGAAAATTGAATTACTTGACATAGTATTCTCTTTTTCAGCCGATTTTTTTCATCTACATGACTACTTTAAAATAAGATTGAACCATGAATCAAACTTAACTAAAAAATATACCACTTATTAATATTCACCGAAATATTTACAAGATCAAATGAAAAATAACAGATTTCACCATTACATCTAGCCAATCAAAGTGCCAAAATACTATGAAAACAATGCCCTTCCCATGGTAGTGACTCGGTTCAACCACTCCCAAATAAGAGCAACTAACTCATGAAATAGGTGCCCGAGCTCTTATTAACTTCCCTAAGCAAAGGAAACTATGACCTTGTTTTCGGATCACACCTTCCCTTAACCTCAACGCTGAAACTTGACATAAAATACGGTAGACAAATGAGAAATTGAGAAAAACATATTCGAAGCAGTCGGGGCGACCTGAAGAAGAGCACACAATCATGGTGAAGGTTATAACTTTCGCAGCGATGACAGTTGGCGCCTTCATTTTCTGGCAGACCATGGATAAAGCCCACGTCTGGATGGCTCTCCACCAGGACGAAAAGGTTTCTCAATTCATCTCAATTTTACTCTCAAAATCTAACCATTACACTGCATACTTGTCTCATTGCTAAACTATAAGATTTCACTTAACCTAAACCTAATATTCTCCTGGATAATTTTATTTTTTTCTCTTCACACAAAACCCTGTTGCTTACTTAGGGTTAAGCGGATTACAGCATTATGTTAGTTCCCCTAACATGTGAATTATCTAGACTGATAAGCGATGCGGGCTGAGTTGAGATCCTGGTTCGTTCATTGGCTTATGTCTAATATCAATCTTTATTAGAATATTTGATTTCACAAGGAAGGAGATAGAGAGAGGGGCATTTCTATGGAATGAAACCTCACAGTAGCTTGTAACTAAAAAAGGCTTATGTCTTTAACAACTACAGTGGAAGGATCCAGCAAGGCCATGGTCGTGTTGGAAAGCGGAGTGAGTGCCACTACATGATTTCCATACAATCCCTGCTGGGTATCTTATCTGGTCGAGCGGGAAAGCAGAGAGAGTGCCATGATAATTCCAGTTTAACCCCTGCTGGGCATGTTATCTTTCTTCTTTCATTTACATAATTGATCATAGAATGCGATCCAAAACATTAACACAAACAAAATAAACATTGATTATTTTCAGAAGCATTTATGCTCGTACTTGTGAATTGTGAAAACCTTATGTTTATCATGATACCCGTGTTAAGGAGGCAACGCTAATGTGGAGTCTAGACCATAGATAAGACCTTGGCAAATTTGGAATAATGCAGACATGTTGAGGACGGTTTCTAGGCATAACTGGTGATCTAAGCTTGTAATTGATATACTAATCAAGGTTTAGTTTACAGTGAAGTCGCTCTAACCCAAGACGTGAGATCCTACTGATTGTTGTAAATAAAAAAATTAATAAAATATTTTAATTTGTTCAATTATCCCCCAGAGATAGGGTTGTGTCAGGCATCAAACACAGACTCTCAAACCACAATTTCACATATGACTAGTTTCTCTTGGTCAAGTTAACCATAAACTATGAGTTTTATCTTCTTTTTTTAATAACGTCCTCGGTTTTCTGTGTTCTTCACTATGGTTCTTGTTGTGCTTTTACCTTATAGTGGATATTAAGTTTGGGAATTAATTGGAAATCTTTGTTTGTGATAGTTCCACAAAGTTTCGAAATAGGGGATGGATTTTGGGGACAAGGGGACCATAGACCTAAATTTGGGAACAGCGGGGGATGATGGTGCAAATATAATATAATTCTTGAAAAAAATAGTTACAAAAAATGCATAAGAAATAACAATTGAAATTGTAAACACAATGGATTGAGCAATGAAAATGCTGACGAATATTAATATATTGTTATATTCAAAATGTCAATATGATGGTTACATTCAAAATTGAAACACAATTAGCAAATGCCTCTAATCATCACCCCCTAAGGTTGTCACAAACTCCTCATTACTGGAACTGTTGGACCCATCTAGCTCAAGCCCTCTTCAAGTGGACATCAACCAACCCAATTTGTGCCATGAAATCATCAAATTGTGCTGGCTCTAGTGGCTCTACATACCATTGTGTTGCCCTTGTACATAAACATATTGTGATCAATTGGACACAAGACTTTATTTATAACTATAAGCTTCTCTAACCACCTAGAGGTAAATTTGTTTCTCTTGATAGAGTGGATGAAATTGTATGTAGACTAGTTCCTCTTAGTAGCAAAAGAACTATAAACCTAGACAAAAAGGTGAATGGCTGGTTTGGATGTCAATGAGTAAAGCCCATGCATAGTTCACCATAGTATGGGGTCCTCCTATGCCATAGTCCACCTATCCACCTTTGTCTCTTATGAATATTCCCTAAATGTGGCAAATTTGATCCACTCAATACCAATGGTGGTCATATCCTTAGCATTGTATATCTTTTGAATCGCCTTCATGAATCTTGCTTACATCTCAACATCCATAGAGGGAACTCTGCTAGGTCTTTGCATGTACAACATTGGGTTTGATGCATAGACAACCGTGCACAATGGAGCATTGAGCTTCTCCCACCTCTATTCATTATAGATTGCAAGGTGGGGTATTTCACTTGTGCAATGGCCTTCATTTGGCTAAGCATGTTGTCAATGTACTTATACACCTCTCTAAGGTTTGGAGCATTAGTGTCTCCATATGTGATGACTATGGAAACAAAAGATATGATTGAGACAATGTATTTGATGTTTGCTCCAAAAATGCTGCTCTTCACCATTTCCCCCTACTTTGACTTAGAGTTGGTCCATGGATTCCACTCTTGCATCATGACGATTAGTTATAATTCCTCTTGCAACACAAGCATCCTCTCTAAGAGAGAAGTTTGATGTATATCTAGTCTCTAGAGGTTTTAGAAATGCCTTCCTCGGTGAAGGCCCAAACCAATACATGTGATGTGTGGTGTTGCAAATAAATATTTACACATCTCTTGCATCAAGAACGACTTGTTTGATCCATTCCATTTTCCCCATGCCCTTGAGTGCATTGTTCATGGCATGCATGCGACAAGGAGTCCACCATATTTATTTTGGACTCCATCTGTTTTTCTAATTTTAGGTTGCACAAAGTGTAGTAGAAGAGGATACTCCGATACACAAAAATTGGAATCCTTGTTCTTCAACCTTTGTAAAACAAGGATTTTAGTTTTATTTTTCTTACTTCAAGTTGCATGAAGTGTAGAAATTATGATATCCTAATTTGGCTATTAGTAACAAGTACTAAAATAAAAAAATAACTAAAAGAAAATTTCTGATTTTCATTTTGGTTTAGTTTTTCTTATTTCAAGTCGCACAAGGCACAAAAGCAAAGGATACACAAATGCCAAACAAAAATCAGAAAAATAGCTATATGATTATGCAAATTTGCAAATAAACATTTAAAAACAATTTAATAAATAATTTAAAATCCTAAAATACTAAACTTTTAAAACACCTGTAATGTCCCCATTTTCGTGAGCATCAGAGTTCGTAAGGATTAGCCTATCACTTAACCCTCGTAGACTAACAGTTATGGATAGGGGGTCTTCTGTGTCAGTCACCCGGTGGTTAGAGACATTACGCCTCAGCTGGATTCAGGTTTTGGCCTTTGCACAGGTTATTTGACTTAGATTGGCACACTTACTATTTATAGTAAGTTACTATTTTGGGAGAGTCAGGGTTCCTATTAATAGAAAGACACCTGAGCAGAGCATATTGGCAGTGTTGACCTTGATTGGGCCTTTGCAGCTGTTCCGAGACTCAGTTTCACATACTTGCTATTTATAGTAAGTCATTGTTCAGGGTTTCTATTTTTAGACAGGCATCCGATCACATGGAGAACAAGGAGAGTCGACTCTTGGCTCAGATGGCTTAGCAATCAGACAAGTACATCGAGAGATATTAAAGTTTAAGTGACTTAAGTGATTTATTTAATATTTTAATAGTAACTTTATAATAATAAAGTCACTTTAATATATTAAAGTGTGTTAAGTGAATAATTTAATGTGGGAATAAATCTTTTATCCCACATTGGCCAGGAAAGTGTTTGAGCTCTCCTAAGGAAAGAATAAAAAGAGAGGTAGGAGCTCATTCTCAGGATCTAGTTGATGATTATTATTTTGATTGATTGTTGTTGTGGAGCCTAGGGCTTTCACAGTTTTCTTGTTTGATCATAGGAAACGAAAACTTCCTATCGATAGCATAACTGAGGGAGTGAAAGATCTCTTGTGCAAATTGAGGAGAGGATAATTCAATCCTTTCATTTGTGCAAATTGGTGAAGTTTTCTACAAGGGGTTTGAAGTTTATTGTTGAAGAACATTTATAGCTGGTTGTGTGTCATTCCTCTTGAATCATTTAAGACATATTGGAGAAGATTTGTTAAGGGCTTGAAAGAATTCAATGAAGAAATTCTAAGTTTAGTACCCGCGCTACAGTACCCGCGTGAACAGTAAACGGTACAGTGGTATCACACGAATTTGCTTGTATCTTCTTTATTTGGCATCGAATCTTCATGGGAATGGAAGTGCTACACTCTAGGGCAGATTGTGACGATGTCTCATGCAATATGAAGAAGATCTTTGGTGTCTATGATTTATTACAGTGATCTGATGTTAGAGAGTAGGGGCGACTAGGTAAGAAGGATGCTTTAATTCATAGAGGCTTGCACTTGCATCGATTTCACTTGGATGTTTAGGCGCCTATCTCCTTCAGGGCTGACAGTGATTTTAGGTGTGAAGAATTAAAGTTTGCAGCTGTATAATTTATATCAGAGGGCAGGTCTGAGAACAGGGGCGGCTCATGTTGGGTTTGAGTGGGACTTAAGAGGAGTCTTCTTCCTTTGCATTCAAGTTGCCACTTTTTTCTTCAAGCCAAGGCAGATTTTGTTCCAGGTTCTTGCATATTTATTTAGCTCATTTTTGCATGTAAGAGTTGCTGTAGATGCATATGAACATTTATATCAGACTTGGCATTGTATTGAGTTCACATTGTTAGCCAAGAGTCTTGGCGTCTACATATGCTTTGTACTTAGAGATTGCATATAACAAAGGAGTAATAAGTTGCAGGTCTAATTATTTGAAGATATGTTCATGTTGATGATGATAGAAGTTTGCATACCAACTGTTTGTTAAAATACCAGTTGGCTGTAGGTGATCATTTCTCATACTTAGATCATATATATGCATTGAAAATTACCAGGATAAGTGCACATTCATTCTAGGACATTGCTTAGACAATTTAGAATCCTTTTGCAAACATTCTAATTGGTGTTAAGTAGAGGAAGAACCATTAAAGAAAACTGAAATGTTATATCAGTCATATATCCCTTGTATGCAAAGTGTTTGATGAAATTACCAAGGTCAAAACCAGAAGCTTTTACAATCAGAATTTGCAAGGGATATCTCAACACCCTAAAATTGCTGCCATAAAACACCTTAATAGAAAAAACAACACTTCAACAGCGTTACAGCCCTAAAAACAATATTTAATTTTTTAAACTTTACAAATAATTTGCAATTTGCATACAAAATTTATAAACAATATACTGAATATTTTAATTGAAAAAAATAAAATAAAACATATGATCATTGATCTCAGATTTAGCAATGAAAATGCAAAGGCCCAAAACAATTCATGAATTTCAAATTTTGTGTCATGTGAAGTCTTATCTTGAAGGCTTGATGAATGTTTTGAATGGTTGATTGATGAAGACGATTGATGATGATTTTTATTGATGGTGGGTGTGCAGATTTATAGTTGTTTTGTGGGTTTGAGGTGTGGGTGGGACCATTAACATTTTTAGGGTTAGTGAATTAGATTTTCACAAAAATGTTTTAAAATAAAACAGGCTTTTTTCATGCCTAGGTTGTGGGGATGTCCTGGAGATTCTGAGACGGTTGAGGGACTTCAGAAAGTTCTCCACACCATCCTAGGAACTTCCTAGTGTCTCCCCAACATCCTTAACAGGGTGGACATCATCCCGAAACATTCCCCATATAAGGTTAATGTCCCAAAAATGTTTCCCCTCTAGTGGTGGTTCAGGGGCGGCTCTTCTGTGTCGTCCCATACTAATTCTATTTTTGGGGGACACATCTCCAAGGAACACTAATTTTAATAAATTAATGGTTTTGCCCTATTGCCATATGGCATGTAATGTGTACAGCAACTATCTTTATGGCCATTTTATGATTCAATCTTTAAGTATAAATTATTATGGAATCTCAACTTGATGATACAGAGACATGTAAATCCAGGGTCGAAGACCATTTGAATAGGGATAAGAGGGAGACGAAGTAGGTCTGATTCCAACTACAATTGAAAAAATGAGGCAGTATTCTTACTTCATAAGCAGGCAAAGGTATATCTTTTGAACCTGTTTTTTTCCATTAGTTTTCTGTTCTTTTGTTTTTGCTGGAATACTTACCCTCTAAAATTCATTGCCATTGAGCTATGAGTTATAAAGTTCAGGAATCCTCTGTTACCGAGTTCACTGGAAACCCTGGATGACTCTGGATTGGTCTAGCCAGGGTTTGACCCCAGTTTGGGTCTGGACTGGGTTCAGCCATGATCCAGCCCCAGCTCCGGTCTGCCCATTTGGGCTCGGTTATGTTGCAGACATACCCTGGTTGCACCCTGGGTGAATCTACAGGGTTTAAAAAAAAACTGTATTTAAAAAAAACAAAAATAACTAATAAACCCTTTGGACATGGAAGATTAGTTAAATCCTGTTTTTACACTTGGAAGATCGCATCTCTTGGGTTTCTTCTTTTTTATAGCTGGAGAGTTGATAAGCTGAACACATATCATTCCAAATCACTTTTCTCTTTGCTCAATATGGACCTTAGAAGATTAGATGGGAGGGAGCTCCTAACTCGTGCTTTAAAGGAGTTTTATTCTTCAATAATAATTATTTATGGCTAGTACTATTTTTGCTGAAGCTTGCTTTTCTACAGAATGCCGCTTAATTGAGTTAATTTAATCTGTTATCTTTGCTATATGAATTGTTTATATCTTGTCGAGACATGGAATAATAGCTTTATCCTGAAATGAATAGCCTAGGCCAATCTCTAGGTTTATTGCACTTATCCTTGATTTCCTACTAATCTGAATATGCAGCAGGGTTTCTGCGTACAAAAAGTCTTATGTTATAATCAAGAATGCCTTAAAACACAGGGGCACTAGAAATAGGAGTTAAAACATCCATGATCAATGACATACAAGCGTAGTCTACAAGAGACAGACTGTCGGGAATTCTTTTGGACTTTAAATTTAATTATATTTAAGCACATGATTTAATAAAGCATATTGTACTTAGGCCCATTTATAAATTTTTGATTAGTATTATTTATGGTAGTGTGGTTATGTATAGTTGCTTATGTCCAACTAACACACTTGACATGATTCCATTCTATATACATTTCTTTGATTGGCACTTATGGGTCTCTTCATTTATATGAAGGTTGTAGACAGATAAATAAGGTATTATGATAGAAGAATGGGATATAGCAATATGAAGTGCTGTTTATGAAAGGATGTGATGCATACATTGAATTTAATTTTGTTGTTAGGGGCTTGGATGAGAAGATGGTTGTTCTCTACCCATAATTTCCTTTCTCTAAACAATAGTTTAAGAGTTTCCTTTACATTAGGTATCACATATTGCATGTATTATCATGGATAGTTATGCTGTATTATATGAGAACACATCAAATTTTTTGATGTGGCGATTCATCATTGTATTCTCATTGTGTGTAGAGAGATAAAATGTCGAAAAGATGCATTGTGAGGAATTAATTGCAAACTCTTTGTAAATGTTATGTTTTCTATGATGTGAGTGTGATCCACAATAATGTGTAAGTGTACTAATTAGCGGGATTTGATGTTGATAAATATATGATTGGCAACATTTTTGGAGTAGTTTTCTAGTTCAGATCCAAGAGAAAGAATAGCATTCATCTCATTTGTGTAGTGGTTTATGTGTAGAAAAATGAAAAAAATCATAAAAATGGAAAAGATTCAGAATCATGGGTTGGGAAGTTGATTTTAATGAGGCACATTAGAGAGAGGAAGAGAAGTTACCAGGAGACTACTGTCATCCGAGATGTGGTTGCAATAGACTTTTGTGACATGGTCATAACAAATCTTTCTTGATGGAATTCAGCAAACACGGATTCTTCTTGTTAACATGTTTGATTACTTAGCAAACATCACAAGATATCAGGAGGCTTCTGGTGGTGTCTCCTGGAGTCACCATACATCTCCAGAAAACATTCATAAAAAATGGCATATTTATAAATTGCCTAAATACAGGAATTAAATTTAGATAACCATATAAAATGCATAGAATAAACAAAACAATCATAAAATTTATTTGTCATAATCTATCTTAACAGTCAATGTGTAAGAATCCCAACTAGATCCTGGCCCAAGCTGAACTGTTTTTGGTTTGGTTTATGAATGTTTTGTTGCCTAGATTTGCATAAAACATTAAGATAACAGATATGCAAGATATACAATGATTTTTGGAATTGAAACAACTTTCTATTTTGCAATAACAAGTCTGATACAATTATTTGCAGGTCTGACTTTTATTTTCAGACTTCCACAATACTCAGAAAATGATTCTAAATGATACCAATGACAACCACAAAACATACTCGTTGATAGCTCCTTATATTAGATGAAATAGATTGATACAATAATGCCAAAATAAGAATGATAGGAGCAGCTTCTACTACAGTTTCCAGCTATGACTGAGCTACAGAAAGGGCTCTAATAGCTCCTCAAAATGGACACCCAAGGCTGAAGATGTGAAGTACAGCTGAAGATGCAATTTCTAGCCACCAAATTGGAAACCCTAGTCACCCAAAATCTTCAAACTTCATGAAACAAATATTATTTCATTGAAAAATCTCCCTAATCTGAATTGCCCAAGGTAGATTTGCTCAGAGAAATCTGTAGACCTCCAAATCTGATTTTTGACTAGGAACTTGTCTTCAAACCCTAGCTGTAAAAATGCACCAAGCTTGCACAATTCTGCCCTATGATGAAACCTGAGTGATTTCACCTCTCAAACAAGGGTAAGGGAGCATCACCTTGAAGAAATTCTGAAAACTTATTTCAGACAAGAGAAAGTAAGTATCAATGCAACATAATGATCTCACAGCCCTCCATGCCTTTAAATAAGGTTTCTAGTCGAAGCCGCCCTTAGAAGAAGAATCTGATTTGTTTTCAATAAAATATTCAATGACTTCATGGCTAAGCCCTTGGGGGAGATCTGATTTTATTTTATTAAAATATTTTTTGCCTTCTTCTCCAAGGTACCCAAGCCACCCTTATCCTAAGATCTGATTTTATTCATTAAAATATTTTTTGCCTTCTTCACCAAGGCACCTAAGTTGTCCTTATCCAAGACACCTAAGTTGTCCTTATCCAAGGATCTGATTTTATTCATTAAAATATTCTTTGCTTTCTTCTCCAAGGCACCTAAGCTGTCCTTATCCAAGGATCTGATTTTATTTATTAAAATATTGGTTGCCTTCTCCCTTAAGACTCCTAAACTGCCCTAGGAGAGAGAATTGACCTTCTAGAAGCAAAGAGCAAATCAGATCTGATTTGATGTGGCTCGACCAACCAAGGAGGATAGTAATATTTTATCTATTTTAAAACTCACCTCCTTGTTTGCTTTGACTTGCAAGTGGACCATGAGATATTAATAAAATATGATCAGCATAATGTTTTATTTTGTTAAGAATAATTCCTCACTTAATTCTCTAAAAACATCCTACCAAAATTATGATTCTCATGGCCAATATCATTCCCTCACCAGATTGACTAGCTCATGGGAATGGCGAATGAGCTAGAACTCATCTCCAAGTAGTTACTCTGAGAATGGGGACATTACACAATGCCAAGGTTAAAGGTTAAATAATCTATCTTTCTCATTGTGTTGTAGATTCATGATGAGTTGCTCTCATAGGTAAAACCTACTCTGTTAAGCAAAGTTGTTCTTTTAATCTGTTTCAGTATGGAAGGCACTGCCTCCCTTAAGGTTAATTCCCCTCACTTGGTTGCAGATGATTTGTTTTTCCGTTTTCGATAGAAGGAAAAGTATTTTTATGCGAGTCCTTATTTCAAATATCTGCACTAGGTAGTTTGTCTGTGAGTGAAGTTGCAGGTTTGTAAGATGTGGGGTTCTCTAACACCTTTCAAGAAAATTGAATGATTCATAATTGGTACATTGCAGCTATTTATCATTAAATTTTTCTGAGCCTCAAACAAAGCAATGAATTTCCATTTTCCTTTATTCTTCACAAGCAATAAAGGTTCAGTTGATGCAGAGGTCAATTATATTCCATTGCTTGCTGTCATTTAATTATCTCACATAAGTTCATGCTACTTTATAGGATTTCTTTAACAATCAAAGAGGTCATACATAAAGACTTTCTGGAAAAATCTGCATGAGCTTTTTTGAATTGACATTTTAGAATCTAGATCATACTCTGTGATACATCATTAGGAAGAGGAATAATCTTTGAATTAGATTGCAGAACAAGTTATTTATAAAGAGAGGGGGAAAGGCAGAGTGGAAACCGAGAACCCTAAAGAGACATTCTTGGAAAATAAAATATAACGTACCTCGACAATGAAACCGAGCTGTGGAAAAGACTAGAGGCAAACTTACAAATGAACAAAAATAGACCCATTACACTTGGCACAAAGATCACTAAAGGAATACAAAATATCACACCAGAAGAATGTCAAGAAACCAAAACAACAAGAAAAGAATTGAAATATTTATAAAACCTCGAGGCAAAATCTAGAGCTCGAGCCAGCCATATCAAATTAGGAGAATACAAATTGTAAAAGGATATGTAACAAAACTGATTGCATTATTAATAAAAATAATAGAATTCAAATTGATTGATGTTAGAATAATATTAATTGTGTCGACACAATTATAACAACATTTTGTATTATAATTGTAACAATATTAATAGTATTAATACAATTATAAAACATTAATTGTATTATTGTTAGTCAAATTAATAAAATTAAGGTAGATAATTTTTTTTGCTGAATTATAAGAAATGCCAAAATTAATCGAATTAAAAAAAACAAACCACAAATCTTAGTCACCAATAAGAAGAAAGCTAAAAGACAAGAACCATTACCTCACAAAACTAAATTAAATTAATATTACTAGGATATAGATTAATTGTTATTATAATTATGTGTGAAAATAATGATAAAATAATTATAATTGTAGTTAACAACAATGTCTCTGTAGGAGACAATGAGTCATCCAAGGCTTACAAGGTCTATGCTTCATAACAACATAAGGTAGTAGTGAGTCAAGAGGTGAAGTTTTATTAGGATGTTTGCTCCTAAGTCTGAGGAAACTCCCATGGAGGTTGAGGGTGAACAAATTGTTGACCCAGGTGTTGTTTCGCAGTGTACATTAACACCAAATGTAGTTCAATCAAGTTCTAGAGTAGGAGTAGATACCTCATTATCTTCTAGTACATCTAGGAAGCCCAAATGGCTTACTCAAACGTTGTAGGATGCACAAGAACGAATAGGTGCCCCAAAGACTTCTTTCCTAGTGAATCATCTCCCTATGAAGTTTCTAAGTTATGTTGCATTGATGTCTTCCATTGTTGATGTAGAGTCCTCTAGTTTTGAGGAGGCAAGTTTATAGCAAATATGGTGAGATGCTATTGTTGATGATAATATACCACCACATGAAGAATACTTACAAGCTCGATCTAATTGGAAGATAAATTTAAATGTAGCTTTAACTATTTAAATTTATATATCGATTATTAAACATGAAGAGGCACTTCATATTGTGATAATTAAATAAAGTGTTTTCTATTTAATAATAATTAAATATGTTTTATTATGGGCCGACCCAAGAAGTGATGTGATTTTCTAAGAGGCATCTTTCTTGCTGGGCCGACCTCTCTCTCTAAAGGATGTGTCTTTCTCCTTGGACGTGTGTATAAATACAAGGAGGTTTCCATTCATTTGATCATCAAGTTCGTTCGAAGCATTCAAGAGGAAGTGCGATTTGAGCAGCAGATCGAAACTTGTAGCAGCAGATCGATTCAAGGAGAAGCATAGTATTTTTGTATACTTGCATCTAGGAGAGGTGTTGTTTATTATATCTATAAGGCAGTGTATTGTGCGTGAGTTGTAAGCAGATTTCTGCTCTTATTTGAATCAATATATAAGTGATATATTGGTTGGGTTTTTTCTCCCTCAGGTTGGAGGGTTTTTCCAGGGTATTGGCTGTGTTCTTGTGTTGATTTTGAATTATGTTTCGCACTCTAATCTGATCATATAAAACTAACATGGTATCAGAACGGGTTTGAAGAAGATCTCGATCAAATTTGTGTCTTGTTCAGCGATACCCTTATTTTATTTCTCATCTTTGTTCACCTCTATCCCTTTGTCAAGATGGTGAATGGTCTCAAGATTGAGGATAGGCTTGAGGAAGCATCAAATTTCACTTCGTGGAGATTCAAGATCATGCTCACCTTAGAGGAAAGCGAATTGGCAAAGTTTGTGGAGTGCTCAGTTCCCGAGCCTACAAAGGAGGAAGAAAAGGCTCTTTGGAAGAAGAAAGATATTAAGGCGAAGAAAATGTTAGTTGATTCCACAAAGGATCATATCGTTCCTATTATCTCCAAGTTAACAACGACAAGAGAGATGTTCAGAACCTTGGAGGAGATGTACGAAATCAATAACACAAGTCGGGCACTTGCACTAAAGCAACAACTTCATCATTTGAAGATGGCCAAAGGAGAATCGGTTATTGTCTACTTCATGATAATCACCTAGTTGATTAATCAGCTCTTGTCTATTGGGCATGTTGTTGATAGCAAGGACTTGACCATGCTGGCTCTTAATGGTCTGTCGTCTTCTTGGGAGTCTTACATTCAAGGAATCAATGCGAGATCAAAACTTCCTAAGTTTGATCGGTTGTGGGCAGACTGTATTCAAGAAGAATCTAGGTTGGCTGCAAGAGGTATTGGGCAAAGCTCCATTAATGAAGACATTCATGTTCTTGCCACTCAATCCTCAAAGAAAAGAGGGAAAGTTGGGAAGAAAGGTTATTTCAAGAGAAATAGAGATAAAGGAGTTGATGGTGAACCCGCATTTACGAAGAAGAGGGACCTCTCCAAGGTCCAATGTTTTCGATGTGACAAGTATGGTCACTTTGCAAAGGAATGTCCTTCCAGGCCTAGGCAGCAGGCCGCCATTGCAAATGTTGATGAAGCCTCCATGTAGAAGGATACAAGTGAATACCTATTCTATTCAGCCTTGTCAAGCAATGTATCTACCGACACCAACACTTGGCTGATTGATAGTGGTGCCTCTTGCCACATCATCGTATTTAGGGAGCATCTATCTAATTTGGTGGAGAAAGATTCTAGCGAACAAGTCATTATTGGAGATGATAGTTATTTTGTTAAAGGAGTTGGGACCTCATTTCTTCACTTGGATTCCAGCGATTCCTTGCAGTTGGATGATGTGCTATTTGTTCCAGGCATCAAGAGAAACCTTGCTTCCATCCTAGCCTTGGAAGACAAGGGTCATCAAGTTGCTTTTTTAGAAGGCAAAGTTCTCATTTGGGCAAAGAACTCCAACATCAAGGTTGCTCGTGTGATTGGGGTTAGACATGGGTGTCTCTATAGGCTATGCACTCATCCCCTTCAGGCTCTAGTGCATGATTCCTCAATTTTGTGTGATCTTTGGCATCGAAGATTGGCTCACCTTCACTTTCAAGCACTACCTATTATGGAGAAGATGGTGACCGACCTTCCTAAATTCGACCAGAAGCATGAAGGAACCTGCAAAGGCTGTGCTTTGGGTAAGAATACAAAAGGTTCATTCCATAGTAGTGAAAGTAGATCCAAATGTGTCTTAGATCTTATTCATTCTAATTTATGTGGTCCAATGTCTGTTGCGTCTTCGAGTGGTTTCTTGTATTACATTATCTTTATTGATGACTACTCTAGAAAGACTTGGATCTATTTCTTGAAATCTAAAGAATCTGAGGAGATATTAGAGAGATTCAAATAATTCAAAGCTCAGGTGGAGAATTTATCTGGAAAGAGGATCAAGGTCTTGAGATCCGATAACAGAGGAGAGTACACTTCTATTATCTTCTGTAACTTTTGCATTGAAGCAGGGATTAAGAGGGAGTTCAACGTTCCTTATAATCCTCAACAAAACAGTGTTGCAGAGAGAGAGAACAAATCTATTGTGGAAGCGGTCAAAGCCATGATTCATGATCAAGACCTGCAAATCTCTCTTTAGGCTGAAGCATCCAAGACTGCTGCCTATGTCCAGAATAGAAGTCCTCACAGAACCTTGGAGAATATAACTCCTGAAGAAGCATTCTCTAGGGTGAAGCTTGAAGTAAGTCATTTGAGGATCTTTGGATGTCCAGTGTATGTTCATATACCAAAGGAAAAGAGGACAAAGTTGGAACCTTCTGGCAAGAAGGGAATTTTGGTAGGCTATAGCGAGACATCAAAAGCCTACAAAATCTACATTCTGGGTCAGAAGACTATTGAGATCAGTAGAGATGTCACATTTGAAGAGGATGTTGCATTCAGAAGACCCAAGGGCACTCATATGGAGATTGATGAAGAAGAGCCTCCTCAGGATATGGAAGTTGACCATGTTCCTGAGAATCAAAGGGAGGCTCCAAAACCCAAAGAAGATGATGATCCAGTCGAACCCTTGGAACCTACTAATGGGCCTACAAATATTGTGATTAGAAGGAAAAGACCTCTTCGGGCAAGGAAAATAATGCAAGAGGCAGAAAATTTTGCAGCCCCAAGAGGAACCTTCAGGGAAAGTAAGAGACCTAATAAGTTCTCCAATTATGTAGTCTTGATGAGTCAGATTATTGAGTCAGAGCCTTCCAGTGTTGAGGAAGCTTCTAGTCATCAAGTTTGGAAAGATGCTATGACTAAAGAGTATCAATCCATACTTAGAGTTTGGGACATTGTTCCTAGACCCAAAGGCAAATCTGTGGTGTCTTCTAAATGGCTCTTCAAGATCAAGCATGCAGCTGATGGGAGCATTGAGAAGTATAAGGCCAGATTCGTGGCTAGAGGGTTCTCACAAAAAGAGGGAGTTGACTAAGAAGAAACCTTTGCTCTTGTGGTTCGTTATACTTTTGTCAAGACCATTATTGCTATTGCTGCATCTAGAGGATGGAAGATTCACCAAATGGATGTAAAGACAACCTTTTTGAATGGTGTAATAGAAGAAGAGGTTTACATTGAGCAACCCGATGGATTTGAGGTACATGGGAAGGAGTCTCATGTTTGCAAGCTAAAGAAGGCCTTGTATGGTCTTAAGCAGGCTCCTCGTGCTTGGTATGAAAGGATTGATCGTTACCTGTTGAGTTTGGGTTTCTCAAAGAATGATGCAAATTCTAACCTCTACTTCAAGGTAATAAATGGTGAAGCATTGATTTTGGTTCTGTATGTTGATGATTTGATTATCACTAGAGAAGAACACCTCATTCTAAAATGTAAGAAGGAGTTAGCTTCTGAGTTTGAAATGAAGAATCTTGGTCTCATGCATTACTTTCTTGGCTTAGAAGTTTGGCAAAAGCCAGATGAGATGATTCTAAGTCAAGGCAAGTATACCATTGACATTCTGAAGAGGTTTGGTATGATTGATTGCAAACCTATGTCTACACCTATGGAGACCAACTTACATAAGTTGAAGGAGGCTGCAACTAGTTCAGAACTAGTGGATCCCACAATGTACAAGCAGTTGATTGGTTCATTGATGTATCTAGTTAACACTAGATCGGATATCTGCTATGCAGTGAGTGCACTTAGTTAGTTCATGTGTGAACCAAGACATATACATCTTGTTGCAGCAAAACATATCTTGAGATACTTGCGTGGCACAGTTGTATATGGGTTGAGATATTCTTCAGATGTGGATTTGGAGTTGCATGGTTATATTGATTCTGATTGGGCAGGGAGTGTCACTGATTGGAAGAGCACCTCTAGATGTTGCTTCAGTTTGGGATCTGCCATGATTTCCTGGTGCAGCAAGAAACAGTCGCAGAGGCAGAGTATATTGGTGCAACAGGAAACAGTCATTTGTAGCATTGAGTACAACAAAGGTAGAGTATATTGCAGCTTGTGTGGCAGCTCATGAAGCAGTGTGGCTTCATAAGCTCTTTGCAGGATTGTTTGGACAATCAATGGAGCCTACTATCATTCATTGTGATAACCAGAGTTGTGTGAAGCTTTCTGTCAATCCTGTGTTTCATGATAGAACTAAACATGTTGAGATCAAATACCATTATATCAGAGATATGGTATTGAGGAAAGCTATACAGTTGAGGTATATCAACACTGATGAGCAGACGACAGACATTCTCACCAAGCCCTTCTCCAGGATAAAGTTTGTGTACTTTTGAGATAAGCTTGGTATGGTGGAGAATCAGGGCCTAGTTGAGAAGGAGTCTCAGTATCAGTGATCCTCTGTTAATGCATTTCTCTATTGAGAGAGATTTGAGGTGTAAGCCCTTGATAATGCATTTCTCTTTGAGATTTGAGGTGAAAGCCCTTGTTTCCACCCTTTGGGAGAGCCATGGTGGATATCATGTGTGTGACTCCATGACAACATCACGTGAGGGAGTCCATGATGATCTTTCTGGTACTTGTGTTTCACCCTCTAGGAGAGCCATGGTGAAAGTCATGGTGAGGTGACAACATCACATTGAGTGATGAGCACTTGTACATACCATCTATGGAGGTAGCTATGATGGTTGATATCACGATGAGGTGATAAGCTCTTTTCTTACATGGATGTAGCCATGTTGATTAACATCACTATGAGGTGATATGTCTTACACAGGTGGAAGTATTCCTGCCTAGCTGAGAGAGAGTGTTGATGATAATATACAGTCACGTGAAGAATACTTACAGGCTCGATCTGATTGGAAGATGAAGTTAAATGTAGCTTTAGCTATTTAAATTTATATATCAATTATTAAACATGAAGAGGCACTTCATATTGTGATAATTAAATAAAGTGTTTTTTTATTTAATAATAATTAAATATATTTTATTATGGGCTGACCCAAGAAGTGACGCGATTTTCTAAGAGGCGTCTTTCTTGTTGGGCCGACCTCTCTCTCCAAAGGACACATCTTTCTCCTTGGACGTGTGTATAAATACAAGGAGGTTTCCATTCATTTGATCATCAAGTTCATTTGAAGCATTCAAGAGGAAGTGCGATATGAGCAGCAAATTGAAACTTGTAGCAGCAGATCGATTCAAGGAGAAGCATAGTATTTCTGTATACTTGCATCTAGGAGAGGTGCTATTTATTATATCTATAAGGCAATGTACTGTGCCTGAGTTATAAGCAGATTTCTGCTCTTATTTGAATCAATATATAAGTGATATATTGGCTGTGTTCTTGTGTTGATTTTGAATTATTTTTCGCACTCTAATCTGATCATATAAAACTAACAGCTATGACAAAGGAGTATCACTTCATTATGCAGGATGATGTTTGGGAGATTGTGTCAAGAAGTTAGTGGTTGTACAAGGTGAAGCATGCAATGGGTGAGAGCATAGAGAAGAATAAGGCCAAATTCATTGCACAAGGGTTCTTCTAGAGAAAGGGAGTTGACTATGATGAGACCTTTTTTGCGTATATTTTTCTTGCATCTTATTTTGATTGGTCTTTATATTAGATGTATATAAAGACAATTTTTCAGATTTCTAAATGGAAAAATAGAGGAATAAGTATATATCAAACAACTTAGGGGTTTTAGATGCATGAGCAAGAGACTCATGTATGTAGGTTGAAGAAGGCTCTATACAGGTTCAAGTAAGCACCACGTTCTTGGTACTCACAGATTGATGAATGCTTGTTGAAGTTGGGTTTCATCAAAAGTGCTGCAGATCCTAACATTTATTATTTGTATGATGAATTTGCTTTGTTAGTTTTTGTCCAACATGTGGATGGTTTGGTCCTCACAAGTAGCAACAAGAAGCTCATAGCATGGTGTAAAGGGGAGTTTCCCTCTGAGTTCGGAATGGACATTGACCTTATGCACTATTTTTGTGTCTTGAAGTGTGGCAGGGACAGGGTGAGGTCTTCCTTGGTCAAGGGAAGTACATAATGGAGATTCTAAAGAGGTTTCAGATGATGGATTGTAAGCGCCTATCTACTCCCATGGTTTCAAATTTGAAGTTGACTGTGGATTTAGATTCACATTTGGTTAATTATTTTTTGTATAGGCAGTTGATAGGTTCCCTCATGTATTGGTGAATATCTGACTTGAAATTTGCTTTGCAATGAATATATTGAGCTAGTTCATGGCTGAACCTAGACAAATTCACTACACTACTATGAAGCATGTGCTTCAAAATGCGAAGAACATACTTCATAATTGGTTGAGGCATGTTGGAGATAGAGAGTTGATGTTGTGTAGCTTTGTGGATTTAGACTAGATAGGTGATGCTAGTGTTAGGAAGAGCACTTCAGGTTTTGTAACTTCATCTGCCAGTTGTGAGGCTATTTGGCTTCTCAAATCGATAGCATAAGCAACCAATCAAATGTTGGAGGCAACATTTGTGTACTGTGACAATTAGAGTTGCATCAGCCTCTATGAGAATTCAGTGTTTCATGATTGCTCTAAGTGCACAAACATTCAGTACCATTTCCTTAGGGTTAGAGTTCAAAAGGGAGTAGTAGTACTTGAATCTGTTCCCAATTCACAAGTTGTAAACATTTTGATGAAGCCCTGTTTAAGGGGAAGTTTGAGACATTGAGAGAGCTTTAAAGGGATTGGCAAACATTTTCTTTGCAAAGAGGAAGTGATAGTGTTTTACCTTGAGTTGCTCAGCTAATGTTCTCAAAGTGATTGCACAATAGTGACAGCGGCAGGTCTAGACCTGTGCACAACAGATAGATCGACATGGAGAGGATGTAGTTATATAAGGGAGTTAGACCCAATCATGTAGGGAATCTTTAAGATTGGTGCCCAATTAATTATCGAGACTTGAGTGATTTATGGATGTAACTTAGTCACAACTACTTTGATTGGGACTTATAAGTTGTTAGATTAGGTTGATTGATTAGTCAGACTAGTTAATTGATTAGTCAATTTGAGTGCCACTCCAGTGAGTTGAAAGGTTAACTTGGAGATTTACTTCATACCTCATCTAACATGTGCTAGTTAGTTTCTTAGTGCACTTGTCTATTTAAAGGGCATATATTCTAATTCTAATTATGATGCATAGAGAGTCTTTTTTCTAAAATTTCATTCCCGTGTTGTAGAGCTCATTTCAAATTTAATGAGAAGGCAGTTGCAGGTTTGAAAGTTCAATACCATGTATTTGTTGTTCATATTTTCAGCAATAGGTGTTTGTAGATCAGCATATTCAGAAATTATTGTTTTGAGTTAAGTTTTTTGCATTTTAAGCTACCTAGTTTTAGGATTAAAATTTCTGAGTGCAAAATCAGCTTACCATGGTCTGAAAATTAACAAGAATCCTATTATAGAAGATTCCTAATTGAAAAATTGACAAAGTTCATATAGAAACTGATTTCTTCAGTTAGGAAGACATTTTTTCAGACATTTGAAATTGGGATGCATTGAACCTGATAACATTTTACAGTGTTTTGTACCATAGTGCAAAGTTAAATTATCTTTTTCCCAGGAACTACCATATCATCTGAAATATGACTGCAACTCTTTTGTATCATACACACTAGGTTATACAATTCATAAAAAGCATGGGTACCTTGTGCAATTCCACAGGGTACTTTTACCCATACTTGAAACATTTTGGACCCGTTTCTAGGTCAATTCAGTAACATAAGTAGTTGAAAATTCCTATAGACTATTTTTTAAATGTCATGTAGAATATGTCTAGTTTTTACTTCTTTTGGCAATAATTGGTGGACGAATAAAAAAGAACAAAAAGTAGCATTTAGATATTTATCTGTAATGACGACTAAGTATAATTAAGTCAGATATAGAATAATGCAATGAAAATCAACCAAACATTCATACAAAATACTTACATATGAAAATCTCTCATTAAATAAATAGATTTGCTGCTACAAATATTTGTTGATAATCAAGATTACAATGATTATAAATATATTTTGAAAATGACCAAGCTTGAAATACCCAAATGTTGTTGTAGACCTCCCAGTTGAACCAATAATGCAAACCTCCATATCAAGATGCCCTCCAAAAACCAAAAGGTGTTTGTCCTTTGCTCTCCAAGTCCAACGGTTTTTTATTGTAGATCTAATAGCTGAACATAAATGCTCAAACTAGGGTTGGGGTTTGTTGATGCAATAATAAAGGATGATCCAAATAGATGAAATTGCAAGCCTTATATAGGAGTTAAATGCCGAGCATGGGCCCAAGCATGTTGAGAGTTGTTTTAGTGTATCTCACCATTTTACATTCAAATCTAGGACCATTAATGGCATCCTCGGTTGACCTTGAAGATAGGTGAATTCCTTTTTTCAAATTGTGGGGCTCACTAAAAGTGTATGCCAAAAGGCAAGGGTCCGGGGAAATGCTTACCAATAGAACAAACATATAATACTTTGTGGATTCCAACAAGAGTTCAAGATTCAATATGGCTAGATTTCGGAGATTCACATACTAACAGGAGCAATGCAACAAGGGTCTAGGGTTTGAGGGTCCGGAATATCTTGTTGACACTTCCATATAGGTAGATTGTCATTGGCAACCTTAAAGGTTTGAAGAGGAATGTGTGAGCATAGGTGAATGGGTAGATAGAAATATGAAGGCCTATGAGGGAGAAGGAAGCAGGTTGTGGGGGTGTGGGGAATTGAGGAAAAGGATGCCAGTATGAGAAAGTTTGAAATCCTGTGAAAGGTAGGAAAGTGACTCAAACTCCCACATACTTAGGATTAAGGGCATTGCAATATCTTGCTGATTTATACATGCCAATTAAAGATGCCTTTTGTTCTGAAGAGTCTAATCAAATCCCATAGTGGTGCTAGTAAGAATATAGAACAATAGGAAGGACCAAGATGACATGAACTAAAGCATTATCCTTTGGTTGAAATGGGAATGAGTGGTACTTCATTCGTAGCTTGTGCTAATAAACTGATGCATTTATTGTCTTGCATATGTGATTTTCTTGTGACTAACTTTCTTGTGACTAATTGTAGTTTATTTAATTAATTAAATTTGATCCAAGGGGTTGAATTTAGTTATTAAATAATTAAATTAATTAATTAAACGTGATGCAAGAGAATAAAATGAAATAAAAGAATTAAAATTATATTTGGAATTTAATTTCAACGTGTGAGAATTAAATTGGAAATTGTAATTAAATGTTTATTTGGAAAATTAGTTGCAATTTTGGAAATTAATTTATTATTTGAAATTGCATTTTAAATTGAAATTGAAATTAATATCTAATTTGCATGTAATGTGAATTAGGGTTGTAAAAATTGAAATTGAAATTGAAATTGAAATATCTAATTTGCATGTAATGTGAATTAGGGTTGTATTAGGTATTTTTGATTTATAAAGAATATATGTTTTAATTTTAGGGGAAAAAAGTTTTTAGAAAAATACATTTTTACAGCAGAGAAGAAATTTTGGAAAATTTGAAGAAGGGTTTGAAGAAAGTTTGATTGTAGAACTCATTGAAGGAAAGATTGTTTGCATTTGTTGGATTTTGGATTGGATTCATTGGAAGATTGAAGAAAATTCAGGGAATCTTTGGAGGAGGCTTGTATCAGAAATTCATCTCTTCCTGTAGCTTCTTGTACCAGGTTTTCTTCTTTGTGTTTTATTGTTTTCTTGATTGTTTTTCTTTAAAATAGTAATGATTAAAGATTTGTCTGTTAAATTTGTTTTAAAAAATAAATTTGATATTAGAAAAAAAGAATTAAACAAATTTACAGCCTTTGCTTATGAAAATTCTTGAGTGAAAATTGTGAAAACCTTAGTTGAATTTAAATTATTTGGGAAAATCGATTTTGTTGTTATTGAAATCAAACATAGAGATTGAATAATGTATTTAGAATGTTTTAGAAAATGAAACCCTCTATTTATTATTAAAAATCGGATTTTAAAATCTGCAGGATAGTTATATATTTCATGGTAAAATGGTATGGTTGCGTCGCCTATAACTTCACTTACACAAATTGGGTTGTCAGGAAATTTAAAAGGTTTTTGCATTTTGAAATTTTCTTATCCCTGTTAAAAAATCGCAAATACTCAGATCGTAGTTTTTGAGTTATGCTTGAAACATGAGACTGCTGTTAAGTTATTTTCCCATGGCTGCTCTGAAAATAAAATAATAATAAATTGATATTTATAAATATTAATATTTTATGTATTGTTATTATAATATTAAAATATTATTTAATAATATTTTATATTATAATTTATAATATTAAAGTATTATTTAATAATATTTTATATTATAATTTATAATATTAAAGTATTATATTTATTTATATTATTTTAAATAAAATTTGTATATTAGATTAGTGGAATTAAAATTATAAACGTATGAGAAATTATTGTTTATTTTAAAATGACATGTTAAAGTTTAATTGAAGGAGTTAAATTTTGATTTAAAGAATGCATAATTTAAAATTTAATTGTGGAATTTAATTTCATGTGTAAAAGGTCCAATTATTAATTTGATTTAATTGGAAATATATATATATATATATATATATATATATTAGAAAATTAATGATAAGGGATATTTTATTTTGAATTAAACAATTTAATATTCTGTAAAGAATAGAAGATATGTTAATGATTAAATATATTTAAATATATTAATTTATATTTAGTATATATATTGAAGGTATATATCCATTTGAGAGAATAAATAATATTTTATCTTATTTTATTCTATTGTTTGCAAATTAAGTATTATTAGTGTTCTAAAAGAAATGATTAGTATGTGTAGAAAATGTATAGAGAAAGATATTTTTTAATAGAAGTAATTACTTGATTTAAAAAGAAATATTTATTTTGTTAATATGATTGAAAAAAATATATTGAGATGTATATATATATCTATGAGTATTTTCAATCAGTATTTACCTTGTTTTATTTAAGTGCGTGTAATTTAGCTTTGTATGAAGAATTTAAAAAATAAGTTTTAAATGTATGGTCAAACTTGATAAGGAAAAATATATTTAAATATATTGAAGAATTATAAAAATATTTATATTTAAATATTTGTTTTAATTAATGAGATTTAATTAGAAACAATATGAATGCGTGGTCAAATAGATAAGCCAAAAGATATTTTTATACATTGATGAAATTGCATATTTTTAAATTGATAGTTGAAGAGACATAGACTCCGGATAGAAAATTGAAAAGATTGTTTGCAATAGTGTTAGGTTGCATGAGAAGTAAATTTAGGAATTAACTATATTGTAAAAGACAAATAGTTATTATGTTTTATTTAGTTCCATAGAGTAATCTAGTCATTGTGAATGAAATATTAAAGAATATATGTAATTAAATTTATTATATATATATTTGGTATCTATATAATATGGAGCATATATACATATATATTAAGTGTAAAATTCATTATCGTATTTTATTTTAATGAGATACATGCAATATATTATTGAATAGAGATATAAAAATGGATTAATTAGTATATATGAAAAATGGATAGAGAAATAATATGTTATTATATTAAACTGATTGAATATTTTAAATAGAAAATTGAATGAGATGTAAGATTTAGTTAAGAAATGGAAAGAGTTTACTTGCATGGATTTGTGTCGATTTAAAAGTAAATTAAGAAGTTGTTTTATTGATGAGGCAATCAATTATGTTATTTATTAATTTCTATTTAGATTAATTGAATCATTGTGATTGGATTATGAAAGAGATATGGATTTAGTATATCCAAAAGTAGTATCTACTTCATGATTATCTTAAAGGATTTAATTTTCTGTATTCAGTAAAGGGAAGTAAGTTTAATTGTTTTAGATTTCCAATAATGAAAAGGGGAAATAGGGGTTTTGATTATTTTAGATGATCTAGTTATCGTGTCTTTGAATTTGTCAACACTACCTATTGAATGAGTATGGATTGAAGAGATCCAAATATTAGATTTGATTTATGGCTTGAATGCTTTTGTTGCAATGTCATCAAGTTGCATTGTTGGTTTTGAGATTTAGTGTTAGTCCTAAATTATAAGTCTTCTAGAAGAACTTAGATGATAAGGGTTGTTGAATATTTATGTCATCCAGTTGTTTTCCCTTGGGTAGTTCATGGCGTCTTTTCAGTTTTACCCGATTTTCACGAACGAGGATGTTTGCACCTCCTTGGTTTAGGAGCGGATTATGGGATCCGTGTCTTTTTGTATGCAGTGACCTTGTTATGTGGTTTCATCTTGTTGCCTCCTATGAAAGTAGTGGACTATGTGTTTGTTGCCTTCAAAATATTTGGAGTGAGTTCTATTATTTGTATCCTCTTTGTGTTGGAGTGGATTATGATGACTAGTTGGTATGCACTTGTGGTTCCCTTGGTGGATTGTTTGGGTGTGTGTTGTCGAATAGAAGAGTGACTTCTGTTAGACGCCAGAGCCAAAAGAGGTAAACTGGATAACCTTCAGGAGTGATTTAAACAAGTGATAATTAAAATAATGTACTTAGAAGATTAAGACTAACTTCTCACTAATCAAGATAATTTTACCTCACTCATAGACACAAGGGCTTGTTTAGACTTGGGATGAGTGGAAAGGCTTGGAATGGCAAGATCAACTATCTTGTCTGTACGAGAGATAGTTGATTCCGCATGAGTGAGTATGAGTGTCGGGATTCAGTTGAGGCCACCAGGATTACTTGTACCGGAGCCTATGAAAAATGCCCATAGGAGATTTTCCAGCAGGAATTAAAGAATTTTGGGGCTGTAGAAGGCAAATTGCAAGGAAGCTTGAATATGGTGATGTGTTTTGCAATCTATGGTTGTTAGATGTTTAACCATAGTTACAAGACTTAAGTTGGCAAGCTGATTTTTGACTTGGACTTGAGCTCCACTTAGACTCAACTGAAGACTCAACAAAAGAACACAAATTGGAAAAACATAAAAGAATGAGATTTTTAAGGATCTAAAGCATTTATTATGCACCTTCAATAAATAAACATAAGTATAGGGAATACACCATTTGACATTGTGTCTGGATTGTAACCTAAAGGAGTAACATAAATCAAAGACATTGGTAAGGAAACCAAAAGGAAGTGCAGAGGTAGAATAATCTATAGGATAAATGGAAACATTACATAATCAAGGGAGAACTTGGAGAAAATGAACAAGTACAAGTGATAGGTAGATGTAAAGTGAAGACAAATAATTTGTTTTCAGGTATGAAGTTATAGTATATCTTAGAAAATATATTTCCAGTAGGCATATCTAACAAGCTAAAGACGAGAAAGTTTGGTCCATGTAAAATTTTCAAGAAGTTTGATTCAGGGAACGTTTATGAGGTTGAGTTACCGAAAGAAATTGGTATATAACCTATATTCAAAATCATAAATATTCATTGGTACTATGAAGGCCAATCAAATGACAACACCACATAAGTCTTTTGGTAAAAGTACAAACTTGAGTCGCACTTTTATAAGGAAACAACCAACACCGATCAAACTTTTAAAATCGAATCACTAAAAGTGGCATATATGTTTAGAATTTAGAAATGATGTAAATTAATAAAATGCACATTTTTAGTATATTTTATGTTTGTATTTAAAAAACATATATTTGAATATAGTTTTTTTATAAATTGACACTATAATTTAGTTGTTGATAAAATACTAAAAACATGAAGTTACTTGTGATGTCACTCTTTATATAGTAAATTTATTTATTTTTCCTTCAAATATTTTGTGTCTATTAATAACTTGAACCTTTAGTGCATGGATTTATGAATTTTGATAAATACATGTTTTTAAATAAATATTAAAATGTGTGTACTACACAATTATTTCTATTTGGCATCAAATTTCACATTATCTAAAATATATAAAAAAATGTTAGTGTAAATGATTATTTTCTTACACTCACCTAAGCTACTTAGCATGTTTTTATCTTGTATTTATTCATGCAAGTAATTAGTTTATTAACTATTTTCTCTAGATTTGGATAAGCTTTCTTCAGATAAAATTTACATCTTTTTTACCTCCAGTTGAACTCCATGCATTATGTGAGACCTTGATTTACCTAAAGCTCCAGTTGAACTATGTGAGACCTTGAGTTATATCATGTATTGCCTTGCTCTATATAAAGCAATGGCTATTTGTATATTTTAACAGACAAAATCTTATTTGATATATAGAATACAATCTACTTTAGCACATTTTTTTCATGCTTTCCTAATCTTTCATTATATCTTAGGCTTATTTAACAAAAAATCTTACATAGTATCAAAGCCCAGATTTGTAGCCCCCTATTCAATTTCTGAAGAGATCTAGCCTTGAGTTTTTTTTGGTGCGTCTTGGAGAAAAGTCAATCTTACCATCGTGATCAAGAGGCTGAAGAGATGAATTTTGACACAAAATTTGTCTGGGTTTGGAGTTGGGAGAAGAAAAAGAAAAAAAATGGTTCTAGAGGTCGTACAACCTCCAAAACCCTGGTTTGTACAACTTTTTTTCAAAAAAAATTAAAAAATTAAAAGTTTTTGGGTGTTGTCTGTTTTAATCAAGCCACACCACTAGTTCAGGTGGTGGCCACCAGGTATCGCTACCCCTGGAAGCTCTCCCTAGCCATGCCACTGCAACAAACCACTCATCGACATCCTTGGAATATTCCTAAATATTTTGTGGAATATTCTTCCCATCACTCCATAGTGTAGCCCCCGCAAAATCCATTGATCATATTAGGATCAGGCGCTCAAATCTCAACCCCCATGAGCCCTTTTGAATTCTAGTGATGGTCACTTGGGTGACTAGGGGCTCTACCCAGCACCCTACCGCCAGCCCCTTGGTCACACATGTGATTAGGGGCTAATTGTTTTAGCCCCTTGAGCACCGTAATTTTTGTAGGTAATTTTTCCATATTGTCCTCCTATTTTAATTTATAGGCCTTTGAAGTCAAATCAATTGTTTTCACTCTGGAGGGCATAACTTTTGCCTCATTTATTTGATTTCAACGATTCAAGCGACATCAAAAAGCTGATTCAGTCCTCTACACACATATCAGGCCTATTTTTTCATAAATTTAACTAGGTATTTCTTATTTCAATTAGATTTCATATCTTAATTTTGTTGAAATGCACAAGACAACTGAGAGGGGGGGTGAATCAGTTGTATCAAATTCTTTACTTCCTAACTTAATCAATTCCACTTTATCTTCAATCTATTATTAAGTATGAACATGAAAATGGAAATAACAGAAACACAACTCCAAAGACACTAAATTTACATGGAAACCCCAATAAGGGAAAAACCATAGTGAGGATTAACTCACAGCATAGTAGTAATGCAATACTAGATACAAAAAGGCTCACTGCCATAGGGCTCACTACCCAAATATAAAGGCTCACTGCCTTAGGACTCACTATCCAAAAAGAGAGGCTCATTACCTAAAGAAAATAAAAATAAATAGATATTGATCCACCACTAGAAGTTACACACACTTCGCAACTAGATCAAAAGATTATGAATATAATGAATTACTCTTGCCTTAATTCGCTCTTCCACACTCTACTTTACACACTTTTTTTCACACTCTTCTCTTTCTCAGATTGAATGATGGATGGATATGAAATTTGCTACAACTTAACTTGCTTGTATACCATCTTCAACCTTAGAAACATTATCCAAGGTTGGCTTATACAATTTCATTTTACAAATTCAAACTAGGTTGGTTGCTCAACATTCCCGCGGTGGATAAGAATGTGAGGGGACCAAATACATGTTTAATTTAAGACCCAGACAACATCCTGGATCATGCACATGCTTCCCCAAGTTGATGTAAAAACAAAATGTAATGTGTAGACACCAAGTCAACCAAACCTAATGAAAACACAAATGAACTTTGAAGTACACACATCATCGGCAAGATAAACACACATGGATTTCTCAACACACTTCACCAATATTTTTACCATCTTTGAGAACAAATAAGATACATCCGCAAGAACTTGAAAAAACTTCATTTGTTGAGAACACTTTACCAGTTCAACCGGGACAACCAACAAAACATAGAGACTCCGAAGCAAGTCTTCCATAGCTCCAAACCATAAGAGATTTTTTCAAAACATAGAGACCATCAAAAGAAATAGTCTCCCAAGTCCGCATGATCTGAGGCAAAATATTAAAATACTGTAGAGCTAAAACATTTCTCGCAATCAATAACCAGATAAGTCTGACAAACCAGTTCACACACTAGTGAACATAACTTTTTCTCTCCATCAATCTAGAAGCTGAAACTTGGAATATATAATTCATTTGAGCATATGAACACACCTATGAATCCATGTAGGCATTGGGTCAACACAAAAGAAATGCATACCACAATATCAGAGCACACTCAGAACACACTTCAACACAACTTTCATTATATTTCAATTTTTCTCAAAAGCACTTGGCAAAAACCAATTTAGTCAACCTATACAGTGTTGACATGAATGACAACATTAATCACAACACCACCAAACACATCTATACTTTCAATAATCACCCCCTTTTTCATTGATGATAACACATGATGTACAAAACCATCAAAGACATCATACATGATTCTTAGAAGCGACAACTTTCCAAGCATAAAAGTTTCACATGATTCTCTCTGCCATATCCTACATGATTTTCAGAAGTGACAACCTGCCAAGCATACAATTTTCACATACAAAACTCTATTCTCTCCCCCTTTGACATCAATGGAAAATTACATACAAAACTCTATTCACTCCCCCTAAGGAGTACATCCGTATCACATACTACAACAATGCACTTCTCTACTCCCCCTAAGGAGTATACCTCAATCATCAGTCCAAAAAAAAAGAGTGTGAATCCACTAGACTAATGCACCTCCACTTAGTTCAAAGAAAGAGGGGAAAAACCCCTAGCTTCCCTCTGAGGTACTCAAAAGTATCCTTTGGAAGGGCATTCATGAATATGTATGCAACTTGTTCTTTGGTAGGTACATATTCAAGTGTAACTTCATTCATCAATACTTTCTCCCTCAAAAAGTGGTACTTGATAGATATATGCCTTGTTCTAGAATACATCACTGGATTCTTTAAAAAAATTATAGTGCTTGTATTTTCACAAAATATAGAAGTAGGTTCATCACTCACCATGCCTATTTCCATCAAAATTTTCTTCATCCAAAGTACCTGTGTACAACAGGATGTTTCTACAATATATTTTGCTTCAACAGTGAATAAAGAAACCGAATCTTGCTTCTTGCTCAACCAAGAAACTAATATTTCTCCAAGAAAGAATTCTCCTCCACTTGTACTCTTCCTGTCATCTAGATATTCATCCCAATCAGCATCAGTGTAGGCATTCAAAGTGAATTCATTGTCCTTTAGATACCATAGTCCATAATCCAAAGTTCCTTTAAGATATCTGAATATCCTCTTCACAACTTTAACATGTGTTTCCTTTGGTTTTTCTTTAAATATTGCAACTAAACATATTGCATGCATAATGTCAAGTCTAGTAGCAGTAAGATACAAAATTCCACCAATAATGGATATGTACATGCTCTGATCAACTTTAGCAGATCCATCATCCTTACTCAACTCGTATCCAGTTACCATAGGGGTACATACCAGTTTAGAATCACATTCCAAACTTCTTTAACAATTCATTAACATACTTAGATTGTGAAATAAATATCCCTTTGTTAGTCTGATTAACTTGAAGCCCAAGGAAGAAATTTAGTTCACCAATCATAGACATTTCATAGTGAAAATCCCCAAACTTTCTATCTAGACTAGCCACCACCACTGCACCATAAATAAAACAAAATTTGTGCTATATACCAACCATGCACTCTATAAAAAAAATTAAACTTTATAAAAAAAGACCTCATTCACACATAGTTAAAAATTATGAATGCTAACAAAAATTAAATACACATACCTATCAATGCAACTATAAAGCTTAAATGAAATTTGTCTTCTATTTATATTCATCACTACTAGCAAGTTTCATAAAAAAAATTAAACAAAAATATTACTTTCACCACCTTGATATGCAACTAGAATATTAATTAATTAATTAATGACCAAGAGGAATCAATATTTTATCTCAGACACTCAAATCTTAGCTCTTTACAAGGAAATCCCCCTATAACATCTCAAGTGATGTGCAACAAACCCTCATCCACACATTGCGGGCAAATCAAGAGTTGAACCCATGACCTTGGCTACCTAAAGTTCAATAGTTGAGATCAAATCATGTGAGTCAACCCTAGGGGTCACATTAATTTTTTCTTCCTTCTAATATGTATACATAGTGTAGACACCTAAAATATTCCCTAGTCATCCATCACCTAAGCCTAATTGGTCAATTCCCTCACCTAGGCCTAGTCACCTTCACCTAGTCCTGATCGACAAAACATATCACCTAGTCTAGTCCCATTTACCTAAAGTCCATCACTTAATTAGCTGATAGGCTTCTTATTATGGACTTGCCAGTCCACAAGAGCCCGACATACCTGTCTCACGCCTTTATACTGCATAGCTGTTTCTGGTTTTCAGTCACAACTTGCAGGCAGGTGAAAAATTCGCCGAAAACTTTCCTCGGAACAGCTGGCTGTTTTCATGGCACGTAATGATGATTTGCGCCATCAAATCAGATCAGATAAATCAAATCTTAGCTTTAAATGGGCACCTGCTCCTTCTTTATTTCTCTCACCGACTTATCCACCGCCATTGAACAGCGTATAAAGCAAGCTTTGAACCAAAACCAATGTATCATTCCTCTTGTAGAACTTATGCAGAGCTTAAATTTCTCAAAATATCTCTTTCCGCAACAACCTAGAAATCAAAAGATCCCCTCGACTATTTTGGATTGTTGTTTGGTGAAAGCCTGGAGCCACCATTTACGACCTCAATGTGACCAATGGCTCCGTCAACCTCCAATAGGCAGTTCATAGTGTTGTTTTAGAATCCCAACGGCCGGGGGACCATACGCTATGATAACTTGTTGGCATTTGTGGTTTACAGAGACCAGCTCATCAGCATGGTGACTCCTTTGCCCAATCTGTACCAGGACCATAAGACCCTCCTCCCTATTTTTGTCTTCGTGGCAGGAAGCTTTTTGCCTGTTTATCCTGAAGTGGTGGGTTTGTTCCATTTTGTTATATATAAACCTTAAACTTCTGAAGATATTTTTTATTCGACCATTTTTCCCCATTGAAACTGAATGTAGTAAATTTATTTATTTTTTATTCATTTTTTTCAAATGATACTAGTAAATTTGTTTAGTTTGTTAATGCATGTAAATTGTTATGTAGCCATTTAATTTCTACTTTCTTGGTAGTTTTATCTTTATGCCGAATAAGTTTTGATTTTGTGCATCTTAGTATTTCTTTCCTTGTAAAGATTTTCTCAATATGCGATTAGGTTATATTTTGAAGATAATTTTCCAAAAAGTCTGTAGGTGATAGTTTCGTGTACACATGGTTAAAACTAGATTTTAGGTCTCTGTGGCTTATAATTCACTTTTTTGGGTAGTGTAAATGCATGCTAGTCTTTAATATAATAATTTTTTTTTTGAAAGTTTATGCTTGATATTTTCATGTAATATCAATATGCAACTTTTTATAGTTTAATCGTGTTTTCATATATGTCCTAAAATTGTCAATTGTTTATGGTTTGATCAAAAAGAGGATTTGCTTGGGATCGCACAACATTGGGATTTGTTGGTTTAATTTTGGGGTCATGCAAGCTTGGGCTGAGTTGTTCCCATGAGTTGTTCCCATGATTATTTGCACTAATGATATATAGTAATTTGCTACAAAGCAGGTATGTTTCTATTTTTTATTTCAAAATATTGGATACCTGGAGTTCTAATTTGAAATATTGATGCATTAATTTGATGGATTGACGCCTTCTCTGAATTGTTAACAGAGGGTTTTTGTGTTAGGATGGCTATTAGGATTAGATTCATAAATACAGAATTTGCTGGTGATTTGGAGGAATTAATGTTAAACAAGATAGGTTTAAGTTATAGTCTTGTTATTCTATTGAACATGTGAAAGCCAATGAAGATGATCTAATTGCTATATGAAAGGCACCTACAAAGTAAAGGTATCAGAATGTATGAAGGTTATGTTGAAGTCCGGTCTATGGTTCGATGGAAATTTACCTAAGCAATTATCTGAAATGATACATATATACAAAGTAGTTCTCAAGAAACATGTATTTATTGAAATTTGGATTGTGGATGTGGAATCTTTGAACTTACTTGGATTAAATTCAAAATTTAACCTCTTTCTGTTTTGGCGGCGTTGAAGTATTTTTTGGCCCTATTGAAGTGTTATAAGTATTGTAGGCCATTGTAGGATCAACAGGGCCAAATCTGTATTCTTACTTGTAATTTCTTTGTTATGACCAGGTATTTGTGAGGAATTTTGGTTTTGAGTTATTTTGCATTTCTGATGATTGAGACTGTTTTGTTGAAGACTTTGCATCTCCATCTCCAAGACTGACTTCTTCCAAATTCAATAAAGGGAACAAGATAATTGAAGGAATTTTTTAATGAACTATATAACACACTTGAACTCTACATTCCAAGAGTACAATTTTTTTGATAAACTAACTTAATATATTCCATTTGTCAAACCTCAGCAGAAGAAAATAGAAGAATTAAATTTTAGATTAAAACTGGGAAACTTTTTTATTGTAGATCTCACAATCACATGCCCATCAAAGAATCCTTCCTATGTAACCTAGGAAGTAATCACATCACCTAAGCTCTTGGCTCTAGATTTGACAGTCATCAGCCAAGAACCATCATTTGGATCATATTTATTCAAGAATACAAAGTTGACTGAAATTTGAAATATGTACCTTTTCGGTATAAAAGTCAATATATTATATTAATTACCAGAATTTGTTGATATTTTAGTTTTTCAATAAGAAGGGTTTCCTCCATATAGAGATTTCCAAATATTATAAAAATACGGCATTTCAAATTTTACCATAACTTCAAGTACACATCAATAGATACAGTGGCCAACAAATATACTTGCCTTCCAGGCGCAAATATACTTGCCTTCCAGGCTTCCAAGTGAGATAAAAAAAAATCACTTTTCATAATTTGAAGACAGATTCCTCTTCAGTTTCCTTCAATAAGAAAAAAAAGTCACAGGTAAATTTTTAGTATATGTAGATTACCAACTGCAAATCGCTCCTAAATTCATAATTTGAAATATCAGAAAATATCAGATTATTTCCTCCACAATCTGAGGTATTGCAACAATAAAATTTAGGTACCAACATTTTACTAAGCCATGATAAATCTATGAAGCTTGAATCAAAGAAAAATAATATGCCTGGAACATCTTCCCATGTACAACACAAATATCCATGATTATCATTTATTTGACTTGATGAGGGAAGGACAGGTATAATTGTCACAATATCTTAGAAAGATACCCGAGTCTGCAACATTTGGGACCAAATTGATAAACTGTAAAAATCCCAACCTAACAAATTAATTCTGCCAACGAACATGTTGATGCAGCAAAATGTTGTTAGATCTTTCTTCTAAGGCACAAGATAAGACTGCTCTCAAAATCTTGGGACAAACATGAGAAGCATATGTTGTATAAAACAAAAAGATTCAGTTATTGCTCACACCAAAAGATATTTTTAAACGGTTCCTAAACAATAATTTTGGTTAAGGTATGGAAAAAATTCCCAATCTCTCCAAATTCAAATCAAATTTACACTCAATACCAATAATGCTGTCAACTATTCGATGACTCTTGCACACATCTTTATTAGAGCAACTTGGATCCCCACCTAAGATATTTGTATTGCTCCTTTTTTGACATAGATCCACTACTTTATTTGGGGATTGCAATGTAAACTATCATTGCATTGTAGGATTTCCACCACAAAAAATATTTGCAATAGAGCATGGTACCCTAAGACATATGAAAGCGAGACAAAAAGGAAAATAATCATTGTGACACAGCTGCTGCCAATTCAAAAAACCATACATATCCACTGCATTTATGAATTCTGCTGTGCTTGTGTTCACTAATGTTGTGTTTGGAATCATCTTTTTTTTTGTTGCTTTGATTATAGGGTTCATGTCTTTGAAGGCAAGGGAGATATTCTCCTCCACTTCTTAGATTGATAAGGTACAAGATTCATATCTTCAAAGGCGAGGGAGGTCTTCTCCTCCACTTCTTAGAAATACAAACATTTTAATAGAATAGAGGTGCCTTAGAAATCATTGCTCCAAAGGCTTCACTCAAAAAAATCCTTACAATCTTATCAGCTGGGAAAATAGTTGTCTCAAATGGTCAACTGGTGCAGGTCCACGAATAGGCTGTGTTGCAGACTACCTTTCAAAACTATGTGTCAAGGCTCTGGAGAAAGTAAATTTGTCCCCAAGGTGTAGGCTATGTTGCAGACTACCTTTCAAAACTATGTGTCAAGGCTCTGGAGAAAGTAAATTTGTCTCCAAGAATTTCCTCATAGATATAGATTCCCCTAAAAATATTCTTTTCTTTCTAGCATTCGTTAAAGGAACAAATCCTAACCGTATTTTTTCATATTATCTTTATTAATCCCCCCATAAAAAATCCATCAGAATTCCTTTGTATCTTCAGTGTAACTAATAGCGATAACACCTATCCAGGAGTGCCAACTTTTCTTGTATTTGATTTCGTCAAATATTGTTTATTTTCAATAAGATTAACTTTGAAGTGAACAACCACTTCTTTTTCCAATATTACATTGAAGACTTATAGGATCTCACCATTTTTCTATGAGAAAAACTGCAATTAAGTGACTTGTTCAAAGAAATCTAATCAACATTGTGTTTTACTTCATAGATATTCCATGTCTTTCAAAGAGGACCTTGGATAAATAGACGTTCTTATGTAAATTTGACTTATGCAAACTTAGTACAAATTGTTCAAAGGAATTTCATTGTTTTTAAAAAACATATCCAACAAAAGAATGTGCCTACCTACTTATATTATACAATGCATGCGTCTTATACAGATATATTTTAATACAACCAACTTACAATTCATTGATGATTTTTCTTTAATTTCCTATCAGCATCTCCCTTGAACCTCCTATAGGTGCAAGTGCTAGTTAAATAATCTTATTATTTAGTTAATCCCCTTTCCAATCTCACCTCATAATAAATCAATAAATAATTATCGTATTCAGATTATTTTATTTCTCACACATGGCTAAAATAATTAAATAATATTTATTTAATTATGCATATATTCCCTCAACACATTCTAAGAATAAAGGGAACTTAAGAACACTTTTCCTAATGATCCCATTATTCTCTCAAGCCTTTCAAAGAATCTAGCCCCACTAGATGCGCATGTCCCTTATTTCCCTCATGCTCACAACCAATTACTAAACTTAGTAAGTTCACCCTAACCATTCACAATCAAACAACCTCAATCTCCACCCTCCATCCTCTCATTGATCCTAGGGAAACCCTATCAACCATCCTCTACCATTGACCTCACAATTATATTGACCATCTATTTATTCATTCAAAAAATGATCATCACTTATTCTAGGTACATGATGTTAAAGTAGGTATCTTCAAGGAAAAGGAACATTCATATATCAACCAATCAAGGAGAAAAATAAATCACAATAAGGTTTTATGGTAACATTTATTTTAGTTCTTGATTTTGTTATGTTATTTTTAATTTCATTATGAGCTCTATCTAGAGGTAAGCAGTGGTTTGAAACCAAAATATTATGTCTTACATTAGTTTCCATTTCAGTTTTTAAATTATTTCTTACATTTTGGTGACTTCGTTGGGAAATTTATCCCTTATTTAACTCCATTTGTATGATTTTTTGTCTTAGATTTTTTTTGTGTAACTGGTCTTACAGGTTCTGAAAGTGGCTTTAGAGGATAACTTTTTATAGTTATGTTTAGGAGAAAAATAAACTGCATCATTGTGTTTGAAACAACCAATTAACAAAGTTTGACATATAACGATTGATACTTTTCTTACCAATTTTTTAGTGTTTTTTGGGGCATCTTGACCTCTAGTTGTATGAAATTTTGTGTTACTGAATAGAATCCATAGGCCAAAAAAAATGTATTGTATAGACAACCATACATAGTAAACAAAATGAATAGGTGAGCTAAATATAGTATTTTTGAAAGACATGTATACAATTGATTTTAAGCATATACATAATGGTTTGTAAAGCTTTTAGGTACTTGGGAAGAGTTGGTGTTACAACTCAAAACTCTGGAGTGTGTATTGGCAATGGAAACCTATGCACAATATTAACTGCTCTTCAAATTTGGAGGGGAAGCTCCATCTTTTGCTGATATGTGTAAATAGTAAAGTATTCTAAATTCCTCTTTTTGACTTAGCTAGTAGAGGCACAAGGTTATAAAACCAAGAACATTGAAGCTAAGGTTTTCTCTATTTTTCATAGATCTTAACTACAACTAGGCTAGCACTAAAACTATCATATCTCCTCTAAAAAAATAAAGCAAGAGGAATTAGGAGCAAGTGGTAATGGTTGATGATAAACTCTATCTCAGGATTCCCAAGGAAGTGGAACACCTATCCGAGGTGTAGGCTGAAATGAATATTATTAGAAACAACATCAAACATCAAGCTAGTTCTTAGGATTCCCAAGGAGGTGGAACACTTATCAAAGGTGGAGGTTTAAAGTAGATTACTAGAAGAAAACACTAAACAACAATATTTATTTCTAAATTCCAAAGGAGGTGGAACACCTATCTGAGGTGTAGATATGAAAGGGATTATTAAAAAAAACATCAAACAATAATCTCTATTTCTAAATTCCCAAGGAGGTGGAACACCTATTCGAGGTGTAGATATGAAAGAAAGATTATTTAAAATTGATAAATTTGGGACATAAAATTGCATAATGAGACACACACATAATGAACGATCAAACCAACTTTATATAAAATCAAGTGAACTAATAGAGAATAGCAATCTTACACAGCAAGGTGGGCACAACAATTTGTTATCATAGAAAAAGTTAAAATAAAAATTAGCAAGGGTTCTCTTATTTATAGAAGCTCAAAGGAGTAGGGAACCCTAAAATCTCCTTGATTTAACATCAGTCTTGCAACCATGCAAGATTTATTATTAAGTCTAAATGTATGCAACTTAACAGTTAACTAGAAAAACTACCTCAATTAACTAATTCTAAACTAAACTAATTGGACTATGCAACATGCAAGTCCTTATTGATATGAGAGTCAACTGATAACCAACATCAATCAATTGAAATATAACTAAATGAGAACTCCATATGTACATAGGTGATTCCAAAATAAACATGCAATGATATGTGGGACAATGAGTTAACTTGGAAAGAAGAATCAAGTTAACTATTGTTTCTAATGTCTATCATGAAAAGGTGGGACATCCTAATATGTAATTCACTGGCCATGATCTCAAGAAATTAACCCCTCCACGAGGTTGTTGATTGCAACTTCTTCATCCAGAGATCCTCACATACCTCAACTCTCAGTTTACTGCTTGTTAGCTATTTGAGCAATCTAGGAAATATCTGCACACTTCAACTGGTAGTTCACTGATTGGTAACTTTGGCGGCTCTATAAATTGAGTGATGATCTTTGTTTCTTCTATAGCTTGATGCTTCTAGTGCTCTTCTTGATTCTTCTCAATGGAAGAGTGTTGCATGATGAAATCGCAAAGTTTGAATACAAACACTCTAGTTGTGAGAAATGTTTATGAACCCGTTATGCACACAGAATTCCAATGGTATCAACCCTCTAAACTGGCCTAAGAAGGCAATCAAATATACGAGGTATGAAACCACGTGGACTTCGAGTGTCAACGCTTGTCAAAGTGTCTTAAATCAACCCTCTGGATGCACTTGATGGAAATCGGTGTCAGCTTTTCTTATGAAATCATGAATCAATACCGATTTGGTCTTGAATTTAGTTTAAGTGAATTGCATATTGAAAAACTAGATTGTTGATTGTAAACATGGATATGTTCTAACAAATTTATCGAAAAGCTAAAAATAGCTTCTGGTGAGGCTAAAAATAGTCTGTCGAGGGGCATTTTTTTGAAAAAATAATGAGATATGGGTTTTATAGAAAATGTATTTCTAAGTCGGCCCAGATAATCAAAAATTCAAAAAAATGAATTTTAATTAAGCATGCAATGACTTTTCAATGTAGAAGCCACATAGGGCATTGGGACTATTTTTCCCAAAAAAAACTGGCATATGGGTTTTGTTGGTGCATGCGAGTTGATCAAACCTAGTTTCTTTGTTTTTGGAATTGACTTTTTTTGGAAACCCTAATTTTAGGGGGCAGGGGCAATTTTCCTAAAACAATCTGGTATGTGGGTTTTGTGGCCAACACTATGCTAAGTGAACCTAGATGACTAGATTCTGAAAAAAAGATGTCATTTACTTGTGCATGCAAGAGAAAACCTAAGACAAAGATGGAATAAATGTAAGAGAGAAGATAGAAGTTATATTATGCCTCTATCAATCTTCAAGAAAATCACCTCCTTGTCTTAATCTAATGAAATCTTCCAAGAATCTGTTGGAAAAATGAAGAATGCAAAACTATCTTGTTGAGAAATCTGGACTTGTAACTGCGAAGAACACTAAAACATTCCTCCTGTAGGACCTCCAAATCTTTCTTTCACAAGAAAATATGTGTTTTCCTTCAACGTGTGATGAATAAAATGGATTCCTAAGTGCATATTTAAAGAATTTTCATGAGTTAAGGTTTCATATGCAAGTAAAACCCTAAATTTAGGATGCAACATTCTCATTGGACCTCATTCAATTCATAGAAATGTAGGTTGATCCTTCAAATAGGTGCCACTCAACATGCAAAGAAGAAACACACCACATGCAAAAATAATGGAGTATTTTGTAGTTTGATTCGGAGGTGAAATTGAAGTTTTATTATTATTTTAATTCAATTTAAAAATCCCTCCATTATAGTGCAACCAAAGCACTTTAGTTTCAAAAGGAAAAGTTTGACTTTAGGCACCGTTATTCTCAGACTTAGAAACTTTCTTGAAATTTCCAAATTTTATCCTTTGCAAAGATCAGCGAAGCTTTTGTTTGACCCTAAATTCTGAATGCTCAATTAATCCTATAGCTGAGCTAACCAATTCATTGTGTAGCCGGATCAAGTCTGAAAATATGTTCCTAGAAGCCGTGAAAGCTAAAAACTTTATTTGGTGCCTTGAATTTTAGGGTGCCTTTTTCCAAAAGGGTGCATGTTTCACTAGACTTAGCCATTTTTGGATTTTGACCCTCCATGCTTCAATCTACAACTCTCAGTGATTGACGATTCCCATTGACAAGATACTGAATCCATCATGAAGCTAAAAAAATTCTACAAAGGATGACTGTATGTGCAATTTTTGAAATTTGATTTAAATTTCTCAAATTCAAGGGCACTCGTGGCCTACAGGGGTGTAATTGACCTTTTGAGACTGATTTTGCACTTTGTAACTTTCAATGAAATGCCCCACTTTGACCCTAAATTCTAGAAGTTGGACTGCTCTGATGTTCATGTTGATGATCTCATCTTGGAGATTGAACAACTTGGAAGATATGTTCTTGGAAGTAATGAAGCCAGAAGACTGCATCTAAGGACCCAGAAAGTTGGGCACCTTTTCCAAAAGGTTGCATTTTTTCAACACAGTCAAATTTCTACTTTCTTTCATCTCTGGTGTTTTTATGTTGATTTTGCATCCATGGGTGTTTGGCAGGTCTCAAAAGCTGATGGTGGGTTTCATTGTGTAGCTAGAAGGATTCTATACATATCTCTTGAAGAAGACAGTTGTTGAAAACCTCATCTAGTTGACCAAAAGGCTAGGAACCCTAGGCCTATAGAGGTACATTTTGACATTTTGACTTTCATAATATCCGTCATTTTACGTGCTCGTTGGATCAACAACTACGGTCACTTAGTATGTCGTATGGACTAGCGAACAGATTCATCATGCACCTAGGTTGAAATTGAAGAGACCACCTAGAGATGGTCATTGCAAATTCTAACATCTAGCAGGTTGTATTCTTAGGCACCCCTGGGCTATAGGGATGCAATTTATGAAATTGATTGCCATCTTTGATGTTTGTTTCTTCTCGCATCTTCTTCCTATGTCGTCATTTACCAGTGTTTCACAAATCTAATGGATTCACTTGATGATTCATTGGAAATCAAGCATAATTTCAAAGAAGATGATTGTATTCACAAGCATAAAAAATTGTATTTAGGCTTTCAATTTCAAGGGTGCCCCTGGCCTGCAGGGGTACAATTAGCTCCAACATTGGTGATTTTCAGATGCTTTTCACCTCTTTCATGCTTTGTGAACACCATGTCACTTGTTGAATTGACTGTGTTGAAGAATTGTTGTTGCTGACGTGAATACATGACTACATCTCACCATTTTTATGTGTACATACACTACAAAGTTGACATGGGTGTTGATTGCACAAGCACCTCCCTCGTAGCAAGGCGTACTATTTCCAAACTTAAAATATTTATCATATTTTTCACCTTTAGAAAATCCCCTCCGCTGTGAAGCATCTTTTTCAGCATCTTTCAACATAGAATCTTTTGTGATGAGTTTGAGGCTTAGATTTTGAAACCTAGTACTGGCCAACTTCCATTGATGACCATAACGGTCCTAACTTTTCTCTTGAAAAAGTGAAATAGACCCATCAAAGCTAAACTAGCCTTTTCTTGATTCTAACTTCCCCAATGTGATCATGACGTGAAATAAGCCAATCAATATTATTTTCAGTCAATTCTGAGAAGACCCTATTTTTTAGGGTTTTTCCTAAAAATAGGGGCTCAAAAACCCTAATTTTTAAAAATTTCAAAATTTTCTAGTATCTTCTAGACAAAAATCCCATGCTTAGTTTGACCTAAAGCTAAATTTTGACAACAATTTTATGAGATTTGGACCAATTTAATCAAAATGCCTTGATGAAGCAAAATAAATATTTTGGGTACAACATTAGGATTTGTCTAGTGACCATGTCGGATACTTATGGCATAGGAGAACTGAGAAATTCTAGTTAAAAATGTAGACCAGTGTGATATTAGTTAGGCATTGGAGTCAGGACTTTCCTAATCACCTAAAAAATTGAAAACTTTCCTAAAATCACCAAAAAACATGACGAAACTTTATGGAATGCAGAACTACATTACGACATAAACAAAAACAAAACAAAAAAAATTACTCCACCCCTAAAGGGACTGGGTTCTTTGGATATTATTTGTTTTATGGCAGTGGGAAGAGCCTTCCATTGATGCCTTTTCTACCTGAAATGCTTTACTTCTCTTCTGATGGGAATTGCAAGAGGCAATCCCTCTAGGATGAATATTCTCAGGTATTCATACATCCAAGCAGAGGTACTCTAAAAAAAGTCAGAATATGATGCAAATGAGAAATTTGATACCCCTGAGGCATTAGTTTTTCTATCGTCCATCCTCAGTATGTTGAAATCTTCAAACCAGTCGATCGAGTTCCAAACTCGATTTCTATAATGTCATAGGTGATCTTTTCTAAGCTGAAAATATCCTTTGATTACATCATTGAACAACTCTAGATCACCTTTAACACATAGGAGCTTGATTCCCATGTCTTCGAAATCTTTTAGGCCTAACAAAATCACCTCATTTTTAGCTTTAGTGAGTTCCAATTGCACAGATGGATGCAACTGTCCTTTAGGTTGGGAGATGATCAGTTCCCCTACTTCTAAACTTGCATTTCAATAGACTCTTTTTGGTTGGCATTTCATCAAGCCGAAAGTGATCATATTATCCTCCAACTTGATGGTGTGTTCTTGCGCACTCTTCAACTCTATTTCTTTTTCCATCTGGAGGAAGAAGGCTATCTCTAATGGAAAAGAACTTATGAAATAGCTCATCAAAAGCTTTGGTGATGGATCAAGTGTAGAAAGTTTTGTAACAAGACAATTAAATCTTTCTACAAAATCCCTCATGTGTTCATTGTGTGCCATCTTTGAATTTGTAAGTTAGGAAAACAATAGGTGACTGCCTTCGATGGGCTTGAATCTTACCAAAAATTTCTCTCTCATTGTTGCACAACTTTTGGTACTGCCTAGTGTCAGGTGATTGAACTAATTGGCAACATTTCCCACAAGATTCTCGACAAAGAGATACATTGTGATGTCTTCATGTGCCATATGCTAGAGGATGCAAGTCGTTGTGAATGCAAAAAAATGTTCCTCTGAGAGTTGAGTTCCATCATAATGAAATCGAGGAAAGTGCTTCCTTGACCCTTTAGGTAACTCATGATTTACTTGAAAATCCAAAGGTCCAATGTTATTACCCCAAGGTAATAAGGGTGGACGACACTGATTTCTATCAGAATTACTAGCATTATCATTGTTATCATCCATTTCTTATATATTGATCATGCAATAGGATTCCAGAGTGTCATTCCCGTGTCATAAAATCATTTGTCTTTTCTTGAAGTTTTATGCCTCATGCCCCATGGTGTGCACTAGAAAAATGTTGGTGTTAAAATTCTCACCTCGAGAGTGTGTATTGGCAATAGACAGTTATGCACAGTATTAACTGCTCTTCAAATTTGGAGGGGAAGATCCCTCTTTTGTTGTTATGCATAAAAATTAAAGTATTATAAATTCCTATCATTTTGACTCAACTGGTAGAGGCACAAGATTATAAAACCAAGAACATTACAGCTAAGGTTTTCTCTGGTTTCCATAGATCTTAACTACAAGTTGGCTAATACTAAAACTATCCTATCTCCTCTAGGAAAATAGAGCAAGAGGAATTAGGAGCAAGTGGGAATGGTTGATGATAAACTCTATCTCAATATTATCAATGAGGTAGAACACCTATCCAAGGTGTAGGATGAAATGAAGGGTATTGGAAACAACATCAAACAACAAGCTAGTTCTTAGGATTCCCAAGGAGGTGGAACACTTATCTAAGGTGTAGGCTGAAGGTAGATTAATGGAAACAAACACTAAACAACAATATTTATTTCTAAATTTCCAAGGAGGTGGAACACCTATCCGAGGTGTAGATATGAAAGAAGGATTATTAAAAACAACATCAAATGATAATCTCTATTTATAATATACCAAGGAGGTGGAACACCTATCCGAGGTGTAGATATGAAAGAAAGATTATTTAAAACAAATAAATCTGGGATAGAAAATTATGTAATGAGATACACACATAATGAATGATAAAACCAGATTTATATCAAACAAAGTGAACTAATAGAGAATAACAATCTTGCACGGGAAGGTGGGCACAACAATTTTTTATCAAAAAAAAAGTTAAAATATGCTCTTATCTATAGAAGCTTGAAGGAGTAGAGAACCCTATAATATCCTTGAGTTAACATCAATCTTGCAAGCATGCAAGATTTATTATTAATTCTAAATGTGCGTAACTTAACAATTAGTTGGAAAAACTACCTCAGTTAACTAATTCTAAACTAAACTAATTGGACTATACAACACGCAAGTCCTTATTGATATGAGATTCAACTGATAACCAACATAAATCAAATAAAATATACCTAAATGATAACTTCATGTCTACATAGGTGATTCCAAAATAGACATGCAATGATATGTGGGGTAGCGAGTTAACTTGGAAAGAAACATCAAGTTAACTATTGTGTCTAATGTCTATCCTAAAAATGTGGGACATCCTGGTCTATAGTTCACTATCTGTGATCTCAAGCAATTAACCCATCCATGGGATTGTTGATTGCAACTTCTTCATCCAAAGATCCTCACATTCTAATGGTATCAACCCTCTAAACTACCCTTGGAAGGAAATTAGCTATACAAGGTATGAAACCATGTGGACTTTGTGTGCCTATGCTTGTCAAATTGTCTTAAATCAACCCTCTAGATGCACTTGATGCAAATCGATGTTAGATTTTTTATGAAATCGTGAATCAAAATCGCTTTGGTCATGAATTCAGTTCAAGTGAATTACATAATGAAAAACTAGACTATTGACTGTAAACATGGATATGTTTTGACAGCTTTTCCAAAAAAGCTAAAAATAGCTTATGATGAGGCTAAAATTAGCCTATCAAGGGGCAATTTTGTTGAAATGCACAAGACAACTGAGAGGGGGGGTGAATCAATTGTATCAAATAACTTTACTTTAAACTTAATATTTTCTCTTTAACTTGAATCTATTATTAATTGTAAACATGAAATGAAGATAACAGAAAGAAAATACCAGAGACACAAATTTACGTAGAAAACCCAATGAAGGAAAAACTATGATGAGGATTAACTCACAATATAGTAGTGATGCAATATCAGATACAAAGGCTCACTACCAGAGGGCTCACTGCCTAGATATAAAGGCTCACTATCCAAATGCAAGGGATCATTGCCTTGAAAGGACTCACTATCCAAAAAGGAAGCTCACTTCCTACAAAAAATAAAAAGATATAAATGAAGATCCACCACTAGGGTTCCACACATTTGCAACTTGATCAGAAGATTGTAGATGCCATCAACTCATACTTTCAAGAATCTAACACCTTAAAGTCTTGTTGCCTTAATTCACTCTTCCACTCTCTACTTTTCACACTTTTTCACACACTTCACTCACTTGCTCAATTCGTGGATGGATGGATATAAAATTCGCTACAACTTGATTTTATTTTATACCATCTTCAACCTTAGGAACATTCTCCAAGGTTGGCTACTCAACATTCTTGTGCTGGATAAGAATGAGAGAGGGATCAATTACATATTTAATCTAGGACCCAGACAACATTTTGGATCAAGCACATGCTTTCTTAAGATGATGTGAAATCATAGTACAACGTGTAGACACGAGGTCAGCCAAACCTAATGAAAACAACAATGGTCTTTGAAGTACACACATCTCTAGTAAGATAATCACACGTGAATCACTCAACACGCTTCACCAAACATTTTTCCATCTCTAAGAACACCTCAGGTAAATCCACATCAATTGCAACAAACATTATTTAAAGAGAGCACTTCATCAATCCAATCAGAACAATCAACAAAACATAAAAGCTCTGGAGTAGATCTTCTGGAGTGCCAAATCACAAGAAAGTTTTTTAGAACATAGAAACCATCAGAAAGAGTCATCTCTCAGATCCACAAGGTCTAACACTAGATATCAGAAGACTGTGGAGCCAAAACATTTCTCCCAGTCCACAAACAAAAACTTTTGCCAAACCAGTTCACACATCGGTGAACACACCTTCTACTCACCATCAACTTAGAAGCTAAAAATTAGTGTATACAATCCATTGAAGCTTATGAACATAATTACAGATCCGCATAGGCATAGGATCATAAAAATAAAATACAGAGCACATTCAGAACACACTTCAACACTACTTTCATTATTTCTCAAATTTTCTCAAAAACACTTGGCAAAAACACAACTACAACTTCATAAATATAGGTCCATGTAATCTAAACACTTCTACATTATCTCAACTATACAAATACCATATGTACACAACATGAACTATACAACACCATCAAACACATCCATACTTGCAACATTTTTTTTCAAAAAATTCTAAGATATGGCTTTTTTAGAGAATGTATTTCTAAGCTGACCCAAATCATTAGAAATTTAAAAAATTGACTTTTACTTAGGCATGCAATGGATTTTCAATGTAGAAGTTGTAGAGGGCACCAAGGCCATTCTTTCCCAAAAAAATCTAACATATGGGTTTTGTTGGCGCATACGAGTTGATCAAACCCAGTTTCTATATTTTTTGAAATTTTGACTTTTTTTGAAAACCCTAATTTTAGGGGGCAACGAGGCAATTTTCTCAAAAAAAATTGGAACATGGGTTTTGTTTCCAACACTGTGTTGAGTGAACCCAGATAACCAGATTCTAAAAAATATGTCGTTTACTTGTGCATGCAAGAGAAAACTTAAGACAAGGATAGAAGAAATGTAAGAGAGAAGATAAAAGTTATATTTTGCCTCTATCAATCTTCAAGAAAATTGCCTCCTTGTCTTAATCTAATGAAATCTACCAAGAATCTATTGGAAAAATGAAGCATGCAAAACTATCCTATTGAGAAATTTGGATCTATAACTATGAATAAAATTGAAAAATTCTTCATACAACACCTCCAAATCTTGCTTGCATGAGAAAATATGTCTTTGCCTTCAACCTGTGATGAAGAAAATGGACGCCTAAGCACATATTTAAACAATTTTCATGAGTTAAGGCATCATATGCAAGTAAAAACCCTAAATTTAGAACGTGGCATTCTCATTGGACGTCATTCAGTTCATAAAAATTTAGATGGATCCTTCAAAAGGCGCCACACAACATGCAAAGAAGAAACATGCCACATGCAAAAATAATGGAGTATTTTGTAATTTAATTTGGAGGTGAAACTGAAGTTTTATTTTTATTTTAATCCAGTTCAAAAATTCCCCAATTATAGGGCAACCAAAGCACTTTAGTTTAAAAAGTCAAAGTTTGACTTTAGGTGCCATTATTCTCAGACTTGGAAACTTTCTTGAAATTTCCAAATTTTAGCCTTTGCACACATCATAGAAGCCTTTGTTTGACCCTAAATTATGGATGCCCAGTTGATCCTAAAGCTGAGTTGACTGATTCATCGTGTAGCTGGATCAGGTTTGAAAAGATGTTGTTGGAAGTTGTGAAATATAGAAACTTTATCTGGTGCCTTGAATTCTATGGTGCCTTTTTCCAAAAGGGTGCATGTTTCACCAAACTTAGCCATTTTTGGATTTTGACCCTTCGCGCTTCAATCTGCAACTATTAGTGATTTAATATTCTCATCGACTAGATATTGAATCCATTGTGAAGCTAAAATAATTTTGTAAAGGATGACTGTATGTGCAAGTTCTAAAAGTTGATTTAAAGTGCTCAAATTCAAGGGCACTCTTGGCCTACAGGGGTGCAATTGACCTTCTGAGACTGATTTTGCGCTTTGTAACTTTCAATTAAATGCTCCACTTTGGTCTTGAATTTTGGAAGCTCAATTGCTCTAATGTTCACGCTGATGATCTCATCGTGCAGATTGAACAACTTGGAAGAGATGTTTCTAGGAGTGACGAAGCTAGAAGACTACATCTAAGGACTCAAAAAGTTGAGAGCCTTTTCCCAAAAGGTTGCATCTTTTCAACACTTAGTCAAATTTCTACTTTCTTTCATCTCCGGTGTTTTTACGTTGATTCTTCATTCACGGGAATTTGACAAGTCTCAAGAGTTGATGGTTGGATTCATTGCATAGCTAGAAGGATCCTGTGTAGATCTCTTGTAGAAGTCAGCTCCCGAAAACCTCATCTAGTTGACCAAAAGCCTAGGTGACTTAGGCCTGAAGAGGTACATTTTTACTTTCAATATATCCTTCATTTTACATGCTCGTCGGATCAACAACAACGGTCACTCAGTACACCTTATGGACTAGCGAACAGATTCATCACGCAGCTAGGTTGAAACTAGAGAGATCACTCAAAGATGACCGCTACAAATTTTGACATCTAGCAGGATTTATTCTTGGGCGCCCCTAGGCTATAATGGCATAATTTTTGCAATTGACTACCATCTTTGACATTTTTTTCTTCCTACGTCTTTCTCCTCTATGGTCATTTTCTGGTGTTTCGCAAATCTGATGGATTCGGTTGATGATTCACTAGAAATCTAGTAGAATTCGAGAGAAGATGGTTGTATTAACAAGCATTAACAACTGCATTTAGACCTTCAATTTAAAGGGCACCCTTGGCCTGCGAGGGTGCAATTAGCTCCATTGCTCCAGAGTTGGTGATTTTTGGATGATTTTCACCTCTTTCGTGCTTCGCGAACACCGTGTCACTTGTTAAATTGACTATGTTGAAGGATTGATGTTGCTAGCATGAGTATGTGACTGTGTTTCACAATTTTTACATGTTCAAACACTTCAAAGTTGACATAGGTGTTGATTGCACAAGCACCTCCCTCATAGCAAGGTGTAGTATTTCTAGACAAAATGTTTTTCATATTTTTAACCTTTAGAAAATCCCCTCTATCTTGAAGCATCTTTTTCAGCATCTTTCGTGATAGAATATTCTGTGATGAGTTTGAGGCTTAGATTTCAAAACTTGGTACTAGCCAACTACCATTGACGACGTCAAAGGTCCTAAATTTTCTCCTGAAATTTTGAAATAGACCCATTAGAGCTAAAGTGACCTTTTCTTGATTCTGATTTCGCCAATGTGATCGTGATGTGAAATAAGCCAATCAAAATTATTTTCAATCAATTCTGACAAGATCCTATTTTTAAGGGTTTTTCCTAAAAATAGTGGCTCGAAAACCCTAATTTTCAAAAATTTCAAAATTTTCCAGTATCTTCTAGATAGAAAACCCACAAAAATCCCATCCTTTGTTTGACCTAAAACTAACTTTTGATGACAATTTTACAAGATTTGGATTATTTTAATCAAAATGCCTTAATGAAGCAAAAAAAATGGTTTAGGTACAACATTAGGCTCTGTTTGGTGACCATGTTGGATACTTACGACATAGGAGAATTGAGAAATTCTAGTTAAAAAACCATAAACCAGTTTGATATCAGTTGGGCATTGGAGTCGGGACTTTCCTAATCACCTAAAAAGTTGAAAACTTTCCTAAAATCACCTAAAAACATGACAAAACTTTATGAAACGGAGAAATACATTACAACGTAACAAAAAAAAAATTCAATCCAATTCTGTATGTGCCATGGTGCAGTGTACTATGTGATAATCACTCACTCATTTGCAAGATAAATCTACCCTTGTGATCATTCATTTCTTATGGCCATCTCCTTTAAAATTAAGACATCTCTATATTTGTTCATTGTTTTGTTACCTGCTAGTTATTAGTCTCTAAGATATCCTAAATGGACTATCACTTGCTAACAAGCATGAATCACTACAACTTAGTGGGGTTGTCAAGAATAACCTTGTCCATTTTCAACTTCATTGTGAGGATTGTCACTTATTTGGAACCACCAAATCCTTGGCAGTTCTGTAGTGTGTTTCCCATGTGGATGAACAGTTAGATGTCCTCTTATAATTATGAGCTATTAACTACCTTTTGATTATTGTGACCATCCTTTATTCGGTAAGGATTGTTCTCTTTCTAAGTGTCTATCCTTTCTTTTTCAACTCATAAGGATCCTTAGAATTTTTCATGTGGATTGGACACCATTCCTTGGTTTTCCATTAGGTCTCTTTGTCAATCTTTTATGGAGCCCTTTGTATTTTCAATTGTTCAAGATGATTGTCCTCTTATGTCTTATGAACTCAACCCATATCTAAGGTTTTGATCACACATGATTATAAGGATTTTCATGTATAACTCTTCTTGACTTTCCTATTGCTTTCTAAAGGGCTATCTTGGATAGTCATGAATGTCCTTCTCTTGATTTCCTATCAAAACTCTATCCAAGGTCAATATTTCATAATAATGTCCCTTAGAAAATGTTTCACAGTCACTCAATGATATTCTATGACTCTCTCTTGAAACCTTCATTATAAATTTTCTTCTATAAAATCTTCATTAAACATTGACTATCTTTGAATCTTTATCTTATCATGATTGACATATTCCAATGTATTGCTTTTCAACAATGATAAAAACTTTATGGAGTTACCTTCTCAAATGACATATGAAGGCATAACTTAGAGAGAATGAAAGATTCCTAACAATTCTTATGTAAATATAAGGAAAAAACTCTACAAATCTCTTCTACACCCATTTTCCCCATGGATATATATTGTCCAATGCACATCATATGCAATTGCTAACTTTTCACTATGGTGGAAGATAAATAAATTTTATTTTTTTTAACTTCACAAAGATAGGAGCTATCATATTTTTTCTCTCCAAGATGTAGCGAATGAAATCTTTGTTTTCATGTGTCCAACCAGCTTGGAAATTTGGGTAAGGATGAGACTATTTTTTGTATAAAATTGAAAATTTTGTTTTCATCTTTAATTGAGTCAATTTGGAGAACCTAGCCTTTCTTTCACAACATAGTTATTTTCAATTGCTAAGTTTCAAGTTTACAAGTATGCCTTAAAAATCCATATAAAGATAGAGATGGGTTTATGAGATGATGTCTATTTCTACTTGTTGCTACTAGATAGCCCTAGGCCACTTAGGTTCATACCAAATATCTAGATCAATTTGTATACTATATTTAGAACCATCTTGTCATCCTCACCTACTACTTAGGTAAATGGTGTAGAGGTGGAATACCAAAATGGTGTGTTAGATGTTGAGATATGTTCATAGGTAAGAATCCTACTTAGCATTGTTCAACATATCTCGCATGGCCTATATAAATATTATAAAAGGTTTATCATGATGTTGGCCAGTGATGCAATATAATCATCCTCTAATTCAAGCTTTATTTACAAACATGATATTGGTTTCCAATCTTGATTCTAGCATTAGTTTTCATCTACTCATTTCTTTTTGGAGATTGTTGATATTAGCAAAATTATTTGTACTAATACCATTATATAGTTATACATGGAACATATGGTTTGGATTCACTAGATGCTTATATTATTTAGTGTATATTAATTTATCATATCCTACCATAATACTTATGAAATTTTCATGTTCTGTTCTATAATAACTAAAAATAAATCAATTCACTTTGCTACTTTACAAATTCCAAATACTTAGAAATATACATATACAATGAATAGCAATAAAATGCAAGATTGAATGCTTGATTGGCTCACCAAGCATAAGCTAACTCATAGACCTTTAGGTTTCAATTACCAAGGGATGGGCATTACAATTCATATTAGGATTGGATTGGTAAAGTCATTGCCTTCTATGGTTTTTTTTTATATTAGAGAAAGCTAGGTGGGTGGATTCAACCTCACTACATGGTACCTACAAATCAAGAAAACTAAACCCGAAAGATAAGATAAGTTATTATTGTTTTATCTATTCATTTAATTGTCATTTATTTGAATTCATTTTTCTCTTATATATATAAACTTTAAGCAATAAAACTATAATTATAATTATAATTATATATATATATAAAATAATTCAGAATTGCAATAATTATGATGATCCTTTACAACTAAAAATATTATCTCTTATGACTATCCTTTAGTAATACATCTCTTATTAATAAATAAATATATTATTTTGCTTTAAAGGGGCTTAAAGTATACAACAGAATATTCTTTTTTTTTTTGTTTCTAAAGGAATGATAGATTAGTTAAATTTTTTTACCTTTAGCCATACTTTTATTTTAAATTACTAGACTTTATCTTTAAGAGAGCGGGAATATATTCTTGTGTGCCCTTTAATGAAGGACTATTTAACCGTGAGAAAAGAGTTAAAGATTCTTTAAGGCTAATGTGGTTTTGTCTTTAATATATATAAGGTTTAAACCTTGGGAACCATGTAGTCACTAGGATTCGAGGTTCAAATTGTTGTTTTAGGATTGATCATGTTATTAGCATGCTATTATTTTAGAGCCAACAATGGGCCTCCTTCTGTCTACTTCCATATTAATATTATTATGAACTTTGTTCAAACATAAAAGCATGGACACTAAAATTCGTATATAGTAATATTTATGGGTTAGATAATACTAACAATGAATTTGCTTATATTTTCAAGGGAAAAATAAGAATAACGTTAATAAATGATAACCATATTGTCTTGAGGAAGATGCATTTTGTAATGAAACGTTGGCGTCGAACATAATTCCAAAACATAGAAAATTTAATCATTGAATCACCAAAATAATTCTCACCCTTTCACATAACCAAAATAATTCTCACCCTTTCACACAACCATTGAGTATATAATTTACATTACATCATATGAAGACTAAGTTTTCTCTCTAAAGTTGGATAGTGAGAGTCCATCCAAGAAGACGCCTCAACAAAGGGTAGTTGGAAATTCATACCAACAATATATTTGTTACTTATCTCCACCAAAACGACAGGTACACCATTTTCTTACGCATAATAGTAACAGAAAGGACACAATGGCAGTGATTTGAGACTTCATCTGGCAACTCCACCATAAAAGATATTGAAGATTTGGTTATTTATGCAGCCTAAAGTTACCATTTCTCTGAGCACAGGGAGGTTTGGATTTCTTTTAATTCTACACCTCTATCCTTGATTTCGTCAAACTTTCGACGAAATGGTCCAATGAAAAAAGACAAACTTCCGACGAGGTTGATATACCTCCGATGGAGTCTTCGTCGCATAGTCAACTGATATTCGTTGATTTTCTGACGATTTTTTTTTTGTTTTTTTGATGGTTCCTGATGGAAATACCAATGAAATTTTGTTGATTTGGCGTTGATAGATTGTCGAAGGTTCGTCGGAATTGCAACGAAAACCACACAAATTTTGTGTATTGTTGACTGAAGATGATGGGTCATTGTTTTGACGAACAAATGTTGGTCGGCAAATCGACAAAATACCACCGACGAAATTGAAAACAGTGTTTCGTCAAAAAATCAACAATAGTTTGTCAAAATTTGGACGAATATTCATTGGAAATTCTATTCAAATATAGTAGTGTTTGGATGCTTTCATCAATTATTGATAAGGTAATATGATCATTTCTAATGGATAAAAATAAATAAAAATTGACACTGTACCCACTAGCATAACATTTATTAGAGATGAATGATCCACTATAGGTTGATAGTGGCTTGGATGAATCACTTCTTGTTTAACAATTGAGTAGAGTCTTAATTTTCACAAACCACCTGAAGATATTATTATTCTTAATTTCTTTCAAAATAGGTATTCATCCAATTAGTAGCTATATATTTTACCTACACCTTCTCACTCACAACCAATGAAAATATTACAAGGACATACTTAATATTAATCCATAATTAAGAACTATACAAATTGATGATTTGATTTCTATGCTATAAAATCATAAAGATGCATTTTCATATATCTATACATGATATAAATCCAAAAAATCTTACTCACCATATTTATATGGAATAATTCATCCAATAAGACAACCACAATGAAGAATAAATCCTAATATGTGTAAAATTGTTAAAGATTTTTTTAATTGTAGGATTTGTTTATCTAATTTCAAATAGCCAATGGGTTTCACCTTTTTTAGTAGTGACTAAGAAAAGTGATAAGTGGCACATTTGTGTTGATTACATAGATCTTAATAAAGCAACCAAAAGGGAGCATTTTCCATTGCCTTTTATTGATAGTTCTTGATACTCTTGCAGGGAAAAAAATATTTTCTTCCTCAGATGGTTTTAGTAGATATAATTAAATTAGGATGGCATTTAAAGACCAAGATAAAAATACTTTTACTTGTCCTTGGGGAAAATTTTCATAGAATATTTGATGGGGGAAAAACATGCCATTATTTTACCTATTATTTGCTTTAACCTTTATCATCTTTCCTGGTATTTCCTATTGCTCCTGTCACTTTTCGTTAATGAACTGGAGATATTCTATGAAATAGAAGGAGAGGTTAACCCTAGTGAAAAATACCAATTTATTTAACTATTGCTAACTATCTTTATGATTTCGGTGACAAGAAATGTTTAAGTGATTGAGAGCAAGGCATGAAGGGCGTTGGTGGAAAGAAGACTAGGCTGGTTGAAGTCATTTGGTCACTTCTGCTATACTTGTCGAGATTAGAAAATCTGTTTTGATTTGTTATGTTGTTTCAAGATACTGTTAAAAGACTTTAAGCTATTTTTTATTATCTTTCGATGGTTGTTGGTTGTAAGCCACAAACAACCAAAATGCTTATTCGCATGTAAGACTATTATAGGTATAGGTAGCTATGATATATATATGTATGTGTGTGTGTGTGTGTGTATGCCAAAAATGGGAATAAATAGACATAATAGAAATCAGATATTGATGATTAAATCTGTGTTCATAATTTGTTGCTGCAATCCAAATGAATGATAGTTAGCTTGGAGTAATTCTGTGTTTGTGATTTTCATCACTTAATAGTCGGTGAAGGAAGGGCCCACTTCCTTGGTTGTTGATGATCTTTCCATTAGATATATGTGTGTGGTAATGTATGGTGTGATTTTTTAGTTATTCGATTGATTTCATATTGATTATTGTGTTAAGTACCAGATTCTTATCCGTATAATTCATCTTTTTTATTACGTTAATTTGTATTGGTTTTTTTAATACTTGTCAGTGTGTATAATTTACCTATCAACTATTATTAGTATTAAGAATAGTTAGACCTTGATTAATAAAGTCACTGTGAGTTAAGAAGTTGAATGGTTAATTGATGTCGAAAGCATATTTACATTCACTATTTTAACTTTGATTTTTTTCATCTTATTTCAAGGAAGATTTTCATTCTCTTATATAGAGATTTTTAGTTCTGCTCTGTTGTGTGCTAGTAATTTGTTTTCTATTTCATAACTATTTCTTCACGGGTTTCTATCACATATGTGACAGGAAGTTTGTCAATCAGAATTTTGTTCAAATGCAAATTACATTATTTTTCATCCATCAACCCTTAGTTTATTGATTGTAGCTCTTCGGCATACTGCCACAACATGGTTCAAAAGCCTACGTTCTCGGATTGACACTTTAAGATGAACTGAGTAAGCCATTTCTAAAGATTAATTCAAACCCATTTAAAGAATAATTTGAGACCATAGTTTAATCCAATAATATTGGCGCCATTGATGGGGAATGGTGTTAAAGGCCTGCATTCCAGTAAACTAAGTTAGGAGCATTGTGCTAAGGAGAAATCCCACAAGATAGTTGACCTCGTTTGGATAACTACCCTTAGTTTGCTTTGTCATAATTCATTTAGGTGCATGAATCATAGTACGGATAGTAGAGGAAGATTCATTAGAAAAGAAAAGGGAAGTAGTTCGTGACCTAAAAAACCCAAAAATAAATCAAAACCATCCATTGAAGGTCCACAACCCAAAGAATTGCAAGAAATTCAAAATCACCCATTGAAGGAAGTAGCTCAACTCAGGAGAAATTAAAAACTAATTTGCAATCATTCGAATTACCCGAACTTGATCTTGATAAGTGTGCTATTGAGACCAATGTTGTTCAGACGCTCGTAGGTACTCATCCAAGCTCTTCTAAGATATTACGCAAAAAGGTTGAATTTTTTTTCCAAGAGTCCTACGGGGATAAAGCTGGTCCATTTTCGGAAATCCAAGAGCCATTTAAAACTTATTTTACCCCTTGGGCATTAGAAGTCATGGATCCCAACAACAAAAATGACAACAACAATCATAATAGGGCATTGGCCAACAATAATCCAGTTACCTTTGAGTTTCCAATCACACATCCTAAACAAGACGCTCCCATGAAGAAAATTCCTCATTCTTCTTTTCCTATTTTTGTGGTCTTTCGATTGAGGATCCTGACATGTTTTTGTTTGAATTTGATGTGTTGTGCCACAACTATGAATATCAAAATGATGCACAAAAACTCAAACTATTTCCAGCTACATTAAAGGATGTCGCCCTACGATGGTTTATGAACCTTAGGAACATCAGAACATGGCAAGTCATGAAGGAACTATTCCTGACCAAGTACCAAGAATATTGCAAAAAAAAGGAGGTTGGGATGAAATTTTCCGCATGAGTCAAAAGGAAGACGAGTCCGTAGAGGACTATCCTGAACGCTTTATGTTTAGTCTTCAATGCTCTTGCCAACATGGACTAAATGATGATGCTATTAAAATGTTATTTCTTAGGGGCATAAGAGATGATGTTATGGAAGCATTAAATTTAATAGGAAAAGGGAATATCTCCAAAACATGATTTGATGATATCTGTGATATTTGTAGGAACTATATGGGGTCTTAGCATTTGGGAAGGAGCTATCCAAGTAAGACTTATACCGTAGGCAATGCGACATATATAATGAAGTGTGAAATAGGAAATTTACTTGAGGATCTTAAAACAAAATTGTTGAGTCATGGGTAAACAGATAGACACTATTTATACCCGTAGGAAGCAAGAGCAAGCCGAGAAGGCCTTGGCCGTGTTTTTTCCAATGTGTCACAACAAATTCTTTCGGCCTTGCCATCATCAGTCGCTCAACTCATCAATCCAAAATACCATCCAACACAACCAGTAAGACCTACATCAATGCCAGCCCAACCAAATCCAAACCTCAACAATAAGGAAACCCAACCTGTGTATAATAATGAGGCAACAGGTTACCCTGCCTATCCCATAAATACATTATAACTAGATGGAGTTCAGTTAAGGTCAGGGAAGGCTCTTCAAGGGCCCACCATTACAAAAATAAATGAGGATTCAAAAGTAGAGCCAGCCAAAGAACCTCCCTTTCTCGAATGATTTCAGTCTGAACCAATACAAAGGGAGGATTCTCAACCTAAATTTGATTTTGTTAATGAGTTACACAATATTAACATTAAGATTCTTTTGTTGCAGGCCATCAAGGACATCCGTGTCTATACAAAAATAATTCATGATTTATGTACTAGGAAGTAGAAGAAGAAGCAAGACCCAAAGATTGTCCAATTCATCAGATAGTTGGAAGATCTTATGCTCAAGAACATAATCATTCCAAAGTACTCAGATCCATGGAGTCCTGTCATTACGATATCTATCGGTAAAGTAAGTATTCCTAATACCCTTGTGGATTTGGGTGTTACAATTTATGTTATGACAAATGAAACAAAGGAAAGACTATCACTAGAGGGACTTAGACCTACTCCCATAGTTCTTCAAATGGAAGATCGATCTTTGGTCAAGCCCAAAGGAATGATTGAAGATGTAATACTTTCTATTGATTTGTCGGAATACCCAACTGACTTTATGATTTTGTAGCCAAAAATTAAGTTGGGGGGATACCCCCTGATTTTGAGATGACCTTGGTTGGTAGCCTCAGATGCATTTATCAATTGCTAGTTAGGGAACATGGTCATTTCTAATGGAGAGAACAAGAAACAATTGACTCTATACCCACCAGCATAACCTTTGTTGGAGATGGAGGACCCAGTTTGGAGTGATAGAGACATAGACGATTCATTGCCAATTCTAACAATTGATAAAGCCTTAGATACGGAGGAGCCTACCGAGGATAATTTTCTTGTTAATTTTCTCCAGATCAGGTATACGTTTAATAATTTTTTTGAAAGCATGGTCCTCCATTCAGTTATAAATGCTCAACATCCTTTTGGGAACTCTCCGTTGGTGGTAGTTCATGATTTGTTCAACACTTTATCACATTGCATCAGTTGTTGCCCCATAATTGCTTGTATGGTTCATTATTATCTTCTGCAAATTCTAGTGATATGCCATCCACCTCCCAAGTCTTAGCAATTAAATCACCTACACAATTAGAAGCTATGGAATTTTTTCTTAATCGCACACTTAATATTATTCCATAGTTAACCCTTGGAAAAATCCAAGACCTTATCGCCAAGCTTAGAACAAAAAAAGATGTATTCGCTTGGGAATACCAAGACATGCTTGGAATCCATCCTAGCACTTGCACCCACCATATTTACATTGAAGAAGATATTCGTCCAATTAGGCAACCACAACATCGGCTCAACCCTGCCTCACGTGAAATAGTTAAGGATGAGTTACAAAAAACTATTAAATGCCAGGTTTATATATCCCATTTCAGATAGTCATTGGGTTTCTCCTTTAGTTGTGGCTCCTAAGAAAAATAGTAAGTGGAGAATTTGTGTTGGTTATAGAGCATTAAATAAAGCTACTTAGAAGGATCATTTTCCATTACCATTTATTGATCAAGTATTGGACACTCTTGTAGGTAAGAAGTTCTTTTTTTTGGATGGGTTCAACGGTTACAACTAGATTCACATAGCACCGGAGGATCAGGACAAGACCACTTGCACTTTCCCTTGCGGCACCTTTGCTTATAGCGTATTTCCATTTGGTTTATGTAATTCCCCTACCACTTTTCAAAGAGAAGTTTTGAGAATTTTTGTGGATCTTGTAAATGATTGTGTTAAGGTGTATATGGATGATTTTACTATCCATGGTAATACTTATGAAGAGGCTAAAAAAAACTTAGACAAGGTACTTAGGCGTTGTATAAATACCAACTTGTCATTAAGTCATGAAAAGTACCATATGCTTATGATCGAAGGGATAGTGCTTGGCCATTACATCTCCTCTAAAGGTATTCAAGTGGATCCTAAAAAATCCCAAATTATCCAAGACTTTCCTACTACACCTTCTAGCCAAAAAAGATGTTCATAGTTTTCTCGGTCATGCAGAGTATTACCGGAGATTTATCTAAAATTTCAGTAATTTTGCCTCTCCCTTATTTACCTTATTAGCTAAAGACATTGCTTTCTCTTGGACACTTGGGTGTCAAGAAGCCTTTGAGTCCATCAAGACAAAATTTGTAACCACACTGGTCCTTAGAAGTCCAAACTGGGAGCTACCATTTCATATTCACATTGATTCCTCAAATTGTTTGATGAGAACTATGCTTGGACAAAAAGAGGATAATCTCTTCTATTCCATCTACTACATTAACAAGAACTTCACAGGAGCCAAGGTAAACTAACTGAAAAAGATTTTTTAGCTGTTGTGTATGCAATTAATAAGTTTTGTCATTATATTACTAATTATAAAGTATTTTTCCACATAGATCATTCGACAATTTGGTTTTTAATGAATAAACCTGTCATAGCTGGTAGAGTTATTAGATGGTTGCTTTTACTATAGGAATTTGATATAACTATACTTGATAAGCCTGGTCGAGAAAATGTGGTTGCAGAATTTTTATCCAATTTACAAAATCCAGAAGATGAACCTACTCTAGTTGACGATGCATTTCCAGATGATCACCTCTTTTCTATATCAGCAAAGAGCTGATGGTTCACCGATATTGCAAACTATCTATTTACATGCAAGTTCCCACCACATTTCTCTCTGAGGGAGTGACAAAAGCTCGTTGGACTCAGTGGATAGTACACATGGATCAACGAATTGCTCTTCTGCACCAAAATCAACAATATCATGCAATGTTGTGTACCTGAAGATGGTGTCTTTGATATACTTCATGAATGCCACACAAAACCATGTGGAGGACACTTTGCTACTCAAAGGACTGCTTCTAATATTCTCACTGTAGGGTACTATTGGCCTACAATCCATAAGAATCGTAAACGCTATGTTCATCATTGCAAAAAGTGTTAGCATATGGGGTGCCCTACACACTTCGACAAGATGCCCTTATATCCACAGTTTTCCATAGAGCCATTTGAGAAGTGGGGCCTTGATTTTGTTGGCCCAATAAACCCACCATCAAGAAATAAGGAATACATCCTTGTGTGTACTGATTATGTAACCAAGTGGGTCGAAGTGGTAGCCCTGAAGCATGCCAGAGATACAAAAGTAGTAGATTTCCTATACTTCAATATTTTCACCAGGTTTGGTGTGTCATGAGAGATAACCATGGATCAAGGACCACAATTTACGTCTGAGCTCATTTTTTCCTTGGTTCGTGAGTATGAAATTCGCCATCTCAAGTCTACACCTTATCACCCTCAAGCCAATGGGTAGGTAGAAGTCACCAGTAGAGAAATTAAGAATATTCTTACTAAGATAGTTTCTCTTCATAAGCATGATTGGGTTGCATGACTACTTGAACTTGTGTGGGCCTTATCAGACAATGTGGAAGACCACCACTAGTCTGACCCCTTATGAACTCAACTATGGTAAGAAGGCAGTTCTTCCCATTGAGTTTGAGATAAAAACTCTTCGCACATAGTTGGGTATGAGTCTTTATAATGCATAAAAGACACACATTGATCAACTACATTCCTTAAATTAATTGCACCAGAAAGTACTCTTCCACACCGAGGTTGTTCAAAAATAACGTGCTCTATGGCATGACCGTCACATCTGACAACAATCATTCAAACCTAGAGATTGGGCACTCTTATACGACTCCCACTTCCAAGACTTCAAAGGAAAGTTTCACACACGGTGGCTACAAGATCCAAACATTATATGCTAATGGCGTTGTTCATCTTTGTACAATGGACTCCAAAAGAAGAACTCTCCTTGTCAATGGTCACCCCCTCAAAATGTACAAAAAGAATCTTTCCAAAGAAGCTTTCTTTTTAGAGGTGACAAAGGAACTTATTGTTGTTCCTTTTGGCCTCCTTCAGAACTGATCAATAAAAAAAAGAAAAAAAAGATCCAACAATGAAAACCCTTTTGGGAATTGTTGGCTGGTTAATGTTCAAAAGCCAGTTTCTGGCGAGCATTACCGTTGAATAATTTTAGTGGTGAAAACTGATTTTTGGCGCCACTAAGCGGTGGTAGACTAAAAAATGGGTAACTGGTGGTCTATTGTCGTAAAAAATTATTAAAAAAAAAGTGGGCACCCCGCCTTCCTGTCACTTTCCTACTAGGAACTATTTTACTTTGCATTGTAGTTGCTTGGGTCTCTCACTCCATTCATTTGGGGTCATCCTTCGACATCCTGTTCTGAACCATGGCCCTGTCCTTTCATGTCGTACAAGCGAAGTTTGACTGATAATATCTCAAGCGTACGATCTCGGATTTCGATGAAACGGACATCGTTGGGTTCGTCTTGTTGAGCTCTTCGTGTTGACGTTGTTTCCGTTGATTTATGAGACGGTCAATTTTTTCGCTTCCCATCTAGTCAACCATTGTACAAATGAACTTTGACTAACAATATCTCAAGTGTACGATCTCAAGTTTTGATGAAACAAACATCATTGGGTTCTTCTCATCGAGCTCTTCGTGATGACATCATTTTCGTCGATTTTTGAGACGGTCAATTTTTCGCTTCCCATCTAGTCAACCATTGTACAAGTGAACTTTGACTGACAATATCTCAAGCATACAATCTCGGATTTCGATGAAACAAACATCATTGGGATTCGTCTCGTTGAGATCTTCGCGTTGATGTCATTTTTGTCGATTTCCGAGACGGTCAATTTTTTCGCTTCCCATTTGGTCACAAGCGAACTTTGATTGACAATATCTCAAGCGTACGATCTCAAATTTTAATGAAACGAACATCGTTGGGTTCGTCTCGTCGAGCTCTTTGCGTTAACATTGTTTCTGTCGATTTTCAAGATGGTCAATTTTTTCGCTTCCCATCTAGTCAACCATTGTACAAGCGAACTTTGACTGACAATATCTCAAGCGTACGATCTCAGATTTTGATGAAACAAACATCGTTGGGTTTGTCTCGTTAAGCTCTTCGCGTTGAGGTCATTTTTGTCGATTTCTGAGATGGTCAATTTTTTCGCTTCCCATCTGGTCAACCATTGTACAAGCAAACTTTGACTGACAATATCTCAAGCATACGATCTCGGATTTCGATGAAAGGAACATCATTGGATTCATCTCGTCGAGCTCTTTGCATTGACGTCATTTCTATCAATTTCTAAGATGGTCAATATTTTCGCTTCCTATCTGGTCAACCATTGTACAAGTGAACTTTGACTGACAATATCTCAAGTGTACGTTCTCAGATTTAGATGAAACAAACATCGTTGGGTTCGTCTCATTGAGCTCTTCACGTTGACATTGTCTCCGTTGATTTCCGAGACAGTCAATTTTTTCGCTTCCCATTTGGTCAACCATTGTACAAGTGAACTTTGACTGACAATATCTCAAGCGTACGATCTCAAATTTTCATGAAACGAACATCATTGTGTTCGTCTCGTCGAGCTCTTCGCATTAACGTTGTTTCCATCAATTTCCAAGATGCTCAATTTTTCATTTCCCATTTGGTCAACCGTGTACAACTGAACTTTGACAGACAATATTTCAAGCGTACGATCTCGGATTTCGATGAAACAAACATCATTGGGTTCGTCACGTTGAGCTCTTCGCATTGACGTTGTTTCCGTTGATTTCCAAGATGGTAAATTTTTTCGCTTCTCATCTAGTCAACCATTTGTACAAGTGAAATTTGACTGACAATATCTCAAGCGTATGATCTTGGATTTCGATGAAGCAAACATCATTGGGTTCGTCTCATTGAGCTCTTTGCGTTGACGTTGTTTCCGTTGATTTTTGAGATGGTCAATTTTTTCGCTTTCCATTTGGTCAACCATTGTACAAGCGAACTTTGACTGACAATATCTCAAGCATACGATCTGGGATTTTGATGAAATGAACATCGTTAGGTTTGTCTCATTGAGATCTTCGCGTTGACATTGTTTCCATCGATTTCCGAGACGGTCAATTTTTTCGCTTCCCATCTGGTCAACCCAATCTACAAGTGAACTTTGACTAACAATATCTCAAGCGTTCGATCTTGAATTTTGATGAAACGAACATCATTGGGTTCGTCTCGTCGAGTTCTTCGCGTTGACGTTGTTTCCGTTGATTTCCGAGAAAGTCAATTTTTTCGCTTCCCGTCTGGTCAACCATTGTACAAGCGATCTTTGATTGACAATATCTCAAGCGTACGATCTCAAATTTCGATGAAACAAACATCGTTGGGTTCATCTCGTTGAGCTCTTCACGTAGATGTCATTCCCGTCGATTAACGAGATGGTCAATTTTTTCACTTCCCATCTGGTCAACCATTGTACAAGCGAACTTTCACTGACAATATCTCAAGCGTAAGATCTCGGATTTCGATGAAATGAACATCGTTGGGTTCGTCTCGTCGAGTTATTCGCGTTGACATCATTTCCGTCAATTTATGAGACGGTCAATTTTTTCACTTCCTATCTGGTCAACCATTGTATAAGCGAACTTTGACTAACAATATCCCAAGCGTATGTTCCTAGATTTTGATGAAATAAACATCGTTGGGTTTGTCTCGTTGAGCTCTTCGCGTTGACGTTGTTTTCGTTGATTTATGAGATGGTCATTTTTTCCGCTTCCCATCTGGTCAACCATTGTACAAGTGAACTTTGACTGACAATATCTCAAGCGTACGATCTCAAGTTTTGATGAAACGAACATCGTTGGGTTCCTCTCGTTGAGCTCTTCGCATTGACGTTGTTTCTGTCGATTTTTGAGATGGTCAATTTTTTCGCTTCCCATCTAGTCAACCACTGTACAATCGAACTTTGACTGACAATATTTCAATCGTACGATAAAGGATTTCGATGAAAACAAACATCGTTGGGTTCATTTCTTTGAGCTCTACGCATTGACGTTGTTTCCATCGATTTTCAAGATGATCAATTTTTTCGCTTCCCATCTAGTCAACCATTGTACAAGTGAACTTTGACTAACAATATCTCAAGCGTATGATCTCGGATTTCGATGAAACAAACATCATTGAGCTTGCCTCATTGAGCTCTTCACGTTGACGTTGTTTCTGTCGATTTCTGAGATGATCAATTTTTTCGCTCTCCATTTAGTCAACCATTGTACAAGCGAGCTTTGACTGACAATATCTCAAGTGTACGATCTTGGATTTCGATGAAAAAAACATCATTGGGTTCATCTCGTTGAGCTCTTCAAGTTGATCTTGTTTCCATCAATTTTCGAGATGGCCAATTTTTTTGCTTCCCCTCTAGTCAACCATTGTACAAGAGAACTTTGACTAACAATCTCTCAAGCGTACGATCTCGGATTTCGATGAAACAAACATCGTTGGGTTCCTCTCGTTGAGCTCTTCGCGTAAATATCATTTTCATCGATTTCTAAGACAATCATTTTTTTTGCTTCCCATATGGTCAACCATTGTACAAGCGAACTTTGACTGACAATATCTGAAGCGTATGATCTTGGATTTCGATGAATCAAAAATCATTGGGTTCGTCTCGTCGAGCTCTTCGTGTTGACATCATTTTTGTTGATTTCTGAGATGGTCAATGTTTTCGTTTCCCATCTGGTCAACCATTGTACGAGCAAACTTTGGCTGACAATATCTCAAGCGTACGATCTCAGATTTCGATGAAACGAACATCGTTGGGTTTGTCTCGTTGATCTCTTTGCGTTGACGTTGTTTCTGTCGATTTATGAGACGGTCAATTTTTTCACTTCCCACTGGTCAACCATTGTACAAGCGAACTTTGACTGGCAATATTTCAAGCGTACGATATCGGATTTCGATTAAACAAACATTGTTGGGTTCGTCTCATTGAGCTCTTTGCGTTGACATTGTTTCTGTTGATTTCTGAGACGATCAATTTTTTCACCTCCCACTTGGTCAACGATTGTACAAGCGAGCTTTGACTGACAATATCTGAAGCGTACGATCTCAGATTTCGATGAAACGAACATCATTGGTTTTGTCTCATCGATCTCTTCATGTTGACGTTGTTTCCATCGATTTCTGAGATGGTCAATGTTTTCGCTTCCCTTCTGGTCAACCATTGTACAAGCGAACTTTGCCTGACAATATCTCAAGCGTACGATCTCAGATTGCGATGAAATGAACATTGTTGGGTTTGTCTCATTGCACTCTTCATGTTGATGTTGTTTCCATTGATTTTCGAGATGGTCAATTTTTTCACTTCAGATGGTCAACCATTTTACAAGCGAACTTTGACTGACAATATCTCAAGCGTACGATCTCAGATTTTGATGAAATGAATATCATTGGGTTTGAGTCCTCGAGCTCTTCGCGTAATGTCATTTCTGTTGATTTCTGAGACAGTCAATTTTTTCGCTTCCCATCTGGTCACCATTGTACAAGCGAACTTTGACTGATAGTATCTCAAGCGGACGATCTCAGATTTTGATGAAATGAACATCGTTGGGTTTGTCTCATTGAGCTCTTCGCGTTGACGTTGTTTCTGTTGATTTCGGAGATGGTCAATTTTTTCGCTTCCAATCTGGTCAACCATTGTACAAGCAAACTTTGACTGGCAATATCTCAAGCGTACGATCTCGGATTTTGATGAAACAAACATCGTTAGGCTCGTCTCGTCGAGCTCTTCATGTTGATGTCATTTTTGTCAATTTTTTTGCTTCCCATCTAGTCAACCATTCTACAAGCAAACTTTGACTGACAATATATCAAGCGTACGATCTTGAATCTATAAACATATCATATCATCTCAAATGATTTTGTGCAAAATCTCAGAATAACCACCAATACACATTTTTCCAAGGTGCAAAATAGGAGAACAATGGAGCTAAGCTAAGGATTGTTATGTAAGGCTTTTGTGTGTGCAGGTTTGTTATGTTATTTTTTTATGCAACTTCATTAATCCTCTACTGGGTAACTATGGAAGAAAGATTAAAGTGTGGACTAAAATCTTACAAAAGATTTCAACAAACTTTTAACCCATCAATATGGTATGTGTGATCAAAATTGTAGATAACCTGAAAAGCCTCTATTATTGAGTGTGGGTAAATCATATGGTGTTTTTAATCAATCATTATGTTTTCAATCCTTATAGAATCAATTATGAGGTTATATTTTTCGTAGGTTGAGCACCCTACAAAAAAATCTAGATATCACTAAAAAGAGGGAAATATACAAAAAAAACTAGCAAAATCCTCCAAAACCAAGATTAAACAAGGTGTAGATCCCATTGAGCATGCCAAAATATAAATACAATATTCATAATAAAATTAAAATAATATTAACTAAATACAAAAAACCTCTATTTTAAGTCAAACTATACCTATCTCCTGTAATGGATCTGATTTCTCCTCCTGTTCAACAAATGAAGGCTTATCAACTACAATTTTTTCCTCTTTATACTTCCCCAATACCTCATTTTCCTTAGCAAACCATTTGCTGTCATAAGCAACATGCCCTCCTTTGTAAAAATGGATGGATGATAATAGGCTCATAATCTTGCAAGTATGGGCTATGATGCTCTTCTAATATTGAATATGACTACCCTCATGGAAACACAAGCTTAGGATTTTGCAAAATAGGTAAACCTCTAAAATTAAAAAATTATTTTGAAGATGCAGAGGATTCACCTTGCGTGACATTTGGAACTTCATACCTTGGAAACACCTCCTCCTGAAACTGATCTAACATGAAAAAATTTGATTGGGCTTCTTTTGCAAGCACCTCCCTTGCAATCTCTTCCTCATATTGTTGTTTTTGTGCCAACAACTGTTGTTCATGAAAATGGGCATTGCAAGCCAAGTCCTCCTACTGTAGAACATATTCCTACTACCCCTCTATCTAAGCTAGTTTCTTGGTCCAATCAAGCAAAATGCTCTTGATGTTTGCAAACTCTGTTTTCTCATTACTTTTGAACTGATTAAGATAAGGTTTCCAAGATGACTAAGAAGGGGTGGATGGGTAGGAAGTATGTTGAAATTGTTGGTTACTTTGAGATGAAGGGTGATAAAACATATCCCCATGAAACATAGACATGTCAACTCATTTGAAACAGGAAAAAAGTGATAAAGCACACATTCTTGTTGAAAAACTTGAAACATATCAACACCTGAACTACTGAAACCAATAGAAATCTTATTTTCAGAGCTGCCAAGTGTGTTGAACCTGCCTCCAAAATGATGAAAACTACTGTTGTACACACCAAACAATAGTAACATTAAGGACTAAATGAACTGAGAATCAGTTCACAATCCCATCGGGTGTGCCAAAATTGTTAGCTTCTAAAATGCACCCTTGCTAAGGTTCAAGATTTAACAAATTAAGATGCAAATCTTATCTTTTCAGAGAAAACATGGGAAGGCCTTTTAAGTTGTAGATTACTTATAGGTAAAGTTCAACCTCCGGAGAAGTCCGACTTCCTAGTTGATTATCACCTAAACTAGATACTTGCAGGGAAAAGGGAGAATGATAACATGAAAACTAAAGCTTGGAAATTAAAATGTGAACTGATACACCAACTAAAATGAGATAGTAAAACTCAGAACCTAACACTTGGCTTCAGCTAGTAAGAAAACCAAGATGCACAATTCATTTATGTATGTCCCTGCATAAGTATTGTTACCTATTTTTCACTACCAGCTCAAACAGGTAGAGCTGAATTGAAAATTCAATCCAAAAGGTACACAAGATGTTCAAAAATTTCTGCTAAGTACTCATTATTGTGCAATGTTTCATTACAGCGTGAATTTCAGTGATATTATGCAAAAACATTTCAAAATGATATCATAAGATTGCATAATTTTTGATGCTTTGTTCATAATGTACAAACCAAAGTCCCACACAAGCTGTGGGAGTAACTTCATTTGATTTTCATAATCAAATAAGGGATGCATGAAATAAAGTAAACTATACAACTGAAAATAAAGAAGGTATAAGGTAGAAAGTGATTCGTCATTGCCTGGAATGATGAATCACAGTCAAGTTGAAGCTTTCAGTTGTAACTCTGGATCAATCCACTTCCAAGCTCCGATGCACCTGCAAGTATGATAGAAGTGTGGTTAGAGCAATGCGAATCAAATCCTATCATATGCCTACATTATCAAAAAAAATATAGCATAAAATTTATTAGGCATCTATCAAATGATTTCATTGTTCAAAGGCATCCATTAGATGATCAAGTTAAAAGAGCATAAGGAAAAGAGGAAGCTTTCAACTTAAATTATTTTACTAACACATTTGCTCACTTTACAGGAACAGGTTCATTATGTTCATGATCATTTTTATCGGATATGGAGTAAAATGAGCTCCCACAAGGGTTGAGCCCAACATATCAAGAAAGGCCTCTCTCATTCAACATTCATACATGAGAGAATTTTAAAAAATAGTCATACAGTAAGATTGCTGCTACAAAGCCAATAAATATGGAATAAGATAGTACATAACCAAAGGTGCCATAGTTTTAAAGTCATTATGCTAAAGAAGGATGGCTTTGTGTTCATATCCTTTTTCACTAACAATGCTATCATATACATTGGAGGAAACAATCATCATTATTTCCTTTCAAGTCAAAACATCAAAATTACATGTTCATGAAGGTCACTGTAAATTGTGAATTTGACATGAAAGGAAATATTGATTTTTCAAGTGGATCAACATCATATTTGAAACAAGGGATAATAGATTTTTTAAGATTAATACAATAAAAGCAAGTGTTTCCACATTCAAAGAGGCGTGATGAGTTGTATAAGGATAGTCTATACTTCAAAAGGAAATCATCCAAATACAAAGTTACAGTAGCTTAAAATTATAGAGCACATTATAAGCAATAGGTGTTGTGCTTCATGTGAAGCATCATATGCAATACTGGTGTTGGTCTTGCCATGAGAAGATGACATGCAATGGAGATCTCAAGAATTAAATATTGTAGAGGTTGTGGAAGATCAATCTATTGTTACTCCTTCTCATACAACTATTCTAGAAGATCATGGAGATACATAAGAAAAGGGGAAGTGTTAGAGTTTGAGCGAGTTGTGAGATTCACATAGGGGAAATTAGTTAACATGAAGGCTAGAGTTATAAATGGTTATAACAAGATCAAATAACCACTAAAATTTTCCACCAGTTTTCCAGAGTGCATTAATTCAAATATTTTGAGGGTTTGTGTGTTCTTTCTACAGTCTGATTATGTGAGCAAGAACAAAAAAAATGAAAAAAAGGTGCCCTTTTTAAATCAGGAGGTTATATTCATTTCAAAACAGTCTGAATTTACAAGTATAATGCTGCTACAGAATAACAAGTGGATGCTTAAGAGCCTATTCATGCACGTGTTTTTAGTATATTCATAGAAAGAGGCTCGCCAATAGAATATAAAAAGGATATATCATGCTAGAATGTAAAGATGTAAATCTTCAAGGAAACCCAGATGGCTAAGACATAAACCCAGCCAAAGAGATTCAAATGGAGTAAGCTGAAAGTTCAATCATGAAGAGAGAATGGATGGTGTAAGACATTACAAAAAATGGAGAAAAGAAAACTAAGATCTCTCATAGGAAGCCGAGGCTCTTATATACAACGGGTCCTCTTTCCCAGCTCAAGAAAATTAAGAAGAGTCCTCTTTCCCAACACAAAGAATGCATCAAAATAGTATAGCATGGTCTTAGCATAACATAAATGAAAGAATCCTACAAATATAGTAAGAACCCTCTGAAATACAAGGAATTACATTTTTCTTTACTAATTGATAGAATGAGTCCGTGTTTTTCTTTCAAAACTGTGGAAAAGAAAGGAAAAAATCAAAAGAATATTATACATGGTGCTACCTACATCATAAACTTTTAAGGTTTATTTTATTCTGACAGGAAATAGCAAAGAAAAAATGGAGATCATGATCTAGATTTGAGACATCAAACAAGAAACAAATACCCAGATTCTTGCATTTTATAAACAACAATGGTGCAACCTGAACATGAAAAAAACAATGAGGGATAACTCACCATTATTTCACCTATTGGAAACCCAGTAGTCGTAGCCAAGCCTCATAGGAGCTTCTAGATGATGGGCTCGAGCTAACTCATTTTTGTGGCCAATGGAGTATTAAAAGAAATAGAGAAATGAAAGGAAGATATTACGTTCTAGATAAAGGTCGACATAACAACACAAAGAATGCATCAAAACGGTGATAGCTGTGGCCTAGAGGCCATTTTTCCTCATTATTGAATTATAATCATAAAAGTGTAATGGAATTACTTACTAAGGATTGCAAAGGTAAATCAATGAAAATGATGTTGAAAATCCTTGTTTTGAGTTCCTTCCAGTAGTCTTCATGCCGGCCAACTTCTTCATGAAGCTTCTCCAGCAAGTGACAAAAGAGAAATGATGGTAATCTTTTAGGGTTAGATGGATTTTATCAAATGCCTAATTCCAAGTGAAGAATTTTTGATTGATTTTTTAATCATTTCATATGGCTCGTAGTAATGACTTATAAAGTTAAAGAACCTAATGATAATGTGGTCGACAATAATCAAGTGCCTGATAATGCTAAGTGGTCAGCCAATATGTTAGAGATAAATATATGCTAAGTGTGGTGACGTGATTTTCTAAGTATGGAGACCAAGACTATAGTCAGAGTTTGAGTTCTAATTTAATATTAGTAACTAGGTGTTTCTATTTTGTATTTTACATTGTAAAGTCTAATTGATTAAATGATATTTTATCAATAATTTAATTAATTAAAATCTTTCGAATGAAAATATAAACACTAAAGTTGATCCTTAATCCTACATGTCTTCAAGTCAATGTTGCAAGTGCTAATTATAGACTATGCATGGAGAGAAATATTGAAAAATACTAAAAATAAATTTGTTCATGCACAAGTGGAGTTCAGATTCAATTGTTCAGATCATGCAGATGAGGCTCTTCTTTCAGTTTCATTTTAGTTCACAAATATTTTGGTCATGCACATGGAGAGGTGGAGTTTTTTGGGCAAAAATTGGAGTTTGCTTCATTTTTGAGCTTTTTTTATCAGGGTTTCCTCTTCTGCTCGGATTTCAGCTTTGGAGTTATAATTTTTTACTTTAGTTCTCTGTTCGGTTCTATTATAGGCTTCTTTGCGCATGCCTTTTGTATATATTGAGGAAACTTAGTCATTTTTCCTCTAGTTCTTATTTTTCATCCTTTGCATTCTGCAAAGTGAATTATCATGTAACTCAACTTTTTTTTTCAGATTAATACAATAGCAGGTTTACAAGTTACCTCGATTATTACATGGATTTTTTCCTTTTATTTACTTACAGGATTTAGGTTTTACCTTCTCATAACCGAGATTTTGCATTAATGATTGATTTGATGAAATTTATTGTGTTTTAATAAATCATAAACCTTTAAATATTGTCTCTTTCACTGATGCGAGTTTTCAGATGCAATCAAGTTTCGGGTCCTAAGTTGTGCATGCATTCATCTCTTCAAAGTTGTGAAACATAGTTTCCTGCGAGGAGAGATCAGTCAACCTTCCTTCGAAATACTTTATTGATAAGATTTCCATTAATGATCTATGTGAAGTATTCCTTAAAAGTCTTAATTGTGAATCAATCTTCCTTTTTAGATCATCATTTTTTTATACAAACATCACCATAGTTCAATTTTCTTTTTCCAAATTTTATGTGCATTTATTACAATCCTTCTATCCCTTTTCCAAACAAGTTACTTAGTTATTAATTTGAGAATCATATAGGTAGCAACCTAGAATCTGGAGGTCTATCTTCGCCATAGGAATACCCACAACCTGAAGATAGTTCCCATGTTTCAACAGATTGTTGAATTTCACCATTCAACCATTCGAGTGCAATCTGATTGACAATAAGTATTTCATTGAGGGATATGAATGCAAAAAAACAACACAATGGAAGGGGAACTTAGCAATGAGTAGGTAAAAGCATCTGTTATACTCAATTAATGACTTGCATGAACAAACTATATGCAGAAAATGTAAATTTATGAGACAAAACCATAAGGGAGTTATAATACTTCCACTAAAAGCTTCATCAAATCACTTGACATACACTAAACTGCATAGAACAAAAAGGCAAGTATTCTTTACCAGCAAAATTTAAGGTATATCTGTATTCCATATCCCCAAATGAGTTACAAAGCATGTATAAGTTGAGAAAGGATTGTTCAAAAATCTCTAACTCCCCAAATCTGCTTAAGAAGATCTGAGTTACAAAATAAGTAAAAAAAAATGACTAAGTAAGCAAGCTTCAAATAGTTGCACCAAAATAGGAACTAAAAGCTTCTTTTGGTCGGATGGCTTCAAAAAGCCAAAAATATAGGAACTGGATCTCCATGAAATGTGTTCTAAATGGGTGAAAATTTCAACTTTGACCATTTCTAAGGTGATGACTCAAGAAACAACCCCAAAAACACTCAAAACCTGGTTAAAAAAGGCCTATATTCTCTCCAACAAGAGTGACTCACCTCCTAAATGCTCTCTCAATTTTTTCAACAACTAATTAAGAACTCCTACATGCTTGCAAAAGAATAAGACCAACTAGAAAATTCCTTCCTTGATTGACTAAATCAACCCTACTTGCATTAAATAATAAGAAAATGCCTAATTAAGGTTTATAACTTCACCTTAAAGGTCATTTTCCTTACAATTGAGCCAAATTCAAACATGACTTAGGCAATGAATAATGATGATACGTATGCTGAAGCATGAAAGAAAATTAGTTGATGTGGCATTTCATTTACAAAATTTGTAAAGAAAAGCAAAAGGCATGAGAATTTTCCTAAGGCAAAAATATTCCATTGGAACCCACAACATATATTACTTGACATGTTATTGATAAATAAAGTGATAAAACACTTCACTCATATCAATGAAAAAAATAGGGTTTTCAACCCTAAACCAAAAGCATTGAATGCTTGTATCCCCATTTTCACTTGTGAAGCTTTTAGGAGAAGCATCCGCCGGCAGCAAGGGTTTGAGGAGCTTCCACAATGGCAAAAACCTGTGTCTCAGAGGCAAATTTTTCTTGATAAAAGCTATAAAAACTTTAGGTAATCATTTAAAAGTATTCCTCATCATTTTGCTCCACATTTTAGGAAAAAGAGATGAAAATTAAAAATTTCTATGTTATCTTCGTTGTGGCTTCCTTGCAATTTCTCCTCTCCATATTTTTATTTTAGCCAACATCACCCTACTGTGATAAGATTATTGTAAGATTAAGATACGAATGAGACTTTTTGAGGGGTCGAGCTTGTTGATTAACACCATTTGTGATTGCCTTGAGGCTGAATGGGTAAGTTCATGTATATAAAAAAAACTTGGCATCTATAGATTTATTTATGCATTTTTTGTGTGCTCTCCCTCTGTATCTCATTTTCCATGGTCGTGACTATGGGGTTTTTCTCCCATTGCACTTCATGTAGCTTCTTTTCCATGGTCATAGCCATATATGCTACAAGCACTGGGATTTTAGATATTCACTTATCCTCACTTCTCTCTCATTATTATCCTCATTACACTTGACAATAATTGGTAGGCTTAGCAACTATGAAAAACCTAGCATAAGTCAAAAAGACTTGCTATTCTATATCCATGTTACTATCCCTTCCTTATATTTATCATGATCAATAATGATCATAGTAATCATGTTTTTCAAGCTTAGATTGATACTAACCCTTAAAAATATCATAATTATTTCTCATTGTCACTTTGTTTTATCACTTCAAACCTTGAGCATTGTTTGCTTCATATAGTCTTCAAATTTTGTTTAGTATAAGCTTATTGGCTGCTCAGCCGAATCAGTGAGATGGCTGTATGCTCCATGGAATACCTTAAAATCTTGATTATGCTTTATTCACTGTTGCTCTTTTGGATAAATTTATCCCCCATGAAGCCAAAGTCATCTGAAGACTGAAACTTGATATTTATTTGACTCATCCCACACAAGAGAAAACAGATTCACCCTACTACCATAAATCAAGGGTTTGCATTTTTTCCTCACTTTTCTCAGTGAATTTAATACTTCCCCGCAGCTTTTAAACCATGATGAAAATAAAGAATCTATATCCTTGATATAAATTCCTTCTAGATGTTTCATTGTATCTGGGTTTTCTATCTTCTTCGTTCTGAACTTAAAAAAAACAAAACACTCTAGTTTCCTTTGGAGAATTTCCAGATAAAAACTTTGTCTTCATGATTGTATTACATCCATGCATAGGAGGTTAATGTGATATTTAAAAAATGCATTGTGATTAAACCTTTAAATCTCTTAACACCAAGTCATTTGCAGGAAGAAAAAACAAGTTTCACTTTTACATTTTCTCATTTCTTGTACATTTATATTATTCATGGCCCTATTACTCTTGTTAAATCTTATGTGGCTTCTTTGAAGATGCAACCTTATTTATTATCATGTGATAATATTCTCTTTTGAAAAAATTCTTTAGCACGACCATACTGTTATAGTAAAAAATATTGTGACCTCATTTCTATGAATCGTATCTTTCCTACAATGTTTGCCTTTAGACCTTTAACTTTGATTCTTATGTATGCATTTATTTGTATGAAAACTCAGAGCATGCATAGTATTCTATTATATTTCATGAATAGAATTGAGATATGAATATGCCTCTATTTACATGGTCATCACTTCCTACCTCATGATCACTACCACCTTCCCTTGTCCTGCAAAAATTGTCCTTATGTCCATACATAACCCTGACAATACTTGATAGCCCCTTTCACTTTAAACTCTGTTTATCAATGGGAGCAATTTTATGTTTCCTTCATAGCATGAACCATCTACGGGCTATATGTTCACACTATGTTTACAAGAAATAACACATTATTTTATTTCTTACATTTGTTCTGATATTGGTATTGAAAACATCCGCTATGACTCTTGAAACTGATCTAATTACCCAATGAGCATGATGACTAATAGATGAACATGTTAGTGTTGTACTTATATGAAACAAAAAGTTACATCTGCTTTGAGAGTATATGTCATCTAGGACAGTGAGTAAACTCACTTATCATAAATGATATACACTTGTTTAAATAGAACATAAAGAATGTCTGATCTGATGAAATATCCTTCAATGCTTCTGTAAAGCATAACAAAATAACACATTGGGCTCAACCCTTGTGGGAGCCACATTTAACCCCACATGCTAAAATTGGTATAAAGTGATAACACCTGTTGCTACACATGGAACAAATATGTTAGAAAAAAATAGATGCCTATTTTGGATATTTTTTGATGACTCTAATTTTTTCTTGAATATCCAAAAAGTATGCATGTTTGTTCAATGCAGATATTTGATCAGTTATATATGCATAGGTACTTGTTCATGTAAGACTGGGAATTATTCATTGCTTAGAGCATTGCTCTAACACCCTTGTTTATGTCAAATGCAAGAAACTGGGAGTGGTTGGGAAACTAGGAAGGACTTATTAAAACATGATAGCAGCAACAAAGAACCAGTCATTCCCAGACAATGACTGTTTTCCTTTCCTACATGCACTTTTCATTTTACTTATTCATGTATAATATTTTATGTATTTGTATTGAACAAGTTAAGGTCAGTCTCATGGCTTGTATGAGACAATGTACACTTATACATTCAATAAAGATTACTTTTTTGAAATGATCTAAATCCTTCTTCTGTTATATCCATGTGTATGAATGCAATGATCTATAGTTGTAATCTTTCTAGATTTTTCATTTAAACACCTAAATGTAATGTAAGAAAGATAATAAAATGCATACCTCATTTTCTCAGTCTAAAACCAAAGTACTTCACCTGATTGAGTCTATGGGTGAAAATCTGGTAACAATAATTAAGCATCTACAAGTCCTATCATAAGTCTCTTTAGGTACTAAGAAAAAATATATAAGCTACCAAATAATGCATCGAATAGGATCTCTTCCATTGAGTAGATGATGCAATTTAACACCATTGACATATACTTTTCTAATTCTACATTCAGTATCCTTTTATCACCTTCATGGTCCATGTACTAACATAGTGATGGCCAAAATAAAATTTTCCAAGCTCCTAAAGATAAATTTAAGGAATTATAATCAAATATAATTGAATATCAATGGATTGATAATCATACAAGTTTGTTTATGATGTGGCTGAAGAAGATCAAGAGTGGTGAAGTGAATAAATTTTCCCATGATCCTTGGTCACAAATAGAAGATAAAAGAAGACCTAAAGAAAAATAAATTGAAAAAATATATTGATAAATTGCAACTCCTATCCCCACTGCACTCCAACCACAAAAAACATTTTATGATAAGTTTACTACCTTCCACCTAGAATTGAGAAATGATTGGAAGACTTATATGGAGAAGCTAGAAGGGATTTAAAATCAAATGAGTGTTTGATGGTAACTCAAGTAATAATTTTGAAATGAATAAGAAACCAAGAAAATTTTCTTAGGATGATAAGTGTGATTATCCATATAAGAAGGTTTATGTTAGCCCTACCTCTTCCTTGAAACCATGCAAATATTTTTGGATTCACCTCAAAGACTCACACAAGATATGATCTAGGTGATTGAAGAAATCTATAATACTAAATGCACTATTTTGATAAATAAAGAAAATAAACACATTAATATATGAAATAAGAACAATAATTTTCACAAGTGCAAGAATACAAAAACATAAAATTCTCAAGTATTCAAAGTGAGTAAGATATGAGTATTTATAGGAAATAATCAAGAGGAAACTTATCATATGACAACTAAGTGAGTCACCATGAAGGAGGTTGAGTAAAAAAATAACTTTCTAATAATAGAATATTATTTCTATGAGTGAAAAATGTAGGAGAGAAGATATGCTCCTCGTAATGTATGTGTTCAATTAAACACCTAAGCAATCTTATTCTATATATATAATAAACCTAAAATAATAAAATATATATGAAATAATATTATTCACTTTAACACCCTCATAAGTGCATTTTTGGTACATAGTGATGAAGAAGATGATGATGATGGGTCTTGATCACTAGGCTTGATGAAGTACCCATGTACAAACAAGTCTCTCAAAAGAAAAGAAAAGAAAAGAAAAGAAAAGGAGAAAACTTGTAGAAAATAAAACCTCCCAAAAGAGATAAAATGAGGACAAATTAATCTCCTCAAAAGTTATCCTAAAATATTAGGAACAAGAATATGAATATGAAAAACTCTATAAAGCTTTAAGGAGCTAGAAACTATCAAACAACAACTATTATACTGCCATAACTAAAGAATCTCCACAAAAATCATAATGAAGAAGAATATCAAGGAAGAAAAAAATTTAAGAATGACCCCAATGATACTATTTAAACAATGCATAGATGGTGATACACATCAATATATTTTGTTAAGGAAAGTATTTAGCAAACAAAATTATAGGTTTTAATAATCTCAAGAACACTTCATCAAATTGATGAAGGTATAAATTGATTCCATCACTCCACTAAAACCAAGGAAGCATTAGCATAACCATATGATACCCCCATAATGCTAACAAGGGAGAGTATGACAAATTAACTAAAATTATGTCACAACATAGTACAAATAGATGGATTAGAAACATCATGTCCAATATGATGTACATACAAGTGAAAAGAGTGTGAAATATCAATGCATGCTCTCATGGTACAAGAAAAATGTGCACTCACATGAGGGTATTTACAAGGTTTTGATGACAAATAACAAAGAAAATTCACAAAAATCCCTCATGGAACTTTACAAAATAGTGCAAGTATAAGAATAGAATAATATGGTGAAAAATCCCCCAAAATATAAGTACAAATGTGGCACTTTATTTTAGTGCATTTACAAATATAAAAATCAATATAATGGATTCATAAAAAGCCTTTAAAAAGACCAAATTTTAAAAGTATAATTCAACTATAAGATTAAAGAAAACTAAAGTATTAGAATAAAATATGTGAAAAAATATGCACTTTCAAAAAAATGACCCAAAAGGATTCTAAATGTGTAAGATATGGCCCTTTCAAGTTCCCAAAGTGATTAATACATAGTAAATATCTTATAAAGATAATTTTTAGAAAGAACTAGAATTCTACACTAAAATTCATCTACACCATCATACAGAGTGAGTGTTTCTACCCTATTTCAAAAAAATGCTCAAAAGAATAAGATAGAGAAGGAAAAAGAGGACCTACGCAAGGCTTCCAAAAGCAATTATGACTCCATGAAGGTCAAATTTCTTTGGTGGAAGGTGTTGAAGGTTATCATGGAATAAATTATGTTGGATGGAAGATACACTAGGGTCTTTCGTTACCATTTTGTGTTCCTCAATCACTTCTGGCATTAGGTTAGGGTTTATTTTCCTTTCTATCTTTCCACCTCTTTGAATGTTAGCCTTCATGACCATAGATCGAACGTGGTTAGATACCCCATCCTTGATGAGGGTTTGCTTATTTTAATCTTTGAGCATTTCAAAGCTATGTCATCTTTGTCCCATTCAACCCCTTCTCCCCAATCTTTTTCTACTGAGGATGAATTGGGTACTAGTTACATGGATAAGGGTGAATGGGAAACTAATTTGGAGGGTGAGGAAGGTCATCCCTCAAAGGAGGTGGGGAAGGGTAGTAGGAAAGGAAATTATAAGACTCATGCCCTTCCTAAACCTAGTTCTATGACCTCTAAAGGTAGAGATAAAGTTATTTTCCCGTGTTTTGAAGAGGCGAAAGGAAAATCCATTGTCTCCCTTTAGGAGAAGGGTATGAGAAAGGTTTTGGAGGATCCCTCCTATGAAACTAATCAAGATGATCCTTAGTCGACCCCTTTGTTGGAGTATTCTAGCTACCCTGCTACTGAAAAAGAGGATAGGCCTCGTTATCCTAGTGATCTCAAGGATGATGACCATTACTTCAAAGTCAAACGTGAGTTTCCTGTTGATATCCTTGCTATTGCTCGTAATAGGTCTGTGGATTTTTTTAGGTTAATGAGATGGGTGTTTTTTGAGATTAAGGAAGTTAAGCTAAATCAGAGGGCTATTAGCAGCAAGTTGGAAATGCTTGATTTGATAGATAATACAATAAGAGATAGAGAAAAGGCCACTGATTTATGAACTAAGGAAGAAAAGAAATACATGGTGGACTACCTCAAGAAAATATTTGAAGACCTACAACAATTTAAGAGTAACCATGATGGTAAGATTTATGCTATGGAGGAAAAGCTAAAGAACATAAAAGAGTCTATCCATATGGTGATGGAAATGAGCCACAAGATCTTAAAATCTATTGCGAACATAATGAATATGATGGTTGAGAAGGAATGCTTATCAAGTAAGGATTGTTGTGGATCTGGATGTTGAGAAACAAAAAAGCCATGCGGAGGGTGTTGGGCCAAGAAAAAGAACTAGAGTGAACTTGAAGAGGAAGGCTAACAAGATCCCTATTATTATTCAAAAGATTAAGAAAGCAGTTTTAAAAATTAACAATCTGGAGTAGGAGGTGGTGGACATCTTGAGGAATTTGGCTTAGTGGCTGGACTTTTGTTGGGTTTTTGCTGGTTTTTTGTCATTCTGCCTTTGGGCTAGTTATTTTTTATCTTCTTTGTAAGTAGCTTGTTGTTATTTGTTTTGAACTGTTTCTTGTTATACTTGTCACTTATTCTCTTTTAAAGGGTTTTGGGACCCCTTCAAAACCTATTTTTTCCTTAATCAAAAACAATTTAAAGGCCCTCTAAAGTTGTCCTTTAAAATTTAAAATACAATTGGAGAGGGTCTCTATCCCTAGTGGTTCTTGGTCACTAATAAGTGGAATGTAGGCTAATCCACTAGAAGAGGTGGCAACCAAGTGCAGCTAGGGGCAAAGGTGGGCACTATTTTTATTTTTATCAAAAACATTTTTTTATTTTTTTTACAAAATATTTTCTTAAAAAAAATAGTGGGGGTGAACCCCGTTAGCTTGCAAAGGGGGATTCTAAGGGTGGTACTTTCTCCCCCACCCCCAACCATATTCCCCTCTTAAAAGAGATGGAAGTGGTAGACTCAAGGGAACACTAAGATGGGGGGTGAATAAGAGTTCAACCATTTGTAACGGTTTCATCCATTCCAAAATATGAGAGCATCTCAACATTGCATTAAGGAAAGATGTATGCATTAAAAGTAAACACTCATAACATGACATACAATTTTTTTTGTGTGGAAACCCTATTAGGGGAAAACCATGGTGGAGATTAATCCACTATTTGAGTACTCAAAATATAGTGTTTGTAAAAGGAATGCACTTGCATTCAGGTACACTGCCTAGAGCTCACTACTCAAAGGTAAAGGCTAACTGCCTAAAAAATTCATATTAAAAACATATTAAGAGATAAACTAAGATGATAGCATCTAACAATGCCAGGTAACAGTTCTGGTGGAGCTCATGAATCTTATTCAGGATCTGCTTGCTATTTTTCCACTTCGCTTTGCCTTGCTCTACCCTTTTCTGCTTTTCACATTAGATTCACATTATTTCTATACAATGACTCACAACTCATAGAATACAATATCTATACTACATATACTTAACACACTCCTTCAAATGATGAAATAAATCCCTTATATATATCGACAATCAAGGATTAGTTTATCCAACAGTCGACTTCATACGATATCAAGATATTTATAACTTGTCGACCAGATCCATCACCAAACCATTTTGTGCATCCTCCAAGAATGGTTAAGACCAAGAGAGGACCCATACAACACTTAATCCAACAATGAGACTTATAATTAATTTCATCTTATACATCCATGAATTTTTTCTTTGTCGGGTCGACCTTCTAACACAGATATTTGACAAATTAACACACCGTACCTCCTAGATCACTTATCAGTGAGTGTGCATGAAAACTAAGATACTGCAAGCCTTTGAAAACCATCTTCAAGGGTTCATAACCCAAAATAAATGTCCGATGAGATGATTAACCCAGTTTTTATACCTTTGACCGAATCTCTTGTTCTTTGCTCTCTTCTGCAATTAGGAGCCAAAAATAGTGTTGCTTATGTATGACTTGGGTTGCATGAATTGGGTTTCCATCAATGAAAAAACCTATAATAAAAAATTCTTAGCCATATGCCAATAATCTCACCCTTTGGCATTGATGGCAAAACTTAGTGAAAAACCTTCATCACTGCACTTTCTGCCCCTTAGATATTCTCCCTTTTAGATTTATGAGATGTTTTTCATTGCATTCTCTACCCCTTTGAAATCAATGGTAGAGCATGGATGCCATATTCTAAAAAAAATTTATGGCCTCAAAAATCTAATACATATATGTCAACAATTATTCTCCTTTAGTCAAAATTTCAAAAGACTTGAACACTATTTGTTGTTTCCTTTAAAAGATTATCTTATGATTTTTCTTCACATTTGGAAGAAACTTCTTCCAACCATCAATTACAGTTCCAATGTTGATAATCAAGCTATTATTTTTGGAAGTCTTGTTGATAATCTCAATAAGAGATTCAGGGATTGTGATTGTTTCTTCCAATTTTTCACCATCTTGCAAAATTTCCACCAACTGCTCTAGCCTATACTCAACTAAATCTTTTACCTTCCGAAAGGTGTCCACAAGAACATTCTTGGACAGTTGATTTTTTTTTTGAGCTGACTGTAACTCCCAAATTCTCCTTTTGATAATGCCATCTGGATCCTGAGACATGTCGAAGCTTTTGCCAATGTCGTTCAGTTCAGTCTCAATCTGATCCAGCTTCTCTTTGTAATTACTGACTGCATGGGGCCAACAGACACAATAGTTATAGATTCCTATGGATGAGTTAATGCACTATCTTAGCTCATTCATCTTCTTTTTAAGCTTAGCAAGAGATAGTTTGAATTGCTCTTTTAGGTGAGAGATAATTTCACCTTCTTCATTACCTTTGTCTTCAGAGCGTATTGATTCTCTATTGAATTCAATCATTTCTTTAGGTAGAACATCTTTTAGACTTTCCAATCTTATCTTGCAATGCACAATATGAGTATTCAAAACTTCTAGAATTAGGTCATGATCATAGGATGGTCTGACTAACCATAACCTTGTAATATTTTGCATACCACCTATGCTTTGGATAAGTTGTTGAAGTTTCTCTTTTGATAGATCTTCTTCTTCTTCACTACCTTTTTCAATACTGGAGTCATTTTCCAGTGGTTTCTCAGGTTCTTCATCCAGAATGTCCACAATTTCCTTTTCTTTCCCTTTTCCTTCACTCTTGGGAACTTTTCTTCCCACAGGGCTATATTCAATAATCTCTTGTCATATTTTATGCCCTCTATCAGTGCTACCGGAAGAGGAACCAGCTTCCATTATCCTTACCAGAGAGGAAATGACTGAACCATACTTCATAAGTACAGTATTACATAACCTTTCAAAAACTCTGAATCCTAGTTAGATAGACTCTTAGAATAAGAGTAAATTTGGGTACATACTAGTTTATCTGATGTCCATACTACATTGTTGATTCCTGGTAACAAATTTAGAAAATACAGAACCAAACAGGTAATTAGGGTACCAAACCTGAATGGATACCTTGATTCCTTTTTCAGTTGAACATTCTCCAACAATTGATCCTTTAGCAATCCACATAGGTCAAAGTCATAACCTCCAATTATCATTTTATGAGCAATGTATACTACACCAACCGATGTAGTCCCTTCCCAATTTCGGTAGAATATTTTATAGGTTATGTCATGTGTAATGTACTTTGTAATGGGATTCTTGATTCTTGCTATCATCAGAGCTCTTTGATCTTCGATTACACTGGTTAGGGTTTCAAATTGATTGTTCTGGATAGATTTATTTTTAGGAACATCACCGAATTTTCAAAATCTAGTTAATCTCTCAATTACCTCCTTTGAAATTGAGTAGGGTTTGTCCAAAGTTAGAACACCACCATGCAATCTACTCAATAATAATTTTATGAATTCTGCATTTTATAGGTACGAAAACTCATTCCACAAATCCAAATTTCCATGCTTGGCTTCACTCAATTGCTTCAATTCATTAGGAAGTAATATATTTCTCATAGACTTGATCTTTGTACTATTATATTCATCCATTGTGATCGAATCTTTAATTTTCTCCATTTTCTTTTTTCACGTTTAGGGTTCGCAACTAAACACCAAATCATATGAAGATTTTTAAAATGATTTGAAGTACCTGATATATTTTCAAGATTTGCTAACGAATCCAATTTTTCTACTTCAAAGTCCACTGGACAAGTGCTCTTCTTCTTCCCTTTGATAAAGCAAGGCGAAAAATGATGGCTCAGACTTGACTTTTATAGCTTTCACATGTGCAATAAATGCATTTTCCCTAAACTTTTTGGATACTCTATTTTCCTTAAGCAGCAACAAAAAAACCTTGTGCGGACCTGTGAATTGGCTGAATTCACTTGCTAAAATTTTCAAAACTTTTTCACACCATAATTATATTATCTCGACTAATCTCTTCATTATGGTACCATCTGTAAGCAGGGGAGGAAGGATTTTGTTATAAAGCTCCCCCTAGGCCAGTGGCCTCAATTAAACTTCCAGAAGAATTACTAGAAGTAGGTTTTGTATGGAACTATTACCATCTTCAGATTCACTTTTCTTTACCCATGTCTTCTTCATTTGATCCCTCATTTTATCCACAATCATTTTTCCCTTTCCTTTATCATTTTTCTCTATATTTTTTTCTCTGTTTACTAGACCTCTTCTGTCTGTGTTTTATTTTTCTACAGAATTTAGCAACATGACCATATTTCTTGTAGTTGTAGCACATAATGCTCCTTTGTCCATTCCATTGGCTTTTTCTCATCCTACATTGTTTAGCAATATGTCCAAACTTCCCACATGCATAATCTTCAACATTTCTGCATTCAATTGATTTATGACCATGCTTTTTGCAATTGAAACACTAACCAACAAATGATGAAATTATTGAACTATTACTTCTACACTGAGCAACCATATGACCAAACTTATTACAGGAAAAACAATACCCATTAAATCTTTGTGCATTAGGTTGTCTTACCAGATACCTTCCATTTCTGTTTTGTCTGAAATTCGTTTGTGTTGATCTATAATTTTCTCCATTTTCATATCCAAGACCTCTCTTATCATTTCCACTTTGTTGTCCTTGGGTCAGGTCATCAAGCTTTACTGAACTAATCTTGAACTTTTCTTTGAATTCGTTTGCAATGCCAAGATCATTCTTAAGAGTAGTAATCTGCTTACCAAGTTCTTCTTCATTGCTTCTGGTTCTTTGTAGTTCGCTTTCAAACTGAGTAAGTTCTCCACTTATTTAGTTGCATTCATCAGATTTCTCTTTTAGGGTCTGAGCAAGATTTTCTTCATTTTTCTTCCTTTCCTCTATCTCTTTTGTCATCTTCATCATCATAGATTCCATCTTGTGTTTCAGATTGGCATTGTCTCTAGCAAGCTTTTCACATTCTTCAGTTATTTCCTTCAAGTCTTGGTTCAAGTGAGCATCATCCATATCTTCACTTCCTTTATGCTTGATCTGATCACATAGATCTTTCCTCTTCACCGTAGATTTGACTATTTGATCCTTTAATGACTGGATTAATTTCTCAACATCTCTAACATTTTCTTTTAATTCTTGAACTTTTTATTTAGACTGATCATGGTCATCAAGAGCTACCATAAGTTGTTGTTGAAGACTACCAGAGTCCATCACATTCCAAGATCCACCTCAAGCTGCAAAACTTCTCCAAAGGAACTAGCTCTGATACCAATTGTTCGACTCAAGGGAACACTGAGAGGGGGGGTGAATCAATGTTCAATCATTTGTAATAGTTTCATCCATTCCAAAACATGAGAGCATTTCAACATTGCATTAAGGAAAGATGTATGCATTGAAATTTATCACTCATAACATGACACATACATTTTTATGTGTGGAAACCCTGTTAGGGGAAAAACCACGGTAGAGATTAATCCACTATCTGAGTACTCAAAATATAGTGTTTGTAAAAGGAATGCACTTGCATTTAGGCATACTGCCTAGAGCTTAGTGCTCAAAGATAAAGGTTTACTACCTACAAAATTCAAATTAAAACCATCTGAAGAGATGAACTGAGATGATAGCATCTAACAATGCCAGGTAACAATTTCGGTGAAGCTCATGAATCTTATTCAGGATCTACTTGTTGTTTTTCCACTTCGCTCTGCCCTGCTCTGCCCTTTTCTACTTTTCACATTAGATTCACATTATTGCTCTACAATGACTCACAACTCAAAAAATACCACCTCTATACTACATACACTTCACACACTCCTTCAATTGATGAAAGCAATCCCTTTTATATCCACAATCAAGGATTAGTTTATCCAACAGTCAGCTTCATACGGTATCAAGATATTTAAAACTTGTCGGTCAGATCCATCACCAAACCATTTTGTGCATCCTCCAAGAATCGTAAAGACCAAGAGAGGACCCATACAACACTTAATCCAACAATGAGACATAATTAATTTCATCTTATACATCCGTGAATTTTGTCTTTGTCGGGTTGGCCTTCTAACAAAGATATTTGATAGATTAACATACTGTACCTCCTAGATCGCTTATCAGTGAGTGTGCATCAAAACTAAGATACTACAAGCCTTTGCAAACCATCTTCAAGGGTTTGTAACCCAAAATACCTGTTTGGTGAGATGATGAACCTAGTTTGTATACCTTTGACCAAATCTCATGTTCTTTGCTATGTTCTACCGGTAGGAGCCAAAAATAGCGTTTCTTATGTATGACTTGGGTTGCATGACTTGGGTTTCCATCAATGAAAACACCTATAAGCAAAAATTCTTAGCCATATACCAATGAGAAGGGGTGTGTGGGGCCCCACCCCTATCACATCCTTGACATGGTAGGGGGTACAATGGTACGGGATACCCCATGCCCCCAAATTTTTTTTTTAATTTCAAAAAAATCAAAGCTAGGTTGTGTTATACATGTGCCCAATTTTTTTCAACAATAAAATAAAGTACTAAAAATATTTTTTTACACAATACAACATAGTAGTTTTTAGCCACTCCAAATGTAATGTCATTATTTTCTCAGCCCCAAAGTGCTCAAAAAAATTATTTTCTTGTAAAAAAAATAAAACCTTGAGCAAAAACATTATAAATAATAATAAATTATTTTTTATTTTTTTAAAGATAAAAGTGCTCATTGATGTTTTTGGACACTGTAAATGCATTGGAAGTGTCAAAATCACATTAGGATTCCTTGGAGATATTTTTTGTACACGGTCCTCTTGAAACCTTTGTTCTTCTCTAGACCTAAATAAGCTTATTCTCACTCTATGGCTCTTATACCATGTTGGATTCACCTCAAAGACTTGTACAAACCACAATCTAGATGTTTGAAGTGGGCTACAATATTGAATGATCTATTCCAATAAACTGATGCAACCAAGAACACATTCAATAAAATTTAATCATTACTGAATAAAGAAAACCAGGAAATCCAAGATGGATTCAAAATAAAACTTATTATATTATCCAACTCCCCTACTATAATGAAAGAAATGCCCTTATATTTAAAAAATTGGAAAAAAACAAAATACCCAAAAATTACCTTTTTTGGTAGTTTTTGATGATAGTCAATTTTTTTGCCATTTTAGGTAATTTTGCATACATATCCCTTTGAACCCATATTTTTCCTAAAAAATTCCTAAAACTAAGATGAAATGAATTTCCAACTTACATTTGAAATTGGAAACATGATTTCCAAGTTATTAAAGAAAACAATTTTCTTAAAACTCGAAAAAAACACAAAAAGCTGATTTTAAGGGCCAAGATGAAAGAATTTGGGCTCAAAAAATTGTCAAAATGGCCCCCAACCGAGTAATGCTATATTGGCAATCCTATCAACATCTCATAATGAAACCACCTGTAAAATTTCAGCCCAAACAGACATCCGAGTCAAAAGTTATGATCGTCGAAAGTCCCTACATCATAAACTAAGGACACAAATGCACAAATTTATGAAATAATAATAATATATTCTATATCAAGATTACAAAAATAAAATTCTAATGTACTCAAATATAAGAAAAAGAGGACTACTTATAATAAATACTCAAGAGGATCCCTATCATATGACAACTAGGTGAGTCACTATGAGGGAGAAGAAGTAAAACAATAATTGCTAAGAATATAAGATTATTTCTATGAATTTGACACATATGGGTGAGAGAAGTTTTTTCCTCATAATTTGACATGTGTTAAATTCAACACCTAAGAAAAATGATCATATAGAGTATAAACCCAGGATAATAAAATGGATATGCAATAATACTATGCACTCTTACAAATATCATGATCATGTTGAAATATAAACTATATCATTTCATGATAAATAAGAGGAAACATCAAGCCCTCAAAGTTTCCAAATAGAATAATTATTATTAGAACAAGTTACAACCTATAGACCTACTTATCCATCTATGACATCTAGGATTAGTGTGGCCATATTCCAAAAAATATTTCAAATAAGAAAATAACAACAAACACAAGGCCTCACTAAAAAGGTATCTACTTAGAGGGTCCTCACATAGAGAATGAGAGAATCAATCACACTAGGAAAAAATGGCTAGTAACAAGGAAATCACCTAAGAATATTAAGGGGCAAGTTAGTAGCTCTAGTACATCTTAGTAGGCACTTGTCATTTTTTAAAACCTATTTCAAACTATGTAAGTGGAGATTAGGATATAAAAGAAGAAAATAAAAATAGATAATGAGAATGAGCTGTCAAATAATACAAGGTCAGAGAAGTAGGAAAAAGAATAACAAAGTATGTAACAGTAGTGAAAAGTTATCATAGAGTAGTTGTAGGCTTCATAGAATCCCACTATAAGTATTTTCGCTCCCTCTCTTCCCTCTAGCATAATCCTTGCTCCCACTCTTTACATCCTACATCCCCTCCCCTTTCTTTATGCATGCCTTAAGGCTCTATCCGAGAAACCACCAAAGTTCCCCTCACACAGTAGTTTTGTATCCCCCCTCATAGTTCTAGTTCCTACCTTGATACTTTCCTCCCAAATATCATTCTCTAGTTCGATAGTACCAAATGGTCATATCTTAATTTTCCCTTAGTAGAGGCTATCACCTTGAATATTTCCAAGTGCCTTTCACTCCACCTCTCCGATCCTTGGGAACCTCTCTTTCATTATCCCCTCCTAGTCTATTCAGCTTATCATCCTCCAAGTTGTCACTTCTCTCCCTGATGCACAAAAAATGGACCAAAAATTCTCATTTCATTCCTACATGCCACATAGTATCTACAAGGTGCTACAATAATAATATAATCTACACTATACTAGAAAATAATGTAAGATTTACATACAAAGGTTTTTTTAAAAATAATTAAGAGAAAATTCAATCATTATACAACTCTAAAAACTAGGAGGATGAAGATAAAATATGAGCTTGTTCATTATATGATTCATTTTTCAAAATCATGCCTATTGTAGATAATCTAAGGGGACAAATGTTGGAAAAAAATTGTGAAATGGAGGCAGTCAACATCAATATTAAGTATGCACAAGAAAAATATAAGATTGGAATTCATCCAAGAAGGTGTAAAAGTAATGAACCACACTCATCTCACTAGAGAGAAAATTCGAGAATAAAAATTTAAAGATTGAGTAATTCAAATAGATATTTAAAGCATCTAAATTGAATATCAAGGTATTAGAAGGCTACATTGCAAAAATTACTAAATTGGTTATTTAATTTGAGTATTTGTAAGATAATTCCACATAAAAATAAAATTAGGAGGCTTAATTCAAGTTATTAGAAGCATGAATAGATCTATAAACTATCAAGATTTGGATGGTAACTAAGAGATCCACCAAGAATGTTTTTATAAGATATGTGGAGGACCTAAAGGTAGAATTAAGTCGAAAAAAAGATAATGTTGGTGTACATTTCATATAAATAGGATCAAAAGGACTCAAACCAATACTATAGGCTAACCAAGCTCAAAAATCAAGTAGATACATATGCCCAAACCCTAAAATGACTAATAGAAAAAGAGATATACCTTGAAAGTAGGCTGAAAATCATCTAAAGAAGAGTTTAGAACATTGATGGCCCAAATGGAATAGTTCAAGAAATCTATGGATTTACTCAAATTCATTAAATCCCTAAGGAAATATTATTGTAAATAAATAATGAGTTCATCATATTCATTTTTCATAACATTATCAGTTATGGAGATGGAACAAACTTTGAGTTTCATGGTGAAGAAGTAATTTTATAAAGTAGAGGTGAACCTCTCCTCCATGTGATTATTAATTGCCTATCCCATCTCAATAATTTGTATGATAGTCTACCCTATAGGCTATTTGTAATAGGATTCATGAAAAAATAATCCAATCAACCAAAAATTGAATGAATAAGAATGAAGCCAATATAACTGCAATAGAAACTAAATGTCTTAGGATATATAATAATGGGTATGTAAACCCACATTAACAAATAGTATGATAAATATTTTTGTCACCACCAAATGAGAACCAAAAAAATTCTCCCACGTGATAACTTTTTGAAGCTAGTAAATGAGTAAATCTAAGATGAATTAGTGTTTATAAAGTGGTCTTAGTGACCTTCATTGAAAAAGTTCAAGAAATATTCTAGCCTTTAGAAAAATTAGATCCCCTTATGCAATTAATCATCGCTTAGGTGCATGGAATTTAAACACAAAGACACAATAGAACTAGAGTGTGGTTTCAAGCCATATAAAATATCCAATTACCTTAAAATAAAAAATTGGACTTGAACTCTATGCCTCCCTATAAATTCTATGAGTAACAAGAAAAATCTTCAAACTTTCTAAATTTTAAAGTTTTTCAAGGACTATGTATTTTTGCAATAATAGAGCCAAAAGGTAGTTTTTTAAGTTTGTGGCCTCTCCTAAGTAATTCAAGACATTTGTTGATACAAAACAACACATTGAGTACCTATTTAGTTCATACATTTCCAAATTCATCCCTCAAGTACCATTCAAAATTAATTAATAACCATTTCCCTAAAATTATCCTTAACTTACCCAATAATGGCCTATGAAAAGTGAGGAGTTAGAATTTAGTAGCTAGATACCTTCCATGGATTTCAAATGTAATCCAACCAACAACAAGGGAATTCAAGACTAATTCCTCACTCAATTCTATTTATTTTATCACTCAACATGCAACTAGGAATAAAGATAAAGTTGTTTGACCAAGAAATTATAGAATGAAAAATATTTTCAAATGGTGGCATTGATATATATATATATATTAGGGAAAATTTAGTGGTGAATCTTCGTCAATTGGTGAATAATTGAAATCGGGACCTCCAGAAATGGCAAATAGTACAAGCTAAAAATAATGTTGAATTGCCAGGTTTTTACAAAAAATAATTGCGTCTCGATTAATTTGCCTATGTATTATATTTTAAATGATATGTCATTGGATATGATTCACCAAAAATTTATATTATAATCACAAATATTGATTATATTCACCAGTAATAGTAAATTCCTACCATTAATTTTGTGGAAATATCGCCACATTAATAAATTACCATTTAATTTCAAGGACATTTTAGCTTTGAATAAGGCTTTTATTTATTTCCATCAATTCATCGCTTAACTTTTTAATCGGATGACAATAGGTTGATTCCATGACCTACTACGTGCATGCCTTTTAGAAGGCTTGTTGAGGCCCGAAATTTGTTTTCGTCCACACAATTAAATCTAATCATGTGGCCCAAAATAAATTTCGGGCCTCAACAAGCCTTTTAAAAGGCATGAGTGTATTAGGCCGCAGAATCAACCTGTTGTCGTCTGATTAAAAAGCTAAATTGCTAATCAATGGCAACATTTACACTTTTCATTTATTCTTAATTTTAAAGTGAGATTTAAAAAAAAACAATTAATCTGTGTGTTATCCAATGGATTTTTTATAGTGAATTTATGCTTGGTGGGTGCCGCTGTCCTCAGACCCCGCAAGGGGTTGTTGCCCCCTCGACCCCCACAAGGGGGCAAAGCCCCCTTGACCCCCACAAGGGGCACTGCCCCTTGACCTCATCGGTGGCTGCTACCCCCGGGCCCCTACTTCAATATTACAAAAAATAAAAAAAATATGGGGGAATTGCACCAACCAACTATGCAATTTTTTAAAGGAGAGATTCGCCATTGTCATTAATCTTTTTAGTGAATATTCACTAGGATTCACCACTGTGATTATTATTTTTACCAATTATTCATTAAGATTCGCTAGGATTTTACACCTTGGCCGAGGGGGAGGGGGGTTCTTAAAGTTATCCTTGATATATATATATATATATATATATATATTAGAAGAACAAGAAAAATAAACATTATTTGATGAGGATAATTTGAAAAAAATATTATCAATATTTGACATCTTACTAAGAGATTCATTAGAATAATTTTTAAAAATATTGGGTTCGTGGTTCCGAATAAAAATATGGAGACAAAAATAATTCTTGTGATAAAACCTATTACTAACTATTTATTTATTTTTTGGGTGAAAATCCCTATTGTGGGATGGATGTCTTTTATAAATAAAGGTCGGTGTGCTTCTCCTTAGTTTAGATTGTCTTTATGGATGTGATATTATGACTTTTACATAAAAATATTTTCTCATTTTTTTTGTAATTGAGTCCAAGGGAACCTATATGTAACTTACTAGAGTGATTTATATTTCATTGTATGTGGTTGTTTAATATTCTATAAAACATCAATATAAGAAGTTATTACTCTAGATTCTTTTTTTTTGAGGAATTTTTTTGATATATACTTGCCTAATATTTATTATATTTTTGTTTGATATTATAGAATGAGTTGCAAATCACTAGTAGGTTGTAGGAGGATAATCTATTTGGCCTAAGCCTTTATTTTATTTTATTATCTTTCTTTAATATCTCACCCCTTTTCACCCCAATTAATTAGGCAAAGGATAGAAAAGATAAGGAGATGACCTTTTAATCCCAAAAATTGATTCGTAAATTTGTCCCATATTTATGAGATATGCAATGCTTGGTGGCCCTACATGGTACTTTTATTCTTAAAATGTCATCTCTAATTTCTTATACAATAAAGTGGTACAATCCAATGACCAAAATAATGCAAGTTCATATTGATTCAAAAATTATTTTATACAACTTAGAAGAGAAGGAACAATTATTGATATCAGTAGCCCCATACAAGAGTTACAAAGTACCTTTAAAAATAGGTGCCTTAAGTGATCACATTACAATCTAAATACAATAGTGTTCCAATCAATAAGGAATGTTGTCTTAGAATCCAAAATAAAACCCTAACACCAAGATACACAACAATGTTGGTCAATGTTGTTGTGCCTTTTGCACACACGCCTCGTTTGGAACGGGGACCCTCTTTGCCCTCTATTGGTTCCCAGGCCCCCTTTTTTTGCTTTGCCTCATTTTGCATGCCCAATTTTGTGCCCTAAAAGGTCAACATGTTCCCCAAAGTCATATTTTAGGCCTAACCAAAGTCGCCCCTTTTAAAAATGCTAAGTCTGGGGTCTTTTCGGGTTTTCCTTGACAATTTTCCCTTTCTGGTATTTCTGGCTCTTTTCGGGTTTACCCTTCTAGGTTTCCCCTGTCGGGTTTTCCTTTTTGGATTTCCATCCCTAGTTCACCATTTCCAGCGACCGATGTTTGATGACTTTCCGGACCTTAAACCCCGAGTGTCGGGTTTCCTCCTCCGGATTTCCTCTTGAGCTTCGTCATTTCTAATGGTTGTGGTGGGATGGCTTCCGAGCCACCGGACTCCAGACATGCCGCCGCCGACTACATTTTGCCCACCAACTTCACCTGTCGCCATACGGAAGAATTAAATGCCGCATTAATGGCAGTTTTGCTATAAAAATGAATTTTTCGGCCATCATTGTCAATTGTTCACGTGATAGAAAGGTCTAAAGAACTTTTGGCGTCCAAACATTTTCTGCCTAGCATTGCGAGCTTTGTTTTCCACTGTTTTCTGTGCAGCCGTCAATTTGCTCTTTGGGATCTTGAGGTAGGTTTGTTGTCCGCACGCCCTCCTTTTTTTGCGAAATTCTGAATTTTGGCGAATGTAAAATGTAAAATGGGTTTTAAAATTAAGTTAATTTGTGCCCTCTGCTCAAAACCCACCTTTTAGAAAATCAAAAAAACAACCGCTAAGTGGCTAAAATTCAATCCGAGTCTTCACCTCTCTGCGACCGTTCTTTGAAACAGTCGCCAACGTCCTTTGGGCCCGGACTTTCCTGCCACCGTCTGCAGCCTAAATTTCAAACTGACCACCTCCGGATTTCCTCCTGGGCTTTGACTTCCGGAATTCCCCTCTCGGGATTATGTTGTGTCATCGCCGTTTCAAACGGCCTCGACCAAGTGTCTTCTCGACCCCGGGGGCCCTCGAAGTCCTCCTGCAAACTTAAATATCTACCAAACCTACCGAATCCGGGTCCTTAGGATTTCATCCTCTAATTTCCTTCCTCGGAATGCCATTCTAACTCCGTCGTTTCCAAAGGCCATCCCTTGGCAGCTTCCCGAGACCCAGTTCCCGGGCTCGACAAAGTCTTCAAACTTCTAATTCGAAACATTCATCCAAATTCCTCCGGATCTCGACCTCCAGAATTCCGTGTCACATTCGCCTTTCCGAACGGCCTTCTTGGGACATCTTCCCAACTCCCAGACCCTGACCTGCTTCATCCAGATTTTGACCACCGGAATTCCCTCCTCGGGATTCCATTCTACCAGCGCCATTTCTAACGACGGATTCGGGACGTCTTCCCAGCCGTCGGATCTCGGTGCTCTATTCGCCACCCGGTTGTCCCAAACCTTCTGTCCATCTCCGAAAATTACTCTCTGGATTCCCTTTCTCGAATTTCCTTCCTTGGATTTCTGCTTCCACTTCGCCATTTCCAATGACCGATCTAAAACTGCTTCCCGGCGATGGCAATCCGAGACCCGGATTTCCGCCTTCCCTACGCCATTTCAAGCGGCTTTCCTGCAAGCGATACCCGAACTCCTAAATGAAGGGTCAAATGACCTCCAAATCTAAAATGGATTTTGACCCACTTGCTAGAATCAGGTCTTCCTTCATGCCAACCTTCTAATTCTTGAATCTAACACCGGGAAATACCTTTGGGAATCCCATCCTCAATTTGCCCTCTCGAACGACATTCTGCCAAGGGAATTCCGGCCCTAGAAACCCGGATTGCTTACCTTGCCTTCTAATGATGAATTATCAAGTGTTATGAATTATTGAATGAGAATAATGATTGTAAAGCTAATCTTGAGATGCAGGGACTTGTCCGAGATCATTTTGTCATGTTTCTAGTTATTGATTCTCATCCTTTGTGCAGAATTTATGGAATCCGATGTAGAAACTTCCGGTGCATCCAAGAACAAGGGTAAGGTAATAACCAAGATACCTCAAGGCAAGAAGGATAAGGACCTAATGAGGTACAAGTTCTAGGGAGTCCCTATATAGTCCAGAGTCACCTCTCTTTGGAGGGACATCACGGATACCAACAACAGTCAGGTCGATGTTGATGAATTCATACAAAGGGTCAGGATGAACCCAAAGACTGAGAATGCCAAATCAATAAAGAAAAGTGGACTTGCTAAAGCTGAAAGCTTCCCACCAGCCTTGGTGGTCCCAAAACTAGTAATGGCATGTGTGGAGGCCTATCAAGAAGAGACCCGAACTATAGTGGATTGGGATGGAAATGTCCTCGTAGATATGTCCCCGATAGGTATAACAACAACGTTCCACATTCATTCGGTCCCTCAGGGGTGATTTTCATAGAAGAGTCTCTCATTGTGATAGAGCTATCCTTAAGAATTATGCCTTCCTTTACATACAGTTCCCAAAGTTCACGTACATCCGTCCCGAAGGATTCTCAGAGAGACCAACTAGGTTGCCTCGGTACCCCAATGACTGGATCATTTTGTTGGAGTTGACCCGTCAGCTACGACACATTCACGACATCCTGAGTGACAAGCATTTGGCGGGCCCGATTTACCCCATTGGGTTCGGCCAAGGAATGTATAAGATCCATACCTCCCAGTGTGCGGGGTATTTAGAAAGGGAGTTGGTCGAGTACAACTTCCATCAATATACTGCTCGGCCTCGAATGGACCCATATGGGCACATTAGGAAGGCACTAGGACGAGGGTATGCCCACCTCCACAGCATCGAGGACTTTTGGGCCAACTGTCGAGATGATCTTGAGGTACGGGTGAGACATTACATGCGCATGACTGCCCTCTATGTGCGAAGGCTCAACTTGTGCCCAGTTCCCGACTAGCTCGAAGAGGATGAAGACACCATGGTCGATCCAGGATACGATACCATCGCCAACTTGCCGCTGCCTACAATCGACTAGAATGAGCCAGAGCTTGATGATATTGACATACTCACTAGGCCCATTGAGATCCGAATGAGGGCATGGGTTGACCAATAGGTAGCCCGACTAAAACAACAGGGAGTTGCCTTGACATTCAATGGACTCAAAGCTGAACCAAGTGGCTCCGATGGAGGACTAGCCGCCGTCGTAATTGAAGGGGCATCTAGCACAACACCATTAGCTGGGACCAAGAAGAGAAAGGAGGCTAGTGAGCAGTTGCCCAAACCAAAAGTCTATGCCGACAAGTCTTTTTAGCCAGAGCCTTCCAAGAAGAAGAGGAAAACAACTGGAGGCACGAAGACAACGGTGATGCCCAAGAGCCCGCCCCTTGGGGTCTGAAAAGAAGGGTCTAGCTCACTGGGGTCTCCACCTATTACAATCACTGCTGCCACCCCACTCACTTCAATTCCAGCTTCTAATTCCTCCTTGCCTACGGTGGACATCTCTGTCCACCTCACTTCCTCTCCTCTAGTCCTGTAGATTATTCTCGTGGATTCATCATCCATGACGACCTCACCAGTCTCCTCTTCTTCCATGTCTCCTTCCCTCCCCTCTACTCCTGCTGCCACAATGTTCGCCCCTAGTCTCCCTGAGTCTTTTGTGAAGTATATGCAAAATGTGTCATTCGAGCTCTTAGGGATGCTCACGAATCCAATGGTTTAGGCTGCAATAGCTCAGGCTATGGCCCATGCTCCAACTCCCCTTCCCTCTACTGAACCACCAAGGATGGAAGCTACAATGCAAATATCAAATGAGCTCGAGTGACAACAACAAGAGACTACGAAGGCACCCGAAGACGTAGAATTTGAGTAGCATGAACATCCACTATTGAAACACCATTGAGTAGAATTTGAGTAGCATGAACATCCACTATTGAGTAGCAGTGAAAGCAGCGAGGAGCAAGATGCTAACTTTATAAGAGAATCAAATGACCCTGAACTTAATGTAGAGTGGGGGAAGCAGCTTAAGGAAATTGAAGATAAGGAAGCCGAAGATCGGCTCGTAAGAGAAGAAGAGATTGCTGCTCAAGAGACAGAGGGTAGTAGGTCTCCTACAAAAGAGCAAGACTAGACTCTGGAACATGCCAAGAAAGCATCTCTCCATGAGGACAAGCAAAGCGAGGACCCCGAAATGCATGAACATGATCAGAACGAAGAAGAGGGGGATGCTGAAAAGGAAGATCCACCCAGGGAGCAGTTGCATACTGAATCCCCCACTGAGCATAGAACCCTTCAACAAGACTCTGACGAGGAGAAGGAAGATGCGGGGACTGAAGAGAGGGGTCTTATCATCAGGACCATTGAGCTTGAAGAGAAAGACAGCGGAAGTCCGAATGAACCACCAAGGGAGGAACCCCGAACACCCGAGTGGCTTCAGAGGCAGCTAAAATAGAGAACTCCCACCTTGAAGGATCCCAAGGCAAGGCTGGAAGCCATTATGGCTAGAGCACGAGTAAGCACCCAAAAGAGGGAGAAGAGGCCGAAGATTAGATGAAAATTAACCATGGATGCCTCGGGATCAAGGGAAGTGCAGATAGCAACACCGATGGTTGGAGAACAGTGTATAACTTATAATGTCTCCACCATCAAATTGGGAGTGGCCACGAGGGAACAAAAGGTTGAGTATCTCCAGGAGTCAGTCGCCATAGTGGTACACCTTATCTAGTAGGACAAGGTTTCAAAGGAGGAGCTTAAAGCGCAAGTGGCCGATCTAACGACCTATATTCAATAGTGGTCGTCTCTGGACGAGCAGCCCACAACATCGTCTGCCCCACCCCAGTTGTTATCATAAGAATAAATAAACAAGTTGAAAAAGAGAAGGAACTTAGACAAGACTACGAAAAATTGGTTCCAACAAGTCTTAGATATGGGGAATACGGGCATCAATTTGGCTGTTCGAACAAAAAACAAGTTCCTCGAAGTCCAGAAGGCTCTTGAGGGCACAAGGTGGATTTGCGAAGAGTTCCTGAGGAAGTACGAGATGGCCTACCCAAAGATTGAGGCCATTCTCGCATTGCCAAGTGATATCTGGGAGAAGGACCTGGCCTTCAAAGACGATGACCACTGGCTAGTGGATACCTAGAAGCGAGACTATAATCACCGAAAAAGGAGGCTTGAGCAGAATTTGGAATGGATAGCGCCAGACATTGAATGGCCAAGGGATTCCAGAGAGGAGTGCATTCAGTATCTCAAACTGATGACGGGGTACGAGATGCCCATGGTTGAGATCAATCCTAAGAACTTAAAGCCCCACTTCTTGAAGATCATGGAAGATGGAATGTCCATTGAAGTCACCACTGAGTTCATGTGTTTTGTTGCCCGAGCCTTTGCACAATTGAAACTCTTCAAAGACAATGCCACTAACAATGATGATGACTAGAAGAAGCTCGACAGCAATTCCCAAGAATGGAGTTACCAGATTTTGTGATCCGACATCATGGAGTTGGATAAGTTTCAGTCCCTAATCTTTAGTTTCATGGAGTATGCAGCGCTGAAGAAGCGTGAAGGAAACCCTGTTATCGATGAAGAATTCCTCAAGGAATAGCTACAGCAAAGGGCAAATGGCTAAAAAATGAAATTGCTATAGTGTTGTCACTAGAGGACGAGACAGAGAAAAGACAAAAATGAATTTATAAATGTAATATATTTGGGGGTAGGTGAAATCCTATTGGAAAATGAATATTGGCCACACAATAGAATCGAATCTTGGCCACTCATTTTGTTTTTCAGAAACTAAAAATAGGGCTCTCCTCCTCTCATTTTAGGGAGTTGAGTTGTTGTAAAGACATGCTGCTGAAATATAATAGAAAATACAGTCATTTTTCTGGTGTATTTCTGGATTTCTTCACATGTTTCATGATTCTTCTCCATTTAGTTAGAACTTTTCTTTAAGTTACTTTTCTGTTTTGAGTATCTTTAGATTGACTTTGGTAGAATTAGTATGGTGTATCTGGTTTTGAAGATTACTGTTGTGTGTATGCTTTCCTTGTCCATACTTTTGGTCATTTGCTGCTGGTAGATGACTGTGCAAAGTTAGCCTGGACTTTGATTTCATTGCTGCTCATTAGACTTTATCTTTGTTCACATTTCCATAGTGAATGAATGATGAATATCTGTAGTCCGTAGAAGATAGCATAGATTTCATGATATTGTGAGAATTCAGATTTAGTGAAATTCTATTTAAGGAAATTATCCACAGTAGGAACCACCATGATCACTGTTCATAGGTAGTTGCAGGTCTAGGAAACATCTTCTTCTTTTGCCCTTTTTTTTCTTTTTTTTTTAGAAACAACTTGTGCCAAGGTTCATTGCACATTGCCAAGCCCAAATCTGACAAAACAATGGAGTCCACAACCCCTGCCTGAACCTATAGTGAAGTACAATAATTCCAGATCCAAGAAACTCCATCGATCGATCCAATTCTCCTCCAACTTTGACCACGTAAGACCACCTTGTGATTCCAGCAAAATCACATCAAACAACTGATTTATCCCAAGTATTGTCATGACCTGACATCCGAGAGACCTTGGGGTAATGTTCTGCTATTTGATTGTGGAAGATTGTCTTTCAAGAGAGGTAATGCCCCTACATCTTACATGTGTTGTGAAGTGCATAAAAACACCATCAACAGAACTAGCGCTAGAAGGAGGGCCCAATGGATAAGCTGGATATAATTGGGTCATTCTCCCTTGAAAGATTCTACCGAGTCTTGAGGTCTACACCCAACAAGGGAGAGTTATAGGAATTGTAGCCCTGAACCTGAGCTAAAAGAGCTAAACAAGGGGAACCATCCATCACTGATCTCATGGAGCAGCTTGTTGCCCTTCAACCTCCATGTCCTTCGCCTTCACTAATAGCACCACCTTCCACTCATCCACTCCATATAGCCTTCCAAGTTACCGCCCCATCTTTGTTGAACGCTACCATCCAACCAAATACAGTTGCTAGCCCTGCTGCTGCCTTGTCTGTTGCTGTCACCCCATCACAGTTGCACACCAATCTAGCATAGCCACCTCCACCATCTTTCCCAATGGTGTGGCAGGGTAACAACCCATCTCCTCTTGCTTTCAACCTCTATCATGATATGCCTAAGAATCTTGAAAATTTTTGCACAAAGTTCAACTCCCGAGATCCCCAGAGGATAGCCAAGGAACATGTCAGGATCTTTGAAATTTCCTTGAAGACTATGCAGATCATATACAAGGATGTATCTTATAGGATCTTCCCTTACTCCTTAGGGGAAGAGGCCTTCTACTGGTACGTCAATCTGCTAGCCAGAACCATCAGTACTTGGGATCTTCTGAAGGGTGCCTTTTTGCAGAAATTCAAGACCCCAGTCAACCCCGCAGATTCGTACCGACACTTCATGTCGATTCAAAGAGAAATCAATGAGCCAATCAGCTCGTTCAATGATCGCTTTCATAGAGCGTACACTCAACTGCAGGCCCCGTACATATAATGATGCGGCTGTCTTTCTAGTTTACTATGCAGCATTGGATAACTTGACTTCAGCCTTGGTAAAAATGATGAGGCCACCGCTTGCTAGGTTGGTTGATGCATATGCTGAAGCCATCATTGCAAGTACAAATTTGGGACATAATATATCCAGTCCACTGCCTTCTCTTGGGAAAACTATGCATTTAGCGCAAATACAGGGACTCACGTAGGCCTTACATCATCAGATGCCTTTGCTGAACTCAGTGCCGTAGCTGCCTATGGTTCCGCATCCTAGGCAGCCAATGAAATAGGCATACCCGGTGCCACACTACTTGTTGCCCCTACAGCAATAGTTGCATCTGCAATAGTCCCAAATGCCCACATACCTTCAAGTGGCAAAATTTCCACCTGCTCACCAAAATCAACCGGTGGCATAGCCTGTGTTCTTTCAGAATGCTGCACCACAACCAAACAACATCGAGAAGGATAGAATCAATGAGTTTACAAAGATGATCAAGAAGATGTCGACCAAGATGAAGCACCTAAGGAATCATAGCAACCAGATGTAGACGTCGCAAAAGAGCATCCAGGCCAACCTTAACAAGGAGAATCGAGATTACCACGAAAATTGGGACAATCAGGATGTCGTTACATCGTCGGGGCAGAACTATGATAGGAATCAGAACTCAAGTGAAAACTTTGACAGAAGACCCTTCCAGAGGCAAAAATGGATGTGGAATATACACCCTAATAATGGTGGTGTTCCCATGCCTTTTGATTAGCCCAACAGTAGCAGTAACGAGAACCTCGCAAGTGGAGTTTACCTGGCAGAGGCTGCTTTGTCAAGATGGTGCCGCATACACGAAACAAGCCACCATTCTGAATTGGATTGTCCAAAATTTCAAACTACAGTTGAGATATTCCAGATAGAAGTTCAGAATGCAGTTGACAACCTAGGATGTTGGGACATTGTCCCATCCGACCCGTATGATTCTTCAGTACTTGTGCTTAATCCGTCCCCTTTTTTGAAGGCGGAATGCAACACCCCTAAACTAGAGAACGTTGATTCAAGCCATCATGAAGTAGCAAGAGAGGTAAGTTCCAAAATCCCTTTTGCCCAACTTTTTGATTCAGTAGATGATAGTCCCGAAGATGACAAAGAAGAGTCTAGGGAGGACGAGGTCCAAATGTTCCACCAATGGACTGCCCCTTACAAACTTAGAAATAGACAAGCCAGAGGCCATGTCGGAGGTCCTTTCACGTCTTCCACATCGCCAAACAATTTCAGCACCCCCCCGATCTGAATGCAAACAATAACCTAGGTTTTCCACTTACACCCACATGGTACCTCAGCAGAAATAAGTAGCAAAACAATGCCCAAAGTCAAAACACTAGCCCCTCCCCAAATGTTTCCCACGATCAAGAGATTGAGCAGATGGAGGAGTATATTGCTAAGGAGTTCGAGAAGGTGAAGCTGAGCGTGTCAACTTTTGAACTCCTAAAGGTACTTGCTATTCGGAACACCTTTTTTAGAATGATAAATGGCCCTCCACCATAGGGGTTAGTTCAGGAAACTCTAGTGAAGAAGGTCTCCTTTAACGATCAGCCAAGTGAACCGGCCATTAGATAGATCTTCAATAATAGAGTCAGCCAGCCAACAGTTCAATAGACAAGCAAACAGCTTGATAGAATGGCTAATCAGTCACCAACTCAAATGCAGGGCAGCGAAAAGGATAAAGGTCAAGTTGTTCAGGTAGATGTTTCTGGAGGGTCATTTCAAGGAAAACTCGAGACTCCTCCCTTTCTAACCACCATCCGTGTGTTTAGAAAGAACCTTCACAATTGCTTGCTTGATTCAGGAGCATCAGCCAATGTCATGCCTTTAAGCGTGTGCAAGGCACTCGGGATCATGCCCACTCCTTCTCGACGAAAGGTAACGCAGCTCGATAAAACCAAAATCAACGTAGTTGGGGAGATCAACAAGATACACATGCAAGTTGTTGTTGATCCCTAGATCCAAAAAACTATTGACATACAGGTGGCCGATATCCCGGATACCTATGGTATAATCCTAGGTAGGGATTTCATGAGAGCATTGAATGGATATGCTGCTATGGATTACTCTCACATGTGGCTACTGTGGAAAAGAATGCCCAATCAGATCTGGATTGATAGAGAACCACAGATGAAATTTATGATCACCGAATATAACAACACCAATGAGATGTTGTATGCTGAAACTAGTCTGGGGAATTATTCCCCCGTATCATATCAGAATGAATAGGAGTGCCCCAAAAATGAGGAGATGAGCGAGGTCTTCCTCGTACTATGTAGCTCACCTGCTAGTTTGGGCAATGCTCCTCAGAGCACTGAGATCCTTATCGAATTTGATGATGAAGAGTTGGGAGAAAGTGATAGTTGGGGACTGCTTTATGGTTTCCAAGATTTCATGGAAAAGTGCGTACGCGACCAGCTCAGCCTGGGAACTCAAATGAACTTCTAGGAACTCTTGCTCCCCAATTGGTGGCGGATGCACAACGCTACTCATTTAGAGTTTGACTGCTATTTGTGCCAAACAACAATCGAACATGTCAAAAAATAAGCTACTCCGAAGGAGAAAACAAGATTCGCATCCGATGAATGAACAGGCCCCGTTCCTGTAGTGCTCAAGGCAATCACTGAAATGTAACCCCTTACGAAGGCCAAGACTAGATCTGTCAGCCCTGCGTCTAAAGATGCTCCCAGATTCTGGACGTTGCACTTCGATGGTTCTAAATCCAAGCACGGGGCTGGGGTAGGTTTCAAACTAATTAGTCCCAAAGGTAAATTGTACTTTTCTGCTCATAGATTGCAGTTTTATTATACTAATAATGTGGTAGAGTACGAAGCTTTGGTCTTGGAACTTTTAATGGCGTTGAAGAAAGATGCCAGAATGCTCCAGGTGTATGGAGATTTAGAATTAGTTATAAAACAAGTCAGGAAGCTCTATTCTTGCTATGACCAAAGGCTCACTAACTACTAGCACCGTGTATGGGATTTACTAGAAGGACTGGATGCCTTCAACCTTCAACTGATCCCGTGTGCACAGAATCATACCGCCAATGCCCTGGCACATACGGTAAGCACACTGCAGCCATTATCCCTATCTGGCCTCAAACGATTCACGGTGGAACTCACTTATGTCTTGTCAGTGCCAGATAACATAGCCAATTTCTAGGTATTCAATGATGGCAGGCATATACTGGACTTCATCACCAGTTCGGATGTGTTCACAGCCCAGATAATCGACGAAGTCAAACCCCAAGAAGCGGACTTGGATATAGAGGGGATCATTAATTTGAAAACTAACACCATCCCTAGGGGAATGGTCGAATTGGAGTGAATCTTTGACCTTGATCAGATTAGAGACCAAGATCGGCAAGCTAAAAAGGATACTATCAGTGGCCAATGTGACACTCACAATTTGGGTATGGATGGGAATGCCAAGAATGTGTTCATAGGTAAAGTATGTGCTCATGCAGAAAGAAAAGGGATTATTGAGGCGCTACAGAAGTACCATGACATCATCGCTTGGAGCTATGATGATCTCAAGACATATAACACGTTAATTATCATGCACACTATCCCTCTCAGGCCAGAGGTGAAACCGTTCTGGCAGTGGCAGCGCGCTGTCAATGCTCTATTGGAGCCAATAATATATAAGGAAGTACAAAAGTTGCTATCAGCCAGGATCATCTTTCCAGTTAGACACTCTACATGGGTAGCAAACTTGGTTCCTATCAGAAAGAAAAGCGGGGAAATCAGGTTGTGCATGGACTTTCGCAACCTTAATCAGGCCTTAGAGAAGGACAACTATCCTGTACCTTCATTAGATGAAGTGTTGAAGGTAGTAAATGGATCCCGGATGATGTCCTTCCTAGATGGATATTCGGGATGCAACCAGGTCATGGTGCAGTACGAAGATCGACACAAGACGACGTTCACCACCAAGTGGGGAACATTCACATATAGAAGGATGCCCTTCAGGCTAATCAACGCTGGCACCACTTTTCAACATGCCATGGATATTGTGTTCAAATACCTAGTTGGTAAGTGCATCATCATCTACATGGATGATTTAACAATGTTTACAAGGTAGCGAGGTAATCACGTCGCTAACTTATGTAAGGTCTTTGAGAGGTGTCGTGCATTTGGGGTATCCCTTAACTCGAAGAAGTGCATCTTTGGGGTCACCGAGGGGAAACTCCTTGGACATGTCCTATCAGAGTAGGGAATTTATATTGACCTCGAATGCATTCAATCCATCATGAAAATCTAGTTGTCAAGCAACGAGAAGGAATTGAAGTCCTTTTTCGGAAAGATCAACTTCATCTGCAAGTTCATTACGGGCTTTGCAAAAATAGTTAAACCACTCAATGCTATGCTGAATTAAGATGCCAAGGTCGAGTGGATTCCCGAAGTGAAACAGGCCTTCGGGGAAATCAAGAAAGCAATTGTCGATGCCCCTGTGTTGGTCAACCCCAACTACCTGAAGCCCTTTTATATTTACTCCTTTGCTTTGGATCATTCCTGCACCAACATCTGGACATAGAAGGATGGCGAGGGAAACAAGCATCCAATGGCCTTCATGAGCACCCCCTTGAAGGATGTCGAACTACACTATTATAACATTGAAAAACAGGCTTATGCCCTTGTTAAAGGAGTCAAGAAGTTCCAGCACTGTATTTTTTGCAACAAGGTCTTTGCCATAGTTCCCGACCCTACAGTAAAAGCATTGCTTATGCAGAATGAGTTGGGGGAACGCAGGGAAAAGTGGGTTGCGGTGCTACAAGAGTATGACATGGAGATCCAACCAATGAAGTCGGTAAGAGGACAAGCACTCACCTAAACAATGGTAGAAGTAGTTGTTGATGTTGGACCCGAACTCACAATGCAACAGTACCAGGTGGAGGATGTTTCCCCAGGAGAATGGTATGATGACATGGTATACTACCTGTTGAATCACAAATGTCCGCCTCATCTGCAAGGGGTCCAAAGGCAAGCCCTTAGACTGAAAAGCAGTGGCTATATGTTGCAGGGCTCCATATTGTATAAGAAAAATCATGAAGGCATCTATTTGCGATGCCTAGGAAAGGAGGAAGTTGATCGCGTTCTTAAGGAACTCCATGACAAGTTCGGGACTAGCCATGGCTCAAGTCTATCAACTACACATCAGATATTGAGAGCTGGGTATTATTGGCCCACCATCTTCAAGGATGCTCACGACCACATTTGTACCTACCATGTGTGCCAGACTACTGCAGCTAGGGAAAGGAACATTGTTGTCCCACTACAACCTGTCCTGGAGGTAAGGCCTTTTACGCAATGGGGGCTCGACTTCATTGGTCCAGTAAGTCCTCCATCATCTACAGGATATAGGTACATTCTAATCGCTTCTGATTATTGCACTAGATGGACATAAGTAATAACTTGTAGACAATGTACAACTGAAGTCGTAACCAATTTTTTAGAAAGTTTCAATCTAAATCATTTGGGTTGCCCATATGCTCTAGTGTGTGACAATGGCCCTGCATTTGCCTCACTAAAATTCACAAGTTGGGCCTTCAATTATGGCATCACCCTCAAATTCTCCTCTAACTATTATCCTCAAGGAAATGGCCTTGCCGAGTCCACCAACAAAAACTTGATCACAGTGATCAAAAAGCTGCTAGATAGAAATCCCAAGGACTGGCATACCCAACTTCATTTTGCCTTGTGGGCAGATCGCACCCGCCACAAGGCTGCTCTTGGGGATTCCTCGTACCATCTAGTCTATGGCTTAGAACCCATCTTCTCTATACATTTGAAAATTCCAACCCTTCGATTTATCAATGAATTTTATGAAGGGGGAGACCGCAGAGAATCCCACCTTGCTGAGTTACTACATCTTGAAGAAGTATGAGACCGTGCAATAGAAAATTTTGCCAAGCATCAGGGCGTAGTCAAAAGATGGTTCGATCGCCGAGCCAAAATTAAAGCCTTTCACATTTCCGATTTGGTCCTCTATTGGGACAAAGCCCATGAAAAGAAAGGGGGACACAACAAATTCGACAAGCTTTGGCTTGGCCCCTTTCAGATTGCTAAAATCCTTGGGGATAATGCTTTCTACCTAAAGACTCTTATTGGTGAAGACATCCTGTTGCCTGTCAATGGGAAGCACCTTAAGCATTATTTTCAGGCTTGAGCTCTTGGGAACTGTCAGTGTAAATACCTGTGCATAGGTTAGGATAGATTTCCTGCTTTGTCCTTCAGTTTTCCTCATTTTCGATTGTTTTGTCATAATTTTGGGAAGAGTCTCCCTGGTCTGTTATGGTGGCTGTGCTTGGTCTGACAGATGTTTTTCCTCACTATCCACTCTCGCATTATTCTCTAGATAAGCCTTCATTCCCTATTATTAACCTCTGAAAGCTCCTAAGCATCGGTTTTCAACTTTCAGACTCTGAGTTAACCTAGGATGGTTGTCCGCTTGAATCCCCTATGTTTGTCATGGAATCCAAAACACATTTTAAATATTTCCAAAGAATAGTAGGGTGACTACTGGGAGGTGGGGATAAGTGAAAAATCTAAAGTCTGCTCCAGTGACCACCATGATCCTCAAGCCCATTGTGAGCATCGTTGCTCACACGGTTAAACAAAAGAAAAAAAGAGAGTGCTAAGAATAAGTATCTAGCATGAGCAATAAATAAGTTGAAAATAACAACCGTATGGGTGTGCAAATATCTCTACCAGGGCTATGGATGCCTGGTTGGTAGTAGAGCTATGTTCATGAGGTCATGGCGACAACTCTGTCGTGGCTATGAACACCTGACTGGCAGCGGGGCAATGTCCAGGTTACTTTTGGGGTTAGATGAACTACGTAGCTTATCTTCCCCAACCAGTGGTTGTTCCTGCTTTGTCCGAGGAAAGGAAATGAACTCACCATGCACACACCTCCATGACGATATTGCAGTTCGATTCAATACCACCTTCCTTAAGCTATTCTTAGTTCAACTTTGAAAGTCAGCTGCGGTTTGCGAAACTAGAGATCATGGGTTCGGAATGAGTATTTATCTCTAGAACGTCAGGAGCATTCTCCCAGCGGAGTCACCATTTGTTGTGCCTTTTGCACACATGCCCCATTTGGAACGGGGACCATCTTTTCCCTCTATTAGTTCTCGAGCCCCCTATTTTTGATTTGCCTCATTTTGCATGCCCAATTTTGTGCCCTAAAAGGTTGGCACATTCCCCAAAGTCATATTTTAGGCCTAAACAAAGTCGCCCCTTTTAAAAATGTAAGTCTGGGGTCTTTTTAGGTTTTCCTTGACAATTTTCCCTTTTTGGCATTTCTAGCTCTTTTTGGGTTTACCCTTCCGGGTTTCCACTGTTGGGTTTCCCTTTCCGAATTTCCATCTGTCGTTCGCCATTTCCAGCGGTCAGCGTCCAACGACTTTCCTGACCTCGGACCCCGGGTGTCGGGTTTCCTCCTCCAAATTTCCTCTCGAGCTTCGCCGTTTCTAACGGTCATGGTAGGACGGCTTCCCGGCCACCGGACTCCGGACTTCCCGCTGCTGACTGCATTTTGCCGACCAACTTCACCTGTCACCGTACGGAAGAATTAAATACCGCATTAATAGCGGTTTTGCTATAAAAACAAATTTTTCGGCCATCATTGTCAATTGTTTGCATGATAGAAAGGTTTGAAGAACTTCCGGCATCCAAACGTTTTCTGCCCAACATTGCGAGCTCTGTTTTGCACTGTTTTCCATGCAGCCGTCAGTTTGCTCTTTGAGATCTTGAGGTAGGTTTTTTTTTCGTGCGCCCTCCTCCTTTTTTTATGAAATTCCACATTTTTGCGAATGTAAAATGTAAAATGGGTTTGAAAATTAAGTTAATTTATGCCCTTCGCTTAAAACCCACCTTTTAGAAAATCGAAAAAAAATTTTGCTAAGTGGCTAAAATTCAATCCGGGACTTCACCTCTCCACGGCTGTTCTTTGGAATAGTTGCTGATGTCCTCCGGGCCTGGACTTTCCCACCGCCGTCTGCAACCTAAATTTCAAACTGACCGCCTCTGGATTTCCTCCCAGGCTTCGACTTCCGGAATTCCCCTCCCGGGATTTCGTTGTGTCGTTGCCATTTCAAACGGCCTCAACTGAGCGTCTTCGCGACCCCTCGACCCCGGGGGCCCTTGAAGTCCTCCTGCAAACTTAAACATCTACCAAACCTACCAAATCTGGGTCCTCGGGATTCCTTCCCCGAGATTCCATCCTCGGATTTCTTTCCCCAGAATGCCGTTCTAACTTCGTCGTTTCCAATCGCTGTCCCTTAGCGGCTTCCCGAGACCCAGTTCCCGGGCTCCGCAAAGTCTTCCAACTTCGAATTCAAAACCTTCATCCAAATTCCTCTGGATCTCAACCTTTGTAATTCCGCCCCCAGAATTCCGTGTCACGTTCGTCATTTTGAACGGCCTTCTTGGGACGTCTTCCCGACTCCCAGACCTCGACCTGCTTCGTTCGGATTTTGTCTGCCAATGCCATTTCTAACGGCGGATTCGAGACGTCTTCCCGATCGTCAGATCCTAGTGCTTTGTTCACCACCTGGCTGTCCCGGACCTTCTGTCCATCTGTGGAGATTACTCTCCGGATTCCCTTTCTCGGATTTCTGCTTCCACTTCGCTGTTTCCAACGGTCGATCTAAAACTACTTCCTGGCGACAACAATTTGAGACCCGGATTCTGAGACTGGATTTCCACCTTCCCTGCACCGTTTCAAGCGAATTTCCCGTAGGCGATACCCGAATTTCTCAATGGAGGGTCAAATCACCTTCAAATCTAAAATGGATTTCGACCCACTTGCGAGAATCGGGTCTTCCTTCATGCCAACCTTCTAACTCTCGAATCTAACACTGGGAAATACCTTTGGGAATCTCATCCTCAATTTTCCCTCTCAAACGATATTCTGCTGAGGGAATTCCAGCTCTGGAAACCTGGATTTCTTACCTTGCCTTCTAATGATGAATTATCAAGTGTTATGAATTATTGAATGAGAATAATGATTGCAAAGCTAATCTTGACATGCAGGGACTTGTCTGGGATCATTTTGTCATGTTTCTGGTTACTGATTCTCATCCTGTGGAAAATTTATGGAATTCGATGCAGAAACTTTCGGTGCTTCCAAGAACAAGGGTAAGGGAATAACCAAGATACCTCGAGGCAAGGAGGATAAGAACCTGATGAGGTACAAGTTCCAGGGGGTCCCTATACAGTCCAGAGTCACCTCTCTTTGGAGGGACATCACAGATACCAACATCGGTCAGGTCGATGTTGATGAATTCATACAAAGGGTCAAGATGAAGCGAAAGACCGAGAATGCCAAATCAATACAGAAAAGTAGACTTGCTAAAGTTGCAGGTTTCTCGCTAGCCTTGGTGGCCCCAAAACTAGTAATGGCATGTGTGGAGGCCTATCAAGAACAGACCCGAACTATGGTGGATAGGGATTGAAATATCCTCACAGATATGTCCCTGAAAGGTATAATAACAACTTTTCACATTCCTGCTTATGAGCACATGGAGACCCCCACCATGGCTGAGTGTAAAGAACTATGGGAGCAGGATCCCATGGGGTGCAAGAAAGTCATCAATCAATACTGGGTAAAGGATAAGTGGGGCAGCGTTGGAAAGCTTCCTCAGGAACTTTATCGCAATGATTTCTTCGAGGATTACCATGACCTCATAACTTTGCTGAGCTATGTGATGGGCCTTCCTGGGGCAGCCTTCTCCAGGAATGGATGTTTTATTTCATAGAGGAAATTCTCTGCAGCAAGGGGACCGCCTTCTATTGGGGAGAAATAATCAGTGACTTCTTCCATGAGCAGTTTACAATCGTGAAGAAGACCTGAAAGTTTTACATGACCTCCTACTTGGTATATTCCCTTGCCGATTGATGAAACTATCAAGGATTGGCAGTAGTCCCTAGTGACCCATCAGGGGTGGAACTTAAGCCATATGATAAGTACACCCAACTATAGTTCAAAAATTTCAAGAAGGATTACTGTCGGGTGAATGATGCATTCATTGCATTCATCATTCGGTCCCTCAGGGGTGATTTTCATAGAAGAGTCTCTCATTGTGCTAGAGCTCTCCTTAAGAAGTATGGCTTCCTTTACATACAGTTCCCAAATTTCACGTACATCCATGCCGAAGGATTCTCAGAGAGACCAAATAGGTTGCCCCGTTACCCCAATGACCAGATCATTTTGTTGGAGCTGACCCATCAGCTACGACACATTCACGACATCCTGAGTGACGAGCATTTGGGGGGCCCGATTTAACCCATTAGGTTCGGCCAAGGAATGTATAAGATCCATACCTCCCAGTGTGCGAGGTATTCAGAAAGGGAGTTGGTCGAGTACAACTTCATCAAAAAATTGCTTGGCCTCGAATGGACCTGTATGGGAACATCAGGAAGGCACTAGGACAAGGGTATGCCCACCTCCACAGCATCGAGGACTTTTGGGCCAACTGTCGAGATGATATTGAGGTATGGGTGAGACATTACATGCGCATGACTGCCCTCTATGTGCGAAGGCTCAACTTGTGCCCAGTTCCCGACAAGCTCGAAGAGGATGAAGACACCATGGTCGATCCAAGATACGATGTCGTTGCCAACTTGCCGCTACTTGCAATCAACTGGAATGAGCCAGAGCTTGATGATATCGATGTACTCATTAGGCCCATTGAGATCCGAACGAGGGCATGGGTTGACCAATAGGTAGCCCGACTAAAACAACAGGGAGTTGCCTTGACATTCAAGGGACTCAAAGCTAAACCAAGTGGCTCCGATGGAGGACCAGCCACTACTATAACTAAAGGGACATTTAGCACACCACCATCAACTAGGACCAAGAAGAGAAAGGAGGCTAGTGAGCAGCTGCCGAAACCAAAAGTCTATGCCTGCAAGTCTTCTAAGCCAGAGCCTTCCAAGAAGAAGAGGAAAACAACTGGAGGCATGAAGACAATGGTGAGGCCCAAGAGCCCGCCCCTTGGGGTCTAAAAATAAGGGTCTAGCTCATTGGGGTCTCCACCTATTACAATCACTGCTGCCACCCTACTTAGTTCAATTCTAGCTTATGCTTCCTCCCTGCCTATGGTGGACATCTCCGTCCACCTCGCTTCCTCTCCTCTAGTCCTGCAAATTATTCTTGTGGATTCATCATCTGCAACGACCTCACTAGTCTCCTCTTCTTCCATGTCTCCTTCCCTCCCCTCTACTCCTACTACTACGATGTCCGCCCTTAGTCTCCTTGAGTCTTTTGTGAAGTATATGCAAAATGTGTCATCCGAGCTCTAAGGGATGCTCACGAATCCAATTGTTCAGGCTACAATAGCTTAGGCTATGGCCCATGCTCTAGCTCCCCTTCCCTCTACTAAACCACCAAGGATGGAAGCTACAATGAAAATATTAGATGAGCTCGAGTGATAGCAGCAAGAGACTGTGAAGGCACTGGAAGACAAAGAATTTGAGTATCACGAACATCCATTGTTCGAACGCCGTGAGATAGACGAGGTGGTATATGAGTCCTGCAGTGAAAGCAGCGAGGAGCAAGATGCTGACTTTATAAGAGAATCAAACGACCCTGAACTTAATGTAGAGTGGGGGAAGTAGCTTAAGGAAAATGAAGATAAGGAAGCCGAAGACCAACTCGTAAGAGAAGAAGAGATTGCTGCTCAAGAGACAAAGGGCAGCAGGTCTCCTAAAAAAGAGCAAGACCAAACTCTGGAACATGACAAGAAAGCATCTCTCCATGAGGACAAGCAGAGCGAGGACCTCGAAATGCATGAACATGATCAAAATGAAGAAGAGGGGGATGCTGAAAAGGAAGATCCACCTAGGGAGCAGTTGCATATTGAATCCCCCGCTGAGCATGGAACCCTTCAACAAGACTCCGACGAGGAGAAGGAAGATGCGGGGACTGAAGAGAGGGGTCTTATCATCAGGACCGTTGAATTTATAAATGTAATATATTTGGGGGTAGGTGAAACCCTATTGTAAAATGAATATTGGCCACACAATAGAATCGAATCTTGGCCACTCATTTTTTTTTTGGAAACTATAAATAGGGCTCTCCTCCTCTCATTTTAGGGAGTTGAGTTGTTGTAAAGACATGCTACTGAAATATAATAGAAAATACAGTCATTTTTCTAGTGTATTTCTGGATTTCTCCACATGTTTCATGATTCTTCTCCATTTAGTTAGAACTTTTCTTTAAGTTACTTTTCTTTTTTGAGTATCTTTAGATTGACTTTGGTAGAATTAGTATGGTGTATCTGGTTTTGAAGATTACTATTGTGTGTATGCTTTCCTTGTCCATACTTTTGGTCATTTTCTGCTGGTAGATGACTATGCAAAGTTAGCCCAGACTTTGATTTCATTGCTTCTCATTAGACTTTATCTTTGTTCACATTTCCATAGTGAATGAATGATGAATATCTGTAGTCCCTAGAAGATAGCATAGATTTCATGATATTGTGAGAATTCAGATTTAGTGAAATTCTATTTAAGGAAACTGTCCACAGCAGGAACCTCCATGATCACTGTTCATTAGTAGTTGTAGGTCTAGGAAACATCTTCTTCTTTCGCCCTCTTTTTTCCTTTTTTTTAGAAACAACTTGTGCCAAGGTTCATTGCACATTGCCAAGCCCAAATCTGACAAAACAATGGAGTCCACAACCGCTGCCTGAACCTGCAGCGAAGTATAGTAATTCCAGATTGAAGAAACTTCATCAATCGATCCAATTCTCCTCCAGCTTTGACCATGTAAGACCACCTTGTGATTCCATCAAAATCACATCAAACAACTGATTTATCCCAAGTATCATCATGACCTAACATCTGAGAGACCTTGGGGTAATGTTCTGCAATTTGATTGTGGAAGATTGTCTTTCAAGAGAGGTAATGCCCCTACGTCTTACCTGTGTTGTGAAGCGCATAAAAACACCATCAACAAATGCAACTCAAGGTAATACAAATCCACATAAAATATTGGCATACGTTGTCACTCCATAGACCTTATATATTGAATGATAAAACCAAAATGACAAATTCAAACACACATAATTTATGTGAATAAATATCCCATGGAAAAAGACCTAGTGGATTACAAGACTAATCAGTTTCTTATAGACTTTAGGAACTTCTAAAATTAATTTAATTATAAAATAAACCAAAACATCACCAATACAATGAATTGAGATCCTAACTTGTCACAAATGTGTAATTATTCATATAAGACTCTTAATTTAAGTCCAAAACTTAAACACACATACCTAAGAAAGACCTTATATTTTTTAGAAAATCCTTTAATAGTATATTCAAACTCAACAATGGACAACAAGGATTCATAGTCACAAGTATCCACACAAACTCAATATCCTTTTTCTTTTGGATATTCCAACTATTTTTTTCTTAAATAAATGTTTAATATAATTACCAATGATATTTAAGAATCAAATAATAATAACATGTATCCAAAAGAAAAATCTTGAGATCCCTACTTAATAAGTAAAATTCAACATACTAGAGAAGATGGAGTTTTAAAACTATTTTTTCTTTCTATAGTGATATCTTCACCATGTTTGTAACATCAATATTTTTTTCCTTTAGAGAGATATTGAATAAAATAATAATAAATGCATATTTACCAAAATTGATTTTTTTATATGTACCAAAAATTTCTTCTTAAACTAGAAATGCCACTTGCTAAGAATAGATTTCTACTCATGGTTGCAAGAAGAGAACTTCCCTGTAAAAATACCATGGCATCACTATTATCTCATTGGAAAACTTTAAAAAAGGAATAAACATGAAAATAATGCCAACCACAACCCAACCAAATTTTGACCTACAGTGTATACCTAATTAGATATTAGGTCTATAAATCAAACCACAATGTCATTTAAAGTTATTAATCACCACGTCCTATGCAAATATAAGTTTTAATTATTTGAGTTACTTGTCATGTGAAGTGGTAGTTTGACTTAAAGTCACCAATATGTTAAGAAATACTTCATGGCTTAAAAATAGAGTAGTCAAGTCTAGTCTTAGATTTAGAACTTAACATTAGGTCAAAGCTTTTAGCAATAGAAAAATCTTAGTTTTATCTTTTAAGTAGACCTCTCTCTCTCTGTGTCTATGTGAATATGTAATTTAGGACCTTTGGCTTTATATAAGGTTTATTTGTTTCATAAATTTAAAGTCAAGACAAACAAATAAATAAATGTATGTATTTAACTTAATCCATATGAAATAATTATAATTTAGTCATACATACTTATAAATTTAAGTATTATGATCCTTGAGATCATGTTTTCCAAGGCCCATCCATAATATCAAGGATAGGACTTATATTAGAGTCTCTCACCAAGTCCAAACCTCAACATAATAGATAAAAAAATTAGAAACATTGATCATGAATGAAACATCAAACTACTCAACACAAGAAACTATCATTCAAAATGAAACACAAACAAGGGAATTAACACATAGAATCACATAAAATTGTCAAATTATATTTGCATCCTAGTAGTAAGGTAAAACCATCTTGACCATTGTTTGAATGCCCCCTAAAGAAACCCATTTTACCTCCTAATAGGTAGTCTCAAATTTTATCTAGACATGTATCATCAACAATAGAAAATCAGCACATCCATCCACATTATCACCATAATATTTTACATGTATGATTTGACTGTGTCAAAATAGAAACAATCATCCATCAATTTCATAATATCACAAACTAAGTTAATAAGTATCATCAAGATATCAATTTATAAGTAATCACTATATCAATATGCAAGTAATCAATGTATTAGATGTCATGATACTTGTTCTCTCCTTTAGCATTCATCTACATAAGTCAATTTCAAATATTTTTTCTCTTTTTCATTTTCTCCAAAGTGTTTCCTCAACCTTCTAAGTTCCATTTATATAATTGTCATTCTTTCATGACATATTTTTTGACTTCCCATCATGAAATTTTAAGCACATTGACCAACTAGTTGATGACTATTTCACTTCTATAATTGGGTAATCTCCCTTTTTCTTGTGTAAATTTTCCTACATCCCTCTATAGATACACTTTGTGATGTTCTATATTTTATCCATGCATCTATTTGTACCACAATTCATGTATCTCCCTTATCTATCCAAAAGATATCTATTATGGGGGTGATCTAAGGCATTGAGACATTATTACCTCTACCTTGATCACACAATATTTTGTCTTTTTATTTTCTAGTTCTTTCATTTGTATACGCTCTTACATGTATTATCTTCACTTTGTTGTACTCATTGTTTGCATCTTCCTCATCATGACATTTTGGGGGCGATTCGATGTATAAGGAATCTCTTACATTTTTCATGTTGACCCAAATATGTCATGCATGTTTCCAATCCATTTTTGTATCTTGCCTCTTTAAACCACTTCTACCCTTGTATTGTTATTTTATGCCTATTAGGGATGATGACACGTGTTACTTATATCCTTGATTCCTTACTAATAAACATTTTTTTCATAACCTAATTTATATAGGTTCATTTTTCCTTGTTCTCATTCCTATATATCTTCACCTATTTTATTCTCTTTTTCACATATTATATCTAATATCCTATTATACTTGTTATCTTGCAACCCAACATTTCTCTTGTATGTTATTATTTGCATTCTTCATGGGAAAAACATATTTTTATTTTTCTAGGGGAAACATCTTATCATTTTCTCTTCTTTATCATATCACATGTATCATTTTCCTTTTCTAATATGAATTAAGTTCCTTTCTTCTCTCATGATCACTTTCTCTTCGCCCTTCCTTGGGAGAAAATCCATGATTACATGTGTGTTGGAAACACTTCATTTTTTTATTCTCTTTCCATGATCATATCCTAATTTAATACCTTGGCATTTATTCCTTCCTTTCAGTTTTCCTTATTTTGAATGTATCATATTTCATAAACTTGATATAAAGGGGACATACACTATCTATGCATCCTTAATCATAACATATGTTTACAAAAAAATTTTTATGGTGGATTTGGAATCACCGTACCTTGTTCTCTTAATTTATTTTTTCCTCCTTGACACCTTTATTGTGTTTACAATATTTTTTTATAGTGGTTATGGAATATCCATGGTTCATTCATCGATTTGGATCCTTCTTCACTAAACACATATTCAAGTGAATCTTATATAGCCAATATTATGCCAAGGTGGGTCTTTCATCACTATATACGCATTCTAATGATTCCTACATAGCCATTATATTTCCTATATCATCATATCATTCCTAATCTAAATGATCCCCCCTTCCCTCTACCTAATTGGGTTCACTAGTAGTAGATGATGTATGGTAGAGTGTGATAGTAGTTTTCTTTTATTTTTTTCTTTTTTTTGATTCCTAGGTGGATTGGAGGGAAAACCTACAAATTAGATAGTAATAAACAACACAATATAAAGGAAATTATTATATTGGAGTAGATATGTTAAATTCACAAGAGTACATTAGAGATGTTGATTGGATCTTCTCTATTGTACTATATAAAATGCAATTATTTATAAAAATAGGCTATCAAATAAGCTTCACGGTATTTTTTCAAGTGTCACATGTATGGTGCACTAATCACATGGGCACAATGATGAAATATTTTTATATGGTGTCATTTTTTTGGTAGGAACACGTGTGTATGTGTAAACACATGTTGAATGTAATGGTCTAACTAGATGTACTAGAATTTTTAGTCATATGCAAGGTCATAAGATGTACATGAAAAACTTTATCACATGAAAATTATGCATAGATGCATGAGGTTAGTGTCATGTTGGATGTAAGAGTACCATGTATCATGAATTGGGTAAAATTAAGCAAGTATATGTTGCAAGTATGAGAAGGTTGTGTTGTCATTGATGCCAACATATCTATCTTTTTGTTGTATTTATGTCAACCTTGGTGATTCTTTGATTAGTTGCATTATATTTTCATTAGTAATATCACTTGTCTCAACCTCTAGTGTTTCTTTTATGATCATGTGTGTGGTTGAGTTGAAGGTGTTCAAGATGATAAAAAAGGTGTTTGTGGTGCTTGGTTTCCAAGTGCTTTTGACGAAATTTGAAGAAAATAGGAAACAATGTGTTGGAGAGGTGTTTTGTGTGACAAAGTAGTGTTCTAGTATCTCTCCACATTTCTTCATGGTTGAAGATCTGCTTATGCAATTCAGATATGTTGATTAGACGTGTTCAAAGGTGTTATATCCAAAGTTTTTGGTTTTAGATCATTGTGTACAGAAAGTTGTGGTCACCAATGTGTTAATAGTGTATTTTTTTGGTGTCTGGGAGAAATGGTTTTACTCTGCATTAATTCTTTGTAGTGAGGTTTTTGGTCCTATAGATCTAGAAGTATGCTTATATTGATAATATCTATCTTTAGTCTAATTTGTTTGAATTTTTGTTCTTTGCAAGGTTAAATTCATGCGTTACAATATTTAGAAGGTTAACTAGGTGTACATGATGATTATGTTCTTCAAGTGAAAGTTATTGTGAAGGAATTTGTTGAATTTTAGGGTATTTATGGAATATTCCAAATTGTGTTTGTTAGAATTGGCTATGGATGCCAAGATCTTTGGACCAAATGTAAAGCACAAAGAAGAGAGAATAATGTGACAAGAATAAACTGTATTCTCATCAATATGAATATGAGATGAGATAATTTACAATGAGAGACCCCTTGGTTATATAGCCAAGGTGAGAACATAGGAGTGCATAAGATCATGACAAGTGTCATAATCTTATGACATGAGACAACAATGAAAAGCTATCACTCCACCTAAAGTGGAAAGGTGATAATGTGATAACCACCACCAATAGTGGATCACCCACAAAAGGTGGAGAGGTAATCACATGATATGTCCATGAAAGGTGGAAGTGATAAAGTAATAAGATGATAAGTCCACCAAAGGTGGAAATTCTCCAACTACCTCCTATGTTGTCCCTAAGTAAACTTAACTAAGGTGTAATGATGACCTAGGACAAGGTACAACACATTTAATTACACCAACACCCCCCCTTAAGTGCAACTTAGGGAGAATGTACACAAAATCAAACAATGCAAGATGGGTCCTGGCAACTAGGCCATGTTAGGTACTGATGTACAAATGCAATGCAATCTCTCACAAACAGAGAAAAGGAGAAAACCTAGTGGGAAAAACTCTCCCCAAAAGAGAGATGAAATACAAAATAGAAATTCTCTCAATGATGAATGAGAAGGTAAAAACCCCATGTGAGGAAAAAGATCCCCCATAAGAGAGAAGTAGAAGAGAGACAAGGCATCCCTCCCCCCCCCCTCAATGTTGAGTCTCTTGAAATGATGGTAGAATCTCGACATTGAATGCTGAAGATGATCCAATCTCATCGAACAATGTTCCTCCCCTTAGGAAGAAACAAAACCAAGAATGTATGTAAGATGTATGTCTTTGAATGATGCTCAAGTGTCTATGTGTCGATGCGAAAGGTTGACACAATCCAAATAGCCATTTTAGGCCACACTGCTGAAGAGGAAAATCCAACATCTAGTAGAGATGAATGTAGAACATAATCCAAAGACAAGGATATCCCCTCTAAAGATAAAAAGCCTCCTCCAAATGTTGTCCAAAAGTATCCACACTCATGTAAAACTGCAAAGAATGATCATGTAGAGAATGAACAAGAGGGTTAGAGTGTTCCCTCACAACAATTGAAGAAGGAGCATCTTCATCAAGGAGAAGATAAATTTCATCAATGATGTGCCCCAAATCTGCAAGATGAGACTCCAAAAACATGTCTGAAATACCTGTCAGGAAACCATCCAAAGTAGACATATCTGGAAGACAATGTATTTGTTGTATTGAATCACAAGGAGCCAAAACCATGGAATCAAATGCAACAATAGATGAGGATGTGATCTCAATAGGAGAAGGAGAAGTAAGAAGAGAAGTCTCTTTGTCAACTAGACATTTAAGACATTTGTTACACTCAAGCTCCTCTAAAGTATCATCATCATAGGGTACATTATCAACATCATCAAGGGGAATTAAACAATCTGTAACATGATCATCTGGGAATGGAGAGATATGATGATCTCCAAAAATCTCCCAAATCTTGGTCCAAAGTGTGAGTGGGCACTCAATATCTGAGATCTCCACTAGAATATCAACACCAATATATGTACCAATTAATCCTACAATGTGATCATTATTATTACCCCAAATTGATTACTTCAAAGGTGTGTTTGGTTCAGGTATGAGCCCATAAAGGTATGGAAAAAGCTTAAGCCACCTTAGATGTGTTAGGATACCTTTCTTCCAAGACTCATAATTTTCCTTATTCAACATTACCACAAAAGGATGAATAGAAAAACCCATGATACCTCCTCAAATGAGATCAATATGATCATACCACTGAGAAGTACATGAAAAATTATGCACTTTCAAAAAAAATGGCACCCAAAAATGTTACCGTACGAGGAAGATATGAGCTCCAAAAGTTCCCAAAATGAGGACGAAGCAGCAACACTTGTGAGAATCTGCAATTTCTGGAAAAACCAAAAGCCAAAACCAAAAATTGATTGCACTATTTCGAAGAGCACAAAAAATGAGCCCAAATCAAAAAACATTGCTCGAAAAGAGGAGTCAAAATGAGAAAGTTATGAGCTTTCAAAGTCGGACTGCAAATTGAAAACTGCAAACCGTGAGGGGGCCAAAAATTTCAAATGGCCGTTGATGTCCGCATTGACACTTTCCTGACATCAGCAATTTACTAGCTTAAATTTGATGGCCTCCTGCACGTCAAAAAAGAATATTCCCTCTATTAGAGAATATTCACTTTACTGTAGCTTAAAATTGACAGCTACAAGCATGTCATTGGTTGGCAGACACCCTAGAATATTCTTTGAGAATATTCGGTTGGAATATTCTTTTATTCTTCGAAATCTTCGCTTTCGCCAGTTGATATTTTTGAGCGCCGGATTTTACTTTTCAAGTGCCGGTTTTTTGAAATGACTGGCCGACGTGATTTTTCTGCTGGATTTCTTTGATGGCATCGGAATGTGTATATGCTAGTGGTGGGGCCGCGACCATAAGGCCATGTGGCTAGTGGCTTGTCATGTGGCAAATAGTGGAGGGAGTGGCAGGTACACCATACCCTGTCCCCTGCAAGTACCAAAAATCTGCAAAAAATCTCTGCATTTTTCATTTTTTTTTATTTGATGATTTTTTAATTTTATTTTTACAATAATTTTTTTCGGAAAAAAAATTCGATTAAAATCGTACCGTCGATGCAATGATGGTGACTTGGGGGTCGTACGACTTTTAGGAATTTTTTTTTTGCCTCACTGGACAACTTGCTCCTAAATGGACGAATTGACAATCAATCTTAGGGTTTTTGGCCCTTCTGGACATGATGGCAGGGTCGGATTTGACCCAAAATACTCCAAAAAAGCAGCTACCTTTTGGTTCTGGCAACCACAATTCAGCTTGAAACCCTCATAGATTTGGCCTCGTATGTCTGATTTGGATGAAACAAAAGGAAAAATTGACTTTCTTGAACCTTTCAGATGCAATGGTGAGCTTAGATTTGCACCAGCAAGCTTTGATATAAACCTGCAATAAAGAGCCAAAAATGGAACCTCCCCAAATCTGGTACCTCTCTTTAGAAAAAGACTCTCCAATGGCACCCAACCCCTTCTGATACCATGTTAGAACTGGCTATGGATGCCAAGATCTTTGGACCAAATGCAAAGCACAAAGAAGAGAGAATAATGTGACAAGAATAAGTTGTATTCTCATCAATATGATTATGATATGAGATGATTTACAATGAGAGACCCCTTGGTTATATAGCCAAGGTGAGAACATAGGAGTGCATAAGATTATGACACTTGTCATAATATTATGACATGAGACAACAATGAAAAGCTATCACTCCACCTAAAGTGGAAAGGTGATAATGTGATAACCACCACAAATAGTGGATCACCCACAAAAGGTGGAGAGGTAATCACATGATATGTCCATGAAAGGTGGAAGTGATAAAGTAATAAGATGAAAGTCCACCAAAGGGTGAAATTATCCAACTACCTCCTATGTGGTCCCTAAGTAAACTTAACTAAGGTGTAATGATGACCTAGGACAAGGTACAACACATTTAATTACACCAACAGTGTTCAAGTGATGTATGTTTTTTGTGAGTCATCTTTGGATCTAAGGAAATGTGTACTTCAATGTTTAATGGTGTTTACACAGGTTCAATCGACCTTGGGTGCTTACACTGATTGCAGACATGCTTCATTTTTTTTGGAATAGTGGTATGGTGTGTATATGTGTATTTGGGTCTGATTTGAGGCGTGTTGTGGTATTCTTTCATTCCTTTCCACCACAGAATGCTTAGTGGCGACATAATTTGAATTTGCATGGATGAGGTGCATATCCAACCTTGTTAATTGTTTTCAAGGTTGAGGATGGTATAAATAAGTGTTGAGTTGATGGAGAATTGAGAATATAGAGTGGTGAAGTGTGAAAGTGTGAAATGTAGTACAAACTTTAATGTGTTAGACTACTGGAAGAAGTGAGAAAACGGTTTCTACATTCTTCAAAGAGGCTAGGAATGTGTTGATGTTGTGGTGGATCCTTCTATTGCTTTGAGATGGATTTCTCATCGTAACATTCTTCTTTCTTCTTTTATGTAATCTAGCAGTAGCCCTTCTTTTATTTTGGGTTGTGAGCCCTCCAATAGTGAGCCTATTATATTTGGTGTTGCAATTACTTTATACTATGAGCTAATTCTCACCATTGTTTTTTCCTTCTTGGGTTTTTCATAGACATATGGTGTTCTCGTGTGTTTAGATGTGTTTTCATTATTGTTTCTTATGTTTACATTCTGCTAATGCATGATAAGGATTTAATTGGTTGGTTGTTAAGGGTTTATGGACTAATACATATATGAATGTTAAAGAGGGTTTAAATGTTTAAATGTAGAACTAATTCACCCCCCTCTTAGTTGTCTTGTGCATTCAACAATTGGTATCAAAGAAAGGTTCCTTGGAAGAAATATTAACCACTTGAGGTAGATCTAAGATGTCACACAAGAAGGAGGCTCCTCTATTTGATGGAACTAAGTCTGCATTCTAGAAGAATAGGATGGAAGGTTTCATTATTTCACTGGGGTTCACAATTTGGAAGTCTGTTGAATCTAAATATATTGTGCCTACAAATGGTCTGAGCGTTGATGATGAGATCAGGGCTTATGAAAACAATGGGAAAGCAAGGTATGATATTTTGAGTGGTCTTTCTAATAATAAACTAATTGAAGTTATGAATCTTAAAATTGCTAATGAGATCTCGAAAAAGTTGGAAACCAAGCTAGAAGGAGTTTCAAAGTCAAAGAACAATCTTCTATTGGACCTTTGGAGTTGGTGCATATAGATCTTTTTGGACCTACAAGAACAAGAAGTTCGCAAGGTGATAAGTATTTCATGATTTTAAGTGATGATTTTTCTAGAATGGCTTGGGTTACTTTTCTCAAATAAAAATTGGAAGATTTAGATAAGTTCAAGACATTCAAATGTATGGTTGAGAATGAAATGGATATGAAGATCAAATGTTTGAGTTCTGACAAAGGTGGAGAGTTCACCTCCAATGAGTTTAACATTTTTTGTGAAGATCAAGGAATAAAGAGGAATTTGTTGGCCCCTAGGACTCCTCAATAGAATGGAGTGGTTGAAAGGAAGAACAAGAAGTAGCAAGAACTATGATGAAAGAAGAAAACCTATAAAATGTATACTAGAGAGAAGCAATTTATAATACAGTCTACATATTTAATAGAGTACAAGCAAAAGAAAATAGTTAAAAGACTCCTTATGAGTTATGGTATGGAAGGACTCCTACTGTGAAATATTTCAAAGTGTTTGAAAGAAAATGTTATATCAAGAGAGATGATGAGATCTTAGGAAAGTTTGATTCAAGATCTGATGAAGGTATCTTCCTTGGATATTCTACAAAAAGAAAATCTTACCGGTGCTACAACAAGAGGTTGAAAAGGGTTGTTGAAATTGAAAGTGTCAAAGTGGGTGAAGATCTACATAAAATATCAATGATGATAGATGGATATGAATTAGATGATTCTTCTTGTAGAGAAGAATAAAAGGATAATGGTAAGGAAAATGTGTAGAAGTTGAGAAAATACAACTCCACAAACCCCGAAGATCACCTACATGCAAATAACCTGTCACAAAAGAAGAGATGGAGACAAACAAGCAAGGGTTCTATAAAAACTAAAAATGTATATATCAGAGAGAATGAGAGAATGAATTGATGTGATAATACAATGAGATCAATCCTTATAAAAGGAGATCGAGAAACCCTAAAGTGTAACCCTAAAACAAACCCTAAAAGGAGAACATTTAATAATTAATATAATTATTAAATGTCACTTTATGCAAACTAAAGTGAAA
>CM021100.1:640000694-640152232 GCA_007115665.2 Sequoiadendron giganteum
GATCCAATCTTGTGGAACAACATTCCTCTGCTTAGGAAGAAACAAAACCAAGGATGTATGTAGGATGTATGTCTCTGAATTATGCTCAAGTGTCTCTATGTCGATGTCGAAGGTTGACACACTCCAAATAGGTGTTCTAGGCCACATTTTTGAAGAGGAAAATCCAACATCTAGTAGAGATGAATGTAGAACATAATCCAAAGACAAGGATATCCCCTCTAAAAATAAAAAGCCTCCTCCAAATGTTGTCCAAAAGTATCCACACTCATGTCAAACTGCAAAGAATGATCATGTAGAGAATGAACAAGAGGGTCAGAGTGTTCCCTCACAACAATTGAAGAAGGAGCATCTTCATCAAGGAGAAGATAAATGTCATCAATGATGTCCCCCAAATCTGTAAGATGAGACTCCAAAAACATGTCAGAAATACCTGTCAAGAAACCATCCAAAGTAGACATATTTGGAAGACAATGTATCTACTGCACTAAATCACAAGGAGCCAAAACTATGGAATCAAATGCAACAATAGATGAGGATGTGATCTCAATAGGAGGAGGAGAAGTAAGAAGAGAAGTCTCTTTGTCAACTGGACATTCAAGACATTTGTTACACTCAAGCTCCTCTAAAGTATCATCATCATAGGGTACATTATCAACATCATCAAGGGGAATTAAACAATCTGCAACATGATCATCTGGGAATGGAGAGATATGATGGTCTCCAAAAATCTCCCAAATCTTGGTCCAAAGTGTGAGTGGGCACTCAATATATGAGATCTCCACTAGAATATCAACACCAATATATGTACCAATTAATCCTACAATGTGATCATTATTATTACCCCAAATTGATTACTTTGAAGGTGTGTCTGGTTCAGGTATGAGCCCATTAAGGTATGGAAAAAGCTTAAGCCACCTAAGATGTGTCAGGATACCTTTCTTCCAAGACTCATAATTTTCCTTATTCAACATTACCACAAAAGGATGAATAGAAAAACCCATGATACCTCCTCAAATGAGATCAATCTGATCATACCACTAAGAAGTACATGAAAAAGTATGCACTTTCAAAAAAAATGGCACCCAAAAATGTTACCGTAGGAGGAAGATATGAGCTCCCAAAGTTCCCAAAATGAGGACGAAGCAACAACACTTGTGAGAATCTGCAATTTCTGGAAAAACCAGAAGCCAAAACCAAAAACTGATTGCACTATTGCGAAGAGCACGAAAAATGAGCCCAAATCAAAAAACATTGCTCGAAAAAAGGAGTCAAAATGAGAAAGTTATGAGCTTTCAAAGTCAGACTGCAAATTCAAAATTGCAAACCGTGAGGGGGCCAAAAATTTCAAATGGCCGTTGACGTCCGCACTGACACTTTGCTGACATCAGCAATTTACTAGCTTAAATTTGATAGCCTCCTGCACGTCAAAAAAGAATATTCCCTCTATTAGAGAATATTCACTTTACTGCAGCTTAAAATTGATAGCTACAGGCACGTCGTTGGTTGGCAGACACCCTAGAATATTCTTTGAGAATATTCGGCTGGAATATTCTTTTATTCTTTTGAATCTTCGCTTTCGCTGATTGATTTTTTTGAGCACTGGATTTTACTTTTCAAGTGCCAGTTTTTTTAAATGATTGACCGACGTGATTTTTCTGCTGGATTTCTTTGATGGCATTGGAATATGTATATGCCAGTGGTGGGGCCGCGACCGTAAGGCCATGTGGCTAGTGGCTTGTCGTGTGGCAGATAGTGGAGGGAGTGGCGGGTACACCATACCCTGCCCCCTGCAAGTACCAAAAATCCACAGAAAATCTCTGCATTTTTCTTTTTTTTTATTTGATGATTTTTTTAATTTATTTTTTACAATAATTTTTTTCGGAAAAAAAATTCGATTAAAATCGTACCGTCGATGCAATGATGGTGACTTGGGGGTCGTACGACTTTCTAGGAATTTTTTTTTTGCCTCACTGGACAACTTGCTCCTAAATGGATGATTTGACAATCAATCTTAGGGTTTTTGGCCCTTCTGGACATGATGGCAGGGTCGGATTTGACCCAAAATACTCCAAAAAAGCAGCTACCTTCTGGTTCTAGCAACCACAATTCAGCTTGAAAACCTCATAGATTTGGCCTCGTATGTCTGATTTGGATGAAACAAAAGGAAAAATTGACTTTCTTGAACCTTTCAGATGCAATGGTGAGCTTAGATTTGCACCAACAAGCTTTGATATAAACTTGCAATAAAGAGCCAAAAATGGAACCTCCCCAAATCTGGTACCTCTCTTTAGAAAAAGACTCTCCAATGGCACCCAACCCCTTTTGATACCATGTTAGAACTAGCTATGGATGCCAAGATCTTTGGACCAACTGCAAAGCACAAAGAAGAGAGAATAATGTGACAAGAATAGGTTGTATTCTCATCAATATGATTATGATATGAGATGATTTACAATGAGATACCCCTTGTTTATATAGCCAAGGTGAGAACATAGGAGTGCATAAGATTATGACACTTGTCATAATATTATGACATGAGACAACAATGAAAATCTATCACTCCACCTAAAGTGGAAAGGTGATAATGTGATAACCACCACAAATAGTGGATCACCCACAAAAGGTGGAGAGGTAATCACATTATATGTCCATGAAAGGTGGAAGTGATAAAGTAATAGGATGAAAGTCCACCAAAGGGTGAAATTCTCTAACTACCTCCTATGTGGTCCCTAAGTAAACTTAACTAAGGTGTAATGATGACCTAGGACAAGGTACAACACATTTAATTACACCAACAATGTTCAAGCGATGTATGTTTTTTGTGAGTCATCTTTGGATCTAAGGAAATGTGTACTTCAATGTTTAATGGTGTTTACACAGGTTCAATTGACCTTGGGTGCTTACACTGATTGTAGACATGCTTCATTTTTTTTGGAATAGTGGTATGGTGTGTATATGTGTATTTGGGTATGATTTGAGGCGTGTTGTGGTATTCTTTCATTCCTTTCCACCACATGAATGCTTAGTGGCGACATAATTTGAATTTGCATGGATGAGGTGCATATCCAACCTTGTTAATTGCTTTCAAGGTTGAGGATGGTATAAATAAGTGTTGAGTTGATGGAGAATTGACAATATAGAGTGGTGAAGTGTGAAAGTGTGAAATGTAGTACAAACTTTAATGTGTTAGATTACTGGAAGAAGTGAGAAAACGGTTTCTACATTCTTCAAAGAGGCTAGGAATGTGTTGATGTTGTGGTGGATCCTTCTATTGCTTTGAGATGGATTTCTCATCGTAACATTCTTCTTTCTTCTTTTATGTAATCTAGCAGTAGCCCTTCTTTTATTTTGGGTTGTGAGCCCTCCAATAGTGAGCCTATTATATTTGGTGTTGCAATTACTTTATACTATGAGCTAATTCTCACCATTGTTTTTTCCTTCTTGGGTTTTTCATAGACATATGGTGTTCTCGTGTGTTTAGATGTGTTTTCATTATTGTTTCTTATGTTTACATTCTGCTAATGCATGATAAGGATTTAATTGGTTGGTTGTTAAGGGTTTATGGACTAATACATATATGAATGTTAAAGAGGGTTTAAATGTTTAAATGTAGAACTAATTCACCCCCCTCTTAGTTGTCTTGTGCATTCAACAATTGGTATCAAAGAAAGGTTCCTTGGAAGAAATATTAACCACTTGAGGTAGATCTAAGATGTCACACAAGAAGGAGGCTCCTCTATTTGATGGAACTAAGTCTGCATTCTAGAAGAATAGGATGGAAGGTTTCATTATTTCACTGGGGTTCACAATTTGGAAGTCTGTTGAATCTAAATATATTGTGCCTACAAATGGTCTGAGCGTTGATGATGAGATCAGGGCTTATGAAAACAATGGGAAAGCAAGGTATGATATTTTGAGTGGTCTTTCTAATAATAAACTAATTGAAGTTATGAATCTTAAAATTGCTAATGAGATCTCGAAAAAGTTGGAAAGCAAGCTAGAAGGAGTTTCAAAGTCAAAGAAAAATCTTCTATTGGACCTTTGGAGTTGGTGCATATAGATCTTTTTGGACCTACAAGAACAAGAAGTTTGCAAGGTGATAAGTATTTCATGATTTTAATTGATGATTTTTCTAGAATGACTTGGGTTACTTTTCTCAAATAAAAATTGGAAGCTTTAGATAAGTTTAAGGCATTCAAATGTATGGTTGAGAATGAAATGGATATGAAGATCAAATGTTTGAGATCTGACAAAGGTGGAGAGTTCACCTCCAATGAGTTTAACATTTTTTGTGAAGATCAAGGAATAAAGAGGAATTTGTTGGCCCCTAGGACTCCTCAATAGAATGGAGTGGTTGAAAGGAAGAACAAGAAGTAGCAAGAACTATGATGAAAGAAGAAAACCTATAAAAAGTATACTAGAGAGAAGCAATTTATACTACAGTCTACATATTTAATAGAGTACAAGCAAAAGAAAATAGTTAAAAGACTCCTTATGAGTTATGGTATGGAAGGACTCCTACTGTGAAATATTTCAAAGTGTTTGAAAGAAAATGTTATATCAAGAGAGATGATGAGATCTTAGGAAAGTTTGATTCAAGATCTGATGAAGGTATCTTCCTTGGATATTCTACAAAAAGAAAAGCTTACCGGTGCTACAACAAGAGGTTGAAAAGGGTTGTTGAAATTGAAAGTGTCAAAGTGGGTGAAGATCTACATAAAATATCAATGATGATAGATGGATATGAATTAGATGATTCTTCTTGTAGAGAAGAATAAAAGGATAATGGTAAGGAAAATGTGTAGAAGTTGAGAAAATACAACTCCACAAACCCCGAAGATCACCTACATGCAAATAACCTGTCACAAAAGAAGAGATGGAGACAAACAAGCAAGGGTTCTATAAAAACTAAAAATGTATATATCAGAGAGAATGAGAGAATGAATTGATGTGATAATACAATGAGATCAATCCTTATAAAAGGAGATCGAGAAACCCTAAAGTGTAACCCTAAAACAAACCCTAAAAGGAGAACATTTAATAATTAATATAATTATTAAATGTCACTTTATGCAAACTAAAGTGAAATCTTAAGAAGGGAATAAAGGTAACTTAATTAACACAATTAAGTTAAAACCTTTACTCTAACAAAATGAAGTACTAATTGAAGAGGAAGAATATCCTGAAAGGATCGCTAAGACCCCTAAGTATGTGTAGAAGAATAATTATGAAGATCAGATTATTTGTGACAAGAAAAGGTGTATTGATAAGAAGAAAGGTTGTTATGATAGAAGAAAAAGAAAACTTATGTTTACTTTCAAAAGTTTAACCTAAAACTATGATAGAGGCATGCAAGGATGAGTATTGGATCAAGGCTATCGAAGCAGAATTGATGTAAATTGAAAATAATCTGACATGGGAAATTTTCCCAAGACCAACAAATAAGAATGTGATTGGAACTAAGTGGGTGCTCTAGAATAAACTAAATGAGATTGGAGAATTTTTAAGGAATAAGTAAAGGCTTGTGTGTAAAGGTTACTCACAAGTGAAAGGAATAAATTTTGAGCAAAATTTTGCTCTGGTGGCAAGGATGGAAGCTACTAGGATGATTTTGGCTTTTGTAGCACACAAAGATTTCAAAGTGTATTAGATGCATGTGAAGTCTATATTCTTGAATGATGAATTAGAAGAAGTTTACATTGAACAACTGGAAGGGTTTCAGCTATCAGATAATCCTAATATGGCATGTAGATTAAAAAAGGAATTATATGGACTCAAGCAAGCTCCTAGATCTTGGTATGTAAGATTGGATAGGTACTTATTACAACAAGGATTAAATAAAGGTACCACAGATAGAAATCTTTACTTTAGGGTGGAGAAAGATCAAATCTTGATTGTAGTAGTGTATGTTGATGGCATAATATGTAGAGGTAATGAAGAAATGTGCAAGGGATTTGTAGAAGAGATGTATAAAGAATTTGAGACGTCTATGTTTGGAGAGATGATTTTTTTCCTTGGACTAAAAATCAATTAGATAGGAAAAGGGATATTTATTTCATAATCTAAGTATGTCAAGGAAATGTTGAAGAAGTTTGGAATCGGTGACTCTAAACCGGTATGTACCCCTATGGTTGTTTGCAAGTTCATAAAGAATGATGAGTCTCCTAAGGTTGATCAGAGAAAGTACAGATCAATGATTGGAGGACTGGTGTATCTAACTACTACTAGACCAAATATCATGTATGTAGTTTGTATTGTGGATAGATTTCAAGAAGATCCCAAAGAGTCACATGTGGTAGTAGTGAAGAGAATATTTAGATACTTGAAGGGCAATTTGAAATATATATTGTGGTATCCAAAGGATATTGATTTCTATCTGAATGATTATATTTGATGCAGATTGGGTAGGTTGTGTGGATGATATAAAAAGTAAAAGTGGTGGTCCATTCTTTCTTGGAATGTCTTGGCTAAGAAAGAAGAAGGATTCATTGTCATTATCTACTACAAAGATAGAATGCATTATTGTAGCATCATGCTACACACAGGTGTTATGGATGAAGAAAAACTTGAAAGATATCAAAGTGGTATATGATGAACCAATTTATATATTTTTTGATAACACAAGTGCTATCAATATTTCAAAGAATCTAGTAATGCATTCAAGAAAAAAATATATCTCAATCTGGTATCACTTTTTAAGAGAAAAGGTTACATACAATGAGATGAAGTTGAAGTATGTGCCTACTAAGGATCAAGTTGTAGATATCTTCACTAAGGCTCTTACTAAGGATAATTTTGAATATCTTTGGGAGAATTTGGGGGTTGTTGCCCCTCCTTTGAACTAGATGTATAAGAATATGCATCAATCTAGTGGATCCCAAGATTCATTCCTTATTTTGGATTGATGTTGGTGGCTACCTCTCTAGGGGAGTAGGTAGTGGCATTGTAGGTTGTTGTAGTTAGGGGGAGTAACTTTTTTTATTGTATGGTATGAAAGTGTCTTTCCTTTGTCACTTGTGTCAAAAGGATATTATTGGTTAGTGCAGAGAAGGTGTGAAGAAAAAGACTATAGTTAAAAGAAAAGGAAGTTGCAAAGCTATAAAAAGTAAGACTAGTGGAAGAAAAAATATATGTATGTAAAAGGGGGAGATATAAAAGTTTTGTTCCCTTTTCCATTGATGCCAAAGTAGGAGAGAGTAAGAAAAAAGGGGGAGAGAGAGTTAAGGAGAATGATATATGAGAATTTTTTGGTATGGAGCAGTGTGTTTGTGATCAGATTTGTTGTGTTTTTTGTTGGTGGTTTTTCACATCATGTATTTCCATCAATGAAAAAGGGGGAGATCATTGCAAGTATGAGTAGGTTGTGTTTTCATTGATGTCAAAAGATCTAGATGTCACTGCATTGATGTCAACCTTGGTGATGCTTTGATTAGTTGTAATATGTTATCATTAGTAGTATCACTTGTGCCAACCTCTAGTGTTTCTTTGATGAGAATGTGTGTGGTTGAGTTGAAGGTGTTCCAAATGATAAAAAAAGGGTGTTTGTGGTGCCTAGTTTCCAAATGCTTTTGAGAAAATTTGAAGAAAAGAGGAAATAGTGTGCTGGAGAGGTGTTTTGTGTGGCAGAGTAGTATTATGGTTTTTCTCTACATTTCTTCATGGTTGAAGATATACTTATGTAGTTTGTATATGTTGATTAGACATGTTTAGAAGTGTTATATCTAGATTTTCTAGTTTTGGATCATTATGCAGAGAAATTTGTTTTCACTAGTGTGTGAATAGTGCATTACAGTGGTGTCTGGGAGATGGTTTTTCTCTACATTTCTCCATAGTGAGGTTTTTGGTCTTACGAATTTGTAAGTATGCTTATATTGATATTATTTATCTTCAATATTTTTTTTTTTTGAATTTTGGTTCTCTGCAAGGTTGGATTCATGAGTTATGATATGTGGAAGGTTTATTGGGTGTATAGGATGAGTATGTTCTTTAGGTGAAATTTTTTGCAAAGGAATTTGTTGAATTTTAGGGTTTTTATGGAATATTATAGATTGTGTTCAAGTGATGCATGTTATCCATGAGTCATCTTTTGATCTAAGTAAGTGTGTACTTCAATGTTTAATGGTGTTTACAAAGGTTCAGTCAACCTTGGGTGTTTACACTAATTTCAAATATGCTTCAATGTTTGTGGAAGAGTGGTATGGTGTGTATTTAGGTCTGAGTTAAGGTGTGTTGTGGTCCACTTTCATTCCTTTCCACCTTCAGAATGCTTAGTGTTAACCTAATTTGAATTTGTAGGGTTGAGGTGCATAGCTGACCTTGTTAATTTTTTTCAAAGTTGAGGATGGTATAAATAAGTGTTGAGTTGATGGAGAATTGAGAGTGCAAAGTGGTGAAGTGTGAAAGTTTGAAATGCAATACAAACTTTAATGTGTTAGGCTATTGGAAGTAGTAAGAAGAAGGTGTCTATATTCTTCAAAGAGGATGTGAATGTGTTGTGGTGGATCCTTCTATTTCTTTGAGATGGACTTCTCATTGTAACATTCTTCTTTCTTCTTTTCTATAATCTAGTTGTGAGCCCTTCTTTTCTTTTGGGCAGTGAGCCTATTGTATTCAAGGTTGCAATTAATTTATACTATGAGCTAATCCTCACTATGGTATTTTCCTTCTTAGGTTTTCCACGTAAATCTAGTGTTCTCATGTGTTTAGATGTATTTCTATTATTGTTTCTCATGTTAACATTTTGTTAATGCATGATAAGGATTTAAAGGGTTATTAAGGGTTTAAGGACTAATGCAGATTTGAATATTAAAGAGGATTTTAATGTTTTAATGTACATCTAATTCACGCCCCTCTCAGTTGTATTGTGCATTCAATAGTAGATGGCATCCCTAAAGGGAATACTCAAGAATTTATACATGGCTAAATTTGGACTATTCGCCCCTTTTTGAAAAGTAACGGTCCTCATAACATCAATGCCAAGCTAAGAAAACTAGAAGCTAAGTTGTTCCAAGTTTTATTGCTTGGTGTGATCTACATTCTACTTGGTCTTGAATAGGATAAATATTCAATTTCATTGGTTTAAGTATGATCCATCAAAAAATCAATTATATCCTCATTTGAGGCATTATGGGCATGCACAACATCCAAGTCTATGGTATACTAAGACTATATAAGCTCCAAAAGGGGAGGAAGGTATGGTTTGAGTAATTTGATGTTGAATACTAGGTGTCAACCCAAGTACTATGAAATATAAAGGATAGGAATTATTTCCAACTATATGCAAAATGGTGTATGGAATATAGCACAATGGCTTGATCTTATAGTGCATTCCATTGAAGTATTATTTTTAAAGATATAGCCAAAATTAATCACCTACCTAAAAGATATATGGTGCATGATGGTGTAGACATGTAAAAATTTCTGACGCATATCACACATCATGACATTAAATTTTTCCATCATTCCCATCATTTCCATTATCATTAGTGCATTTTCATCATTTCATTTCATTTGCATTAATAATCACTTTTTAACATTATTTTCATAATTTAACCCTGATTTCTCTTGTTGATTAAATAATCTTGAGTTATTTAATTAATTCATCTTTTCATTACTAATTATCACCTTCATACCCCTAGTTGAATAATTTTTAAATTATTTAATTAGCTTAATCTAACTATTCTTCCAATGTCCTATAATTAAATAGTTTTTATTATTTAATTATCCGATTTTTAATCCTCATCCCACTTTCAATGGAATATTATTTTCTTTAAAAGAGAATATTTTCATCCTCTATAGTTAAATAATTTATAATTATTTAATTACTCTAATTTTGCCTCCACAAAACATATTCCTAAAGAATATTCCTTTTCAAAAATATCTTTGACTTTTCTTGTCTCAAGCATTTCTAACCCTCCATTTTGAGATTAAATCTTCAGCCTTCATCTTCAAATATCTCAACAAATTTCCTACAAATGAGGAGATATTTTGAGTTTCAACTAATCTCACTCCTCCATATTCCTTGATTCACTCTCCTTTGTGGGTGTTAAGATGAAATCTTGACCCTTCTTTGTGGGCATTGAGATTCAATCTCAACCCTTCATTCAATTCTTGACACTAGTACACAAACAACAATATATGACTAAATAAACTACTAAAAATTACATATAAATGACTAAATTTAGTCACGTGACTATTAGTGGCTTATTTGTAGTCATTTATAACACCACTAAATTTATGACTAAACAATTTTAGTCATTTATTTATTCATTGATTTTAGTCATTAATTTGGTCATTGATTTGGTCATTGATTTAGTCATTGATTTAGTTATCAATTTAGTTATTTATTTAGTCATGGTAGTGATTCATTTAGTCATATATTTAGTCATTAATTTAGTCATATATTTATTCATTAATTTAGTCATTGATTGTTGTTAATTGGTCATTTATTTAGTCATGGTAGTCATTACTTTAGTCATATATTTAGTCATTACAAATCAAATCTAACTTAATTAATCCTCACAAATTTATGCATATAAACTTCAAGTACCATAGATATTCAAATGTTGAAGAACCACCATGAAATGAAGACTAAAATGCTTAAAAAAAAATGATTGATTAGACACAAACAAAAACAAATTACAAATCAAGAGGAGCCACAACACAATATCTATGAGTGGAGAAAAAAGCACTCTGAAAATTTATTTCATTAAGCCTCATTAGAAAATAAAAATCTCATTGGTTACATTCAATGTCTCAGTGAAATTGTACAACTTACGGACACTATATAAACAAAATACTCTTATTTTCATATACTTGTATTGTTTTCTCCTTCCTTAACTGTAGTCCTTTTGGAAGGGTATCGACCTCCTATAGGGGCTCAACCCATTTAATCCCCTTACAAATCCACAACTTTCCAGCCACTATTGGTTTTGGCTCCTCCAAACTCTTCCTCGCTAGTATTCACCTTTCACTTCTCCAATTTGGAGCTGCAGTCTAAAAATAAGGTTTCAAAATTTGCACATCAAAAACTGAAAAAAGTCAAATAATACAGAGGATAAAATTCAAACATTTTATTTTCCTTTTCCAACTATGGCACCCTAAACTTAGGCACAGATATAGTGAATGTATCAGAATTAGATATAAAATCCATCAAAAACATATTTGGAAGTATATTTTTATTAGATATTATAGTTGCAAGTTCCACTAATTATAATAAAGATAAATAGTTTTACCTTTCCACATCAACTAATGCAATTCTGATAACTTTTAGAGGATCGACAATGCTAGCCTTTATCATATCAACATACTCACATGCAAGTTGCAACCCAACATTAAACTTATTAATTAGACTCAACATCTAAGAAAGAAAAAGAAACTTCAAACATTATCAATTTAGTAAAAAAAACATCAATTTCAAAGATCAAAGTAGCCAATGCTTCACTCTCTACATCCTCTGCTACAATCAAAAGAGGCATTTTTTTATGTGATAAATGCAACAAGAAATTATATTATTTGTCAAAACTTATCACTATGTACTTATGAACTCAAAATCATTCAAATTGTCAAACTAATCAACATGACTACCTAATTTCTTTCTATCACATACACTTTGGGTGTACATGATCATTTATAATCCCAATTATTGAACTATGAAATTCAGCAACACAATGAAATTATATCTTAAGTAAAATTTAAATCAAATCAACATTACATGTCAACTTATCAATTGATCTCAAATTGTATATACACCTTTTTCATATAGCTTAAGGACATCTACAATAGATATGCACAAAATGAATTTGGTGGAAAGGTTTTTAAAACTTTCAAGCGAATACAATTTGCAGGTGTAAAGCCAAATTACACAACCTTTGACAACATCCTCCCTACCTGTTCCAAAATGGATGCTTTGAAACAAGATATGAATATCCATCAATGCATAGACAATACACGACAATATCCCTATAAGAAATGTGGTCTATGGATTGCAATATTGTAGGATATGCACAAAATGGATTTGTTGAAAAGGCTTTAGAAACTTTCAAGCAAATGCAATTGGCAGGTGTAAAGCCAGATTCGACAACCTTTTCTAGCATACTCCTTGCCTGTAATAAATTCAGAGCTTTGGATAGGGTATGTACATCCATCAAATCATAACAAAAAGGTGGATTTTTGTCAGATATTATGGTTGGAAATTCTTAGGTAGATATGCATGCAAAATGTGGAAGCACAAGCAAGGCACGTGAACTATTTGATAAAATGCCTCAAAGAGATGTCATCTCATGGAAAGCAATGATTGCAGGTTTTGCAGAATATTATTAGCAATTGCATTTTGTTGTGTTACAACTGTGATAGGTTGCTAATGAAATCAAGGAGGTTCTTTAAACTATGACAATATTTTATTTTTAATTTTTTCAATTGTGATAGATTGTCAACAGAATAAAGGAGGTTATTTAAAACTTTAAAATTTCCTATTATATTCAAGTGTTTCAGCTTTGAGAGGTTGACAATGGAATTGAAGAGGTTATTTAAACCTCTACAAATTTCTATTTTTAAGTGTTGCAAATGTGATAGGTTGCCAATGGAATCAGGAAGGTTATTTAAACCTCTATAGTCTTATATGTTCAAGTGTTGTAGATGTGACAGGTTGCCAATAGAATCAAGGGGGTTATTTAAACTTTTACATATTTCTATGTTCAAGTGCTACAGTTGTGACAGGTTGCCAATGGAATGAGGGAGGTTATTTAAATCTATACACCCTACCATGTTCAAGTGTTGCATTTGTGACAGGTTGCCAATGGAATCAACAAGTTTATTTAAACATTCACACCCTTCTATGTTCAAGGTTGTAGTTGTGACAAGTTACCAATGGAATCAAGGAGGTTATTTAAAGCATGACAATATTTTAGTTTCAAATGTTGCAGCTGCAATAGATTGACAATAGAATCAAGGAGGTTATTTAAACCTTTGAAACTTCCTATTATGTTCAAGTGCTACATTTGTGATAGGTTGAAATGGAATCGGGGAGGTTATTTAAACCTCTACAAATTACTATTTTCAAGTACTGCAGACATGACAAGTTGCTAGTGGAATAAGGAAGGTTATTAATTAAACCTCTACAATCTTCTATGATCAAGTGTTGCAGCTATGACAGGTTGCCAATAGAATCAAGGAGGTTATTTAAACTTTTACACCCTTCTATGCTCAAGTGTTGTAGTTGTGACAACTTGCCAATAGAATCAAGGAGCTTATTTAAACCTCCACACCCTTTTATATTCAACTGTTGCAGCTATGACAGGTAGACATATATGCTATATGTGGAATCATAGACAAAACGCTTGAATTGTTTGACAAAATGCCTCAAAGAGATGTCATCTCATGGACTGAAATGATTTACTGTAGAATGTGCACAAAATGGATTTTGCAAGGAACCTCTCAAAATATTTGAATTAATGAAGCACTCTGGAACACATCCTAACATTGTAAGCTTTGCTTGGGTTCTAGGTGAATGCAGTCATGTAGGTTTAGTGGATGAGGGCTACACATGCTTCACACTTCAATAACCCTTATTGCATTACAATTTACATATATAGTTGATCATTAGGTGTGCATGGTTGACCTTCATGTCCATGCTGGCTATATTGAGGACACCCTAACCATTATTACTAAGATGCTAGTTAAATATGTGGTACATGTGGATCATATATGAATGTAGGTTGAGTATTTATAACAACACTACTTTTTTAGTTGGATCCTAAAAATGTCGCAACTTACGTTCTTCTCTAAAACATTTGTATGGGGTTCAAATAGTAAAGAGATTGATGAAAGTCAGAGGAATTAAAAAGATACCTGGATGTTATAGTTGGATATGCTCTGGTAGACATATATGCAAGATGTGGAATCATAGACAAAACACCTTGAATTGTTTGACAAAATGCCTCAAAGAGATGTCATCTCATGGAATGAAATGATTGATTGTAGAATGTGCACAAAATGGATTTTGCAAGGAACCTCTCAAAATATTTGAATTAATGAAGCACTCTGGAACACATCCTAACATTGTAAGCTTTGCTTGGGTTCAAGGTGCATGCAATCATGCAGGTTTAGTGGATGAGGGCTGCACATACTTCACACATGAGTAACCCTTATTGCATTATAATTTACATATATAGTTGATCATTAGGTGTGCATGGTTGAAACAAAGTGAACGTAACAACATAAATTTTATAAACCATATAAAAATTGGAAGAATGACAAAGTAGGATGCTACCAAAAGCAATCTCCAGTGCAAAAAAAAATTCAATTATATCTTAGGTACATAAAACACAGAGTAAAAAGGTGTTTGCAACATTGTACACATCGATCATTAAGATCATCCTTGAGAACTTGAAGCCACCATATGATTCATTTCTCTCCACATTTTTCTCTAATTTAACTTTGATAAGAGAAGAAGGTAAGACTCTGTATTTTATTTTATTGAGCTCCTTTGATGCAAGGGTGGTTGGTTTTCACCTGTAACAACTCAATTCAGATCAAACAAACAACAATTAGATTCAACAAACCTCTTCAATGCACCCTTTTCAGTATCACACTATCCTTTGTCTAGTAGGTTTGTAGACCTATATTTGGCTACTTTACTCACAATCCCCTCACCAACCCAGTGTCTCTTGATGGTTTTGAACACCTTTTAGGGCAACTTAAACATAAACCAAAACCACCTTCAACTCCTTTGGATCAATTCACTAAAAAACCTAAGACAACATTGTCATAGAAGACCAATTAGCTTTATTATACAAGTAAAGTATCTTTTAATCTCACTAGCAACCTGAAATAACCACCCAACCCTCTTAAACAGGTATCTTTAGAGAACTATGTTCCAATTAGAGCATCTGACATTTACCAACTCATCACTGAAATAACATAAATTCACAAGGTACCAAGCCTCAAATAACCAAACCCTCATCCCAAGAAATAACCAAACCTTTTTACACCTTCATTGTTATCATAGAAATAATTTCAACATAGCATTTGCAAGCTTTTCCCATATTGATTTCATCATCTTACAATGGTTGTCCCAAAAGAACAATATTGACATTCACAAGCCTCAAACCCCAATTTCACCATTCAAACAAATATGTCTAATTCAACACTTGGTTATCCTTTCTCGGGTCCAAATAAACTTTAATTCCCTAATTACCAAACCCAGGAACAAATATTACCTATTTGAAGACAAATTTCTTGTCTAGGCTGCCCTAATGCTTGTAGCAATTCACAAAGGTCGGTTAGAAGTTAATTTTAAAATTACATACTGAAACAAAACAATAATAAAACATTTAGATACCCATTTGGTGCTACTAAAACATATTTCAAAATGGGCATATGGTCTTTTGCAACATATGGATCAAATCTTGAAATCTCAGTCAACATTTAAGCCTAAGTAGGACTATCATCATCAGGGGATTATTGGATATGTTACCTCCATCATCAAAATTCCCTAAAAAACACTTGGAGCATGTCAAACTAAACTTATTCAGGCTTAAAATTTCATTAAATTTTCACCACATACAATATTTATTCAAACCCTAGGTATTGTTAATGCTCTTTACCCTGTTTAGCAAACCGTGCTTCAAGAAACAATCCAAAAATTTGATCTTTTCTAATCTAATATTTATATTCTCACCTCAAGGCCTCTATAATCTGGATGTATACATGTCATGGAGTGCTTCCACCAAAAAAATTAGGAGATTTCAACCATAAAATTGAAAGAAACTTAACTTTCTTTCCAATGTTTACCCTAGTAAGGGTTTCTCACAGTTTTAGGAAAAATCACCAAATCTAAACCAAAATTGCATGAAGATATAAGAAAAAAAAAAGGAAAAGGAGGGTAATTGATATCACCATCAATTACAAACATCCTCATGAGCCTTCTTATTCGTACAAATCAACACGAAGGTCTGAAAATAACTGTGTTTACTAATTTCTGAGAAAAAAGAAGACTTCATTGATGACTTTCCAACTCTTCCATATAATACGTGCTATTTAATCTCCCCTCTACCTTTGCAACAAGATATCATGCATTTTTAAAGGATTTTCACCTTCTTCCAATGAGAAAAACCACCTAAACTTCCTCTGACCTTTGGTATTCCTTGCTTTTGCATATTTTGTGTTTTTTTGTCTTTTTGCTATTTTAGCAACATTTTTGCAATTTTAACTTTTCCAACCCCCTAGTGACCTACTTGGGACCTTAAATACAATGAAATAGGTCTTCATATGACCTTTTACATGAATTTACAAATAAACACTCAATTTTGAGAAATTTGCCTATGAGAGGCAACTAGAGAAACTAGGTGCTCCTGCACCATTGATGTCCCAAGATGATCTTATTTGCCATAACCTAAGACTCACACACTAAAACCCTTCAAATCCCTTAATTACATATCTTTTATCTTTTATGCATTTATTGACAACTTCGCATTTGCTTTACAAAAATGAACATCTTGACACATTTAAAGGGTCTATTAGACCTTATTTACACTCTTCATGACCCTAAACTCCTAGACAACCTATATCAACCAAACTCAAGAAAATTCAGGTGCCAATTGGTTGGTGCTCCTGCACCATCCTTGTTGGTTGTGGAATAAGAGGATATCACCATGATGGATCTATGTGGTTTGAGATAGCAAGTTCATTGTGCAAAACTATCTTTTATTGTATTTACTATCATAACAAGGTTCCTATGGAAGTTGTTTGTGATGTGGTAGTATAATTGAAATGGTGTAGTAGGAAGCTAATTTTTATTCATTGTAAAAAAGATTATTGTGGCTTGGGTCCATATTCCACATGAAATGATGAAAAATCTTGATTCTAAGAACCACAAGTGCACAATGGAAATCTATGCAAAGTAAACCAAGGCTTGACAATCATGGGATCCTGGTAAAAGACAAATCATCATTCAGAGAGATGTCATATTTGAAGATATGGATTCATTTTAGGATGTATCAACATGAATTGTAACTCCCACTATTATCCAATTATTTGGTGCAAATGAATGTAAGACATCTAGTTCTATTTTGGAGGCTCTCCTTTAGACATGACTTTTCAGGATCTTTCAAGTGTTGATGAGGTTGTGTTAGATGATACTTCATCATTTTAGGTGTTCAAAGGAAAAAGATCTGGATTTTAGCTCCACCATGTTGGGTGATGTTGATTTGAGACATGAGACTCCAATTTCTAGGGGGTATATCAATCAACTTGATCAACAACTAGATGGATGTTATTTTTCTTGGGGTGATGGAGTCAATAATTGAGATGGAATTATTGTAGATGGGAGAATTTCTCATCATTTAAGGTCTTTCTAATACATTTGATGGATATGTGGTCTTTTGGGGTGGCCATACCATGGAGTCAACATTATTATTTTATCTTTACTTGCAAGAATTGGTTCAGAAAGAAATTTAGTTATCCATGATTGTTGTCATTCAAAATATGATGTGTTGATTAGGCGAACTGTTCAAGGTTGTAAGGCCCAAATCTAGAATCCTATGGTAAATCAAGTCATTGTAATTCTACTACTTTGTTTCAGTTCACTAACATGGATATTTCGATCATGCAGATTATTGAGAATTTTCAAATTGCATGGATTGTTCATTAATTAAAAAATTCTATCCAATACACCATATCAGGGGTGACATTTTGTCATTTGTTATCCCTTCACTGGCATTGTGGGGAGAAAATGGTGATGGACTTAGTATGATATTCACAAACCATTTCAGTAATTTTGTTTTCCTAAAAATTTGATTTCAAGTAAATTTATTTCTTTTTTAGTAACATGGTAGAGCTATGCAAAGTAGGAGGAATTGGCTTGGAAAATGAAGGCAGCAAGGTATAAAGAATCATGTATCTACCATCATAGTGAAAAGTTAGCAATTGCATTTGGTTTGTTAAATGTGGCCCCTGGTACAACTATTAGAGTTGTTAAGAACCTTCAAGTATGTTTTGATTTCCACACTGCACGCATCTAAATTCATCTCCAAGATTGTTGCAAGAGAAATTGTTCTGATAGATGTGAGCCATTTCCATCATTTTAAATAGGGACAACTTTGAAAGAACTGTTGTATCAAAGAATACAATGGATGCAGGATATGCATACAATGGATTTGTTAAATTTTTTTTTTTTTAAATCAAGGAAATGAAAATGGCAAGTGTCAAACCAGACTCTACAACCTTTGTCAGTATCCTCACTACCTATGCCAAAATGGGAACTTTGAAACATAGTATAAATATACATCAAAGCATAATGGAAGGGGGATTTTTGCCTGATATTGTAGTAGGAAATGCTCTCGTGGACATGTATGCAAAATGTAAAATAATACACAAGGCACGTGAAGTGTTTGATAGAATTCCTAAAAGAGATGTCATATCATGGAATACAATGATTGCAGGATATGCACAAAATAGATTTTTTGAAAAGGCTTTAAAATCTTTCAAGAAAATGCAGTTGGTAGGTGTAAAGCCAAATTCCAACACCTTTGTCAGCATCCTCCTTGTCTATTCTAAAATGGGAGATTTGGAACAGGGTATGGACATCCATCAAAGCATAAAGGATGGACAAATTTTGTTAGATGTTGTAGTGGAAACAACCCTTGTAGACATGTATGCAAAATTTGGAAACATATACAAGGCGTTGCATCTCTTGGACTGCAATTATTACTGGATATGCACAAAATATATTTGTTGAAAATGCTTTAGAAACTTTCAAGCAAAAATGCAATTGGCAGGTATAAAGCCAAATTCCACAACCTTTGCTAGCATCTTTCCTACCTATGCCAAAAAGGGGGCTTTGGAACAAGGTATGTGTTGGTTGTTGTAGTTGTGTTGATGATATATTGTTGTCATTGATGTCAATAATATTAGCATTTTTATCTGCTTAAGGTTGTATATGTCGAGGAGATTGAGAAAATTGTAGAAAATATAGTACGGGCAGCCAGTGGAGCTGAGAAGGTCAAAATGTTGGAAAGCTCCATGTGTTGAAGATCTGAAGGTATGCTTCAAAGGGTTTGGTGTTGAACCTTTCAAGTATGTTTTCTGAAATTTTTAGTGGTGCGCATGAAGTTTTGTGGAAGTTATAATGATATGTGTGCCTACAGTTATTTACTCTATGTAGATGGTGTTCTTTGTCAAAGTGGATGAAAGTATGGTAATCTCACGTGTTTCTCATGTTCCTATGACATTCATGGATGAGTCTAGATTGTGCTCTATCCTTGGTGTATGTCCACAGTGATTGGAGTGTTCATGATCGAAGATTTTTCTGATATGTGCCTGAGTGTTCATGTTCTTGGTCGACATTGTGGTGTTAGTGTGTTGCGGATCCATGAGGATTAATGTTTTATTGTTTGGCATGTTTGGAGATGTTTTTTTGGGTCCTCACTATGTTATGGCTGACTTGTGTTGGTACACATTGAAATTTATTCATGTATCAAGGCCGATAGTTGTAATTTATTCCTTATTTGTGGTCGATTGAATAATGGATGCAAATTCATGTAGCGGATATATATATAAGATTGTTTTCCTCATTTAGAGTGTGCTCAAGTGTACAAGTGATGTACAAGTGCGAATAAAGTTCAGATCATTCAGAGCAGAGAGCGGAAGAGGTTTTAATGTGCCTAATTGGAACTATAATTAGGCTTTTGCAGAAGCTATTTTCTTAGTTTAAATTCATCAGATGGATTTAATCTGATTATTGTATGTAAGGTAGTTGGCCTTCCCTTTGAGTAGTGCGCTCTAGGCAGTGTGCCTGAATGCAAGTGCATTCTCTTTTTATTCTTCATTATACTTATAATAGGGTATAATCTTGTGGACTAACATCCACTATGGTTTTTCCCCTCACAGGGTTTCCACGTATAAAATATTTGTGTTCATGTGTCTCTGATGTGTTTTTCTTATTCTTACATTATTAATTATCATATTTGTGAAATAAGGATTGGTTAATGTTATATAAGTTTGATTTTGGTAACAACTTATTCACCCCCCTCTCAGTTTTCTATCCTTGTTTTTCCAACAATTGGTATCAGAGCTAGTTCCTTTGAAAGAAGCCTAATAGATTGAGGTGATCTGAGATGGCATATTTAGAAAGGATAGTCCTAGATTCGATGGTACAAACTACTCTCTATGAAAATTCAGGATGGAATGTCATTTGAGGAGCATTGGTGAACCTTTCTGGTAGATGACATAAATTGCATACAATATTCCTTGGAATGATCCCTCCTTTAAAGATGAGATCAAGCAAGAATAATTTAATACCAGGCCAATAGAAACACTAGTGAGTGCTTTGACAGATTCATAAATGACAAATGTGATGGGTTTGAAGATTGCGTATCAGATTTGGAAAAAGTTGGAAACATTGTATGAAGGAGATGTACTAATGAAAAGTGCTAAGCTATAAAGTCTAAAAGGAAAATGGGAGAGCTTGAAGATGGGAAAGCAAACAAGAAATTCCTTCTGGAGAAAATAGTACAACTCTAATGGAGTACTAGATTTGATACATACTGATCTATGTGGTCCTTCCGGAATCAGAAGCCTATAAGGTGAAAGGTACTTTATGTTACTCATTGATGATTTTTCTAGAATGATATGGTTCGCTTTCTTAAGAGAAACATGTGAAGCACTAGAAAATTTCAAAAGTTTTAAAGCTATGACAGAGAATGAGACAGGTCAAAAGATCAGATGTCTAAGGTCAGATAGAGGTGGTGAATTTACTTCATGGGAATTCAATTCTTTTTGTGAAGATCATGGTATTCAAAGACAACTATCTGCTCCCCGAACCCATCAACATAATGGAGTAGTTGAAAGAAAGAACAAAACCGTTCTAGACACTTCTAGAACCATGATGCTGGAAGCAAATGTTCCTCATTTCTACTGGAGAGAAGTTGTAAGTACTGGTGTGTATACTATTGACAGGGTGAATGTCAACAGTAATTCTGGTAAGACACCTTTTGAACTATGGTTTGGTTATAAGCCTACTATCAAATACTTAAAAAAAATTTGGAAGCAAATGCTACATCAAGAGAGATGATCATATAGGTAAGTTTGATTCTAGAAGTGATGACGAAATCTTCCTAGGATACTCTACTAAAGGAAAATCTTACCGGTGCTTTAAATTTTTTTGAAGAAAATGGTTGAAAGTGCAAATGCTAAGGTTGATGAAGATATTGGTAAATCATCCAGAGTGAGTGATTCTGATTGAGATGATCAACATGATGATGTTGAAAATGATGCTCAGACATAGAATCAACATCATACTAGAATGTGAGAGGGGGAGAACATTAGATTGAAAATAAGATCAAGCATGCTAATCTAAGAATCTAAACTAATATCAAACATATTAATCTAATATCTTATCCTACACATACAAAATGAAACTAAGCTATTTGAACATACATTAAAGAATCTTTGATTATTGAATTGAATGTACAAAAGAAGCACAGTGCTACCATCCCATAAAGGAGTGTATTCACCTAATGTTGGGTTGTTCTTATCATCGCGAGCCTCCAGAGTTCAAGTGCAAAAGCTTTGATGAAGGATTTCTTGATATTGGTTGATCGAAGAAATGAGGTTGAAGCACTAACAATGGTGGTTATGAATGTTAGCATTACTTCATTGTGAAAATGATGTTGATTCTCCAATCCTTATTTGTGACGAAAGGGGTTTGTTATATAGAAAATGAGATTTGAAATAGACTATCAAGATTGTGTTGAAGAATATCCAGATCAACGACCGGAGTGTGTTGAGAGGATTTAAACATGAGAAGATTGTACAAAGTTGATTGCACAATTTGTGTGATTGAGAAATTGATTAGTTAACAACTTAGATTGCTTAGTTATCAATCTAGATTGATTAGTTAACAACTTAGATTGCTTGGTTAACAATCTAGATTGATTAGTTAAAAACTTAGATTGCTCAGTCAACAATCATAATTTGCTCAATCAAAAAGTGGGTAAGGAATATGAATTAATTGATTTAATTAATTAATTCCTTTTTGGAGTTAAATGTGCAAATCAAGTTTGACTTTTGCAAACAAAGTTGCATTAGTTTGATTTAATTACTCAAATTTTGGAGGGAAAGTGTCAGTTAAATTATTATGATTTAATAATTTAATCAACTTAGGGGAATAAGGTGATTTATTGACGTAATTAAATAATTGGTGTTATTTAATTAATCAAGATGAAATAAAGTGAGATTAGGACTTCATTAAATAAATCTAATTTATTTAATTGGTCAAAATGATGAAACATGAATTAATCAAATAGTTTTGTTTTATTTAATTAATAGTAGAATCAGGGTTTTGGGGAATTTATTAAATAAATGAAATTTATTTAATTTATCAGAAATGATGAAAAAGTGAATTAAATTAAATAATGTTGTATTGTTCAATTAAATAACAGAATTAGGGTTTTAGATGACATTTTATGTGGTGTTTTGGGACATTATGGGATGATTCTAAGATGTTTTGATACATTATGAGATGATTTCAAGATGTTGCGGGATGATTTTGAGATGTTTTGAGACATTATAGGATGATTCTGAGATGTTCTGGGGTGATTTTGAGATGTTATGGGATGATTCCAAAATGTTTCGAGTCATTCTAAGGAAATTCCAAGATGTTCTGGGGTGTTTTGAGATGATTTTGAGTCATTATGAGATGTTACGAGATGTTTCAAGATGATTTTGAATCATTTCAAGATGTTACGGGATATTGCAGGATGATGTTCAATGTTGTTCGATGTTGTTTGGGATGTGTGATAGGTGTTAAGTCAATTTTACATGTCTACAACACTGAATACTGAAAGAGGGTGAATTATTATTCTGCTAACACAATTAATTGCTAACCATCCAATTATTAAAGAATATCTAGTTGTGACTATAAACCAACACATAAAAGGAATCATTACACATTAACATAGGATTTTTATGTGGAAAACCCAAAATGGGAAGAAACCATGGTGAGGATTAACTCACAATATATTACAGGGCTCAGTATCAAGACGCACTGTCCTTGAAAGCATCACAGCCTGAATACAGGATGGCTTATCACCAAGATACAAAAAGTATGGCTCACTACCAAAAATGAATTGAAGTACACCTTCAAAGTGTTGAGATCAGTTTTGGTTAAGCTCTGGAAAATCAAAATCCTACTCCAGTTGTAGGTATACAACAATTATCAATAACTTCACACTATAACATTTGACACATATCTCACATCATTTTTCACACATCCACATGCATACACACACATGCACACACCTATATTTTTCATCTTCTTTATTTCATATATATATGGCTATATCTTCAAACATCGATTAGGTCGGCCTAATTCAAAAATATTTTAGGCACACAAAACAAAAATGTATCATCCACAAATTAGGTTGGTCTAAACCAAATAAGGAACACTTTAAACATTCATAAGACAAGCAACTCTTAACCCTATTGGCCAAAGGAATGTCAAAATTTTGTCATTTAGATATCTCAGCTAGATCAACCAAAGTTTTTGAAAGCTTGTTCATAGCTTTAACTAGTACTCCTAAGCAACATATCAAAAACTCATAGAAATATATTTTACTAAGAGAATTTTTGGATCAAAATATTGGATTAGTATAGATACACAATTTACTTAGCCAGTTACCAAACAATGTTGGCATCAATGACAACAAACTTGGAGGTCATCTTCTTCATTCTTTTTAACAAAAGAAAGGTTAGTTGTTGGAGATGTGTGTGGATCTATAGAAGGTGTTCAAAATATGCAAATTTTATTAAGTGTGGTGATCTAAGTGCAAGCTTAATTCCCATGACTCTAAATGTGGTGAGTAGAAGGTGTTTATATTTTCAGCGTGTTTAAGTTATTGGAGGCAGTGAGCTGAACGTTGTGGATGGTGTAAAGTTGTAGTGGTGGATTTCTCCTATTGCCTTAAGATAGTGAATCTATTTGTAATATTAATCTTCTATTCTTCTTTATTCTTGGTAGTGAGCCACCTCGTTGTGAACCTAATTGTATTCGATGTTTTTGTTCATATATATGTGAGCTACTCCTCATCGTGGTTTTTCCCTTCTTGAGTTTTCCATGAAAATCTAGTGTTTTTATGTGTTTGGTTGTGTTTGCATTACTATATTATATGTTTACATTCCACTAATGAATGATAAGGTTTTGAATGATATAGATGGATTGAATGTTTATGTGTACAACTGATTCACCCCCTCTATTTGTTATGTGCATCTAACACCAACATGATTAAGTTGCATTTATCACATTTGTGATGGCTTGGTCATATCTTTCTGCCATCTAGGTTTTTATAGCCTTGAAAAATATACCTCTAGTTCCACTCTAATCATATCTTTATTATAATTTGGAAACCCATAGTGTCAACAAAGGTTACTTAAATGACCTAAATAATTGAGTTTTTATATTTTTTATTTATCTCTTTGTCTCTTTTTTCACTACATAACCTTAGAAAAGAAATAAATACCAAGGATACCTTGGTATAAATGGTGGGCAAGAAAAAATAAGGAAAAGGGTATACAAATCATCAAACTTAGAGTTTCATCATTATATTGCACAATTCCCGAAAAAAATAAAAAATATATCCTTATACCTTTATAAGAAGAGAGAAAAAGTGAAGTTTGTAGTAATGCCATAATCTGTTTGGTAGATGAAAGAAACTTTTTGGATGGACTGTGACATGAAAATATGTGTTTTAAATTGATTGCAAGGAAGTGCAACACCTAGAATACAAAAACCGCCACTACAAAGGAAGAAAAACCACCACAAAGAGGAGTATATGAATTATAGTAAAATAATAAGATATTATATTAGATAACATGATAGAGGGATTACCAAAAATCTAGTGTATGCCATCATATAGACCTAATACCTAGAGACAATTTACCAAAAAAATAAGTGCAAAGGATGACACCAGTGTAAATTTATAAGTTGAACCAATAGGTGTAGGAGTTATTGGGGGAAAGGTTAATCAAGGAAAATTTAAGCCCATCTGTGGTACCAATATTTTTAGTACCAGAGAAATATGGAGAATGAAGGATTATGTAGATTTGAGAGCTATCAAAATGATCACTACCAATTACAAATTGTCATTACCAAGGATGGATGACATTATAGATTGTTTGAGTGACACAAATTCTTTACCAAAGATTGACCTTGTTGAACATAGGTTGTCATCGATATCAAAGGATTGTCAAAGGATGTTGATATTTGTTATCACAAGGATGTCAAAAATGAAAGAGATTGTAAGAGAACTAAAATTGTCATTTGACTTAAAGTTATGGAAGCATGTTGCTTATCAGTTGATAGATTGTCTAATCAATCATATTCTATATGAAGTAACCTGAATCAAGTTTTGTTGAGATGTGATTTCCTTTAGATAGTTGGTGTATTTATCATACAATGTAGGGTATGTAGTTAGTATGAGTGTTGTGGTTTGGAAGGATATATTTTGGGAAAAGAGATTACTCTAGAATTACAAATGTGGTTAGCATTTCTCTCAAAAATGTAGTGTTGCTCTATGGTTTGGAAGGAGAGTATGTCTACACTACTTCAACTAGTTTCCTAAGTTTTCAAAGAATTTGTTCAACATGAAAGAAGCTTGAAGTTTCAGAATGTTTGTCAAGCTATTCAAAGCTCAAGGCATGTAAAATAATGGCTAGTAGTGTGTAGAATTCAAATCTTGTGTGTGGAGTGAGGATAGGACCTAGTTAAGGTTCATGTGGTAGCACAGGATATCAAGTTTTTTTTATGCAAAAAAAATTACGTTTGGACTATTGTATTACACATTTCATGTAATTTGCATTGGTTCCATCTTATGTCGACCTGGTTATATGTGGATCCTTGTTCGACATGGAAGAGTTTCAATGTATTGTCATGCATATATTTCAAATTTTCAGATGTATTATATCATGTACGAGCTACATGTTTTGTTAGTTGTAATGGTTGTGATCAAGTAAGGTTATTTTGAGTATAGAACTATGCATAAAAGATGGAGTGCTAGTATCAGAAGATCATTCTCAGTATGGAACTATGTCAGCTATATCAGACTTATATTTCAAATTTGCCATTATCTTTGTATTCTAATAGGGCTAGTGTTGTATTGTTCCAGTAAGGATTGGTGTCTCTTTCTAGTGGGGATTGTTGTCACTAGTAGGTTGGTGCCTATAGATTCAATAGGGGATCTGTGTCTCTGATAAGTTGGTGCCTAATTCATATTGTAATCTCACCTATTATATTTCTATATTATGAGGCTGGATTTGGATAGTAGATCCAAGTAGATATTCTCACCATGGTTTTTCCATCTTGGGTTTCCACGTACATCTGGTTTTATCCTGTGTTTTGTTATGATTATTTTTTTTGTGTGGTTAAGTGATCTTCATGTTGAAAAAGTATATAATAGTAGAAAAAGTAAATGTTTTTAGAATTTTTTGATCCACTAACTCACCTCCTCTCAGTAGATTGTATGTCGTTCAAACCTAAAGAGTGGATATCACTAGATTAGGATCAGAGAGGGAGATGAATGGAAGATTGTATTCAAGATAAATGAGGGACTATACAAGTGGTTAGTTATGCCTTCTGGGTTAAAAATGCATTGAGAACATTAATTTGTTTGATGAATGAGGTATTGAACGAATGTTTGGGTAAGTTTGTTATTATTTACTTGGACGATATTCTAATTTTTAGTAAGACCAAATAAGAACATTTGTAGTACATTAGGCAAGTATTTTAGAGATTGAAAGAAAATAATTTGTTGATAAATATGAAGAAATATAGTTTGATGAGGAAAAAATTAACCTATTTTGGGTTTTTTGTTTATGTGAAAGGATCAAGAAGATGGATCTACAGAAATTAAGAGCAACTGTTAAATATACTACACCTCATACATCAAAGAGGTAAGATCTTTTCATGGACTATAAAATTTTTGTAGGGATTTCATCATTAATTTTAGTGTCACTTACACATTCGTAACAAAAATTATGAGGGGAGATCATAAGGATTTTAAGTGGACATCAAGAGAAAAAAAAGAGTTTTGAACTACTAAAGAAAAAATTAATAGAGTAGCTAGTGTTAGTATTACCTAATTTTAACAAAGTATTAAAGGTTGATTGTGATGCTAGTGGAAGTGTTATAGTGTTGGATTACATGACCACTGAGAGGGGGGTGAATTAGAGGTCAAATAAAAAGAAAAAAATCAAAAATATACTCACTTGATTATTTAAAGAGGCTCTATTGAAAATAATTTAAACAATCTAGATATTATATATTGAGGGAGACACAAAGATATGAAAATATGAATATAACACTTAAATCATAGATGATTAATCAAGAAAAATATAGCACACCACCAAGAGAAAACATAACATATATTTTATGAGTGGAAAACCCTAAAAAGGGTGAAAATCTTGTTGATTACATATTGCATTCCTCACTGGCAATACAACAAGCCTCACTAGCTACACTCTATCTACCTCATTGGAAAAATAATGAGCCTTACTGGCTACTCAACCTACCTCACTAGAAAATCACGATGCCTCACTAGCTTCTCAGACTACCTCACTGGCCATTCACCTTGCCTCACTAGCAATTCATCATCACCTCAGAAGAAATTAAGCACAAATCAGAGGGTTACTCTATTTCCATACATATCATTGTTCTCAAAATTTTCAACTCAATAAACTCTATCTCTACATCTGCAAAACACTATCTTTGTTATTTCAATTCATGTATCTCTACATCTACAATAAAATAAACTTTGAATTTATCTTTTCAAGCCAATAAACACTATCTATGAATTTTCCATTCAAGACAACTATATCTCTACCACTTTCAATAATCTTCTTCAATGTTTATTTTCTTACAAACAAACTTTTGTATCAATGAATTCAATTAGTTCATACCTCTAATCAAAGAAAATCTCACTTCTCAACCCAAAACAACTTTGATAAGACATTCACACATCATATCACCCTTTCATGTTCTACTATTCTCGAATCAACTTTGTTTACAATAAAATCTAGTGCTCAAACTTTCGTTAACATTCATGTAAGTATTCAATTCTTTCATACATAATTAAAGACTTCTCTGCAGACTCCACATAATGAATAAATGAATATAACTACTGAACCAATACCACTACATATACCTTGACTGATATACTTTATGACCAAATAGAAAGATGACAATAATTGTAATTTTACATAGCCTATTGGGACAATCAACCTTATGCAAAGTAAGTCACTATCATACAAAGGCACAAGTAAGACTTTTATACACAATCAATCAGAGACTTTTTTGTCTTCACAAAAAAAAATTCATGTTCTCATATAGAGGCCTTTGACATTCATTTAAAAATTATTCTTCTATTCATGATGAACATACTATGTAACACTTTCATACAAACTTTATCTCGGTATAACTCTTGTGCATACTCAACACATACGATGCACACCTCTCTTTGCATAATGTTAAGTTAAGATTGATATCTTCACTTCTCCAATGTACTTACAAAGACTACACAAAGGTTAGAACCCCTCATTATATTGGCTAACACGTTAAATCCATTTCTATGGAAAGATGGTTACAAAACTATACACAATTGAATACCAAAAGCCCTAAAATTTCACATTCTCGTCAAATTTTAAGCTTCTGAAACTAACCATTCAAATATTTAAATATAAGCCTTTGATTACATATACCCACCAAGCTACAAATTAAATAATAACCATTTATTCTCTTTTGGATGGTGAGATATAAAGACTTAACTTGTTAAGTCAATTAGCCAAGGAGAGAGGGTCAGTAACCAATGTAACTAATACCCTTAAGATTTCACTTAAGATATTTTTAAATTATCATAGTAAATCAATTGCAATATATTAAAAAAATAAGTTTGTATTGACAGCCACCATGAAGTCTAAACCCTAGGTCTTTAGGGTTTTGAATATGCTTGAAAGTTGAGATTGAATGATGAAAACATCAACCAATGAAGAAAGAACAAATGAGGCCATGTGACTATTCTAAGACTAATGTCATTCAAAAATTGTTATTTATGTTGAGCATTGTACCTGTGACTTTGAAAAACATGAGGGCTTGAAACATTATGAGGACAATAACATGAAAACCCCTTCCATTATACACCAACTCAACAAACCTCTGTCTTTTTCAAGAAGCAACCACATTGAATATCACCAAAAAAATACCTTTGACAAATACTTATCAGTGTCACTTTTGCACCACTATGCACCTTTTTATACACCATGATATGACTAGCATCAACTTACCTTGCATCAACACCTAGCATCAATTTGTATCAACAGCTTTGAAAGATATTTGAAAGATATGTAACATAAGATGGTACTAACAAAATGAAATGACCAACACCGTGACATCAACATCATATCTTTGACCCCAAAACCCTATGAACAAACTTTAACATCAACATGTGATGTAGCTTACATCAATGGAAACTCGACCTTTGACATCAATGACAAACTTCATGCAACAAATAGGAGTAGTGTTGAGTTAGGAAGGAAAACCAATAGACTATTTCAATGAAAAGTTGAATGATGCAAGGAAGATATACTAATTCTATGACCAAGAATTCTATTCCATAATCTAAGCCAAGTGAAGAAGTGGGTACATTATCTATTATCAAATGAATTTGTGTTGTGCATTAAACATCAAGCATTACAATATTTGAGTATTTAAGGAAAGTTGAATTAGTGACACATGATGTAGATAGAGTTCATGTAGAGTTACATATTTATGTTGAAGCATAGGAGCGGTAAATCTAAAAGGGTTGCAGAGGCATTGAGTAGAAGAAGGAACTTGTTGATCAAAATAAGGGTAATAGTAATGGGCTTTGAAAGGTACAAACACATGTATGAATATGACCTAGACTTTGTAGAATCTTGGAAGAAGAGTAGAGAGAAAATAGAAATAAACATGAGTAAGTGGTTGGATTATTTCATTCAAGATGGCATGATATTCAAACGGAGTCAATTATGCATTCCTAGAAGCTTAAAGAAGGATAACTTGATCAAGGATAAATATAGTGGTAGATTAGTAAGAAATTTTGGCATTGATAATATAGTTGCTCTGGTAAGTGAACACTATTTTTAACCTCAAATGTATAAGGATATAAGGATATTTGTTCAAGAATGTAAGACTTGTCAAGTTGCCAAGGAGAGTAGTTATACCACTAGATTGTATCAACCTTTGACAATATTGAAGAGACCTTGGGAGGATATCAACATGGATTTCATATTAGGACTACCAAGGGCACAAAGGAGACATGACTCTATAATTATGGTAGTAGATTTTTTTTCTAAATTGATGTATTTCATTCCTTGTAAGAAGATCCATGATGTTGTACATGTTGACCTATTTTTGAAGGAGATTGTGAGATTGTATGAATTAATTTGAAGCATAATATTAGAAAAGGACACAAAGTTCACATGATAATTTTGGAAAGAATTATAGAAGAAGATGAAGGTCAACCTAAAATTCAATTCCAAATTTCACACATACATATATGGAAAAACATAGGTGGTAAACAAGAGATTGAGCAATTTGTTGCTTTGCTTAATGGGAGACAAGAAAAAAAAATATATAATTCTATCATATGTAAGAAGAGTTTAAATACAACTCAATGAACATAAGTATAGGGAATACACCATTTGAAATTGTGTCTGGATTGTAACCTAAAGGAGTAACGTAAATCAAAGACATTGGTAAGGAAACCAAAAGGAGTGCAGAGGTAGAATAATTTATAGGATAAATGGAAAAAATACATAATCAAGGGAGAACTTGGAGATAATGAACAACAAGTACAAGTGATAGGTAGATGTAAAGTGAAGACATAAATAATTTGTTGTCAGGTATGAAGTTATAGTATATCTTAGAAAATATATTTCCAGCAGGCACATCTAACAAGCTAAAGACTAGAAAGTTTGGTCCATGTAAAATTTTCAAGAAGTTTGATTCAGGGAATGTTTATGAGGTTGAGTTACCGAAATAAATTGGTATATAACCTATATTCAAAATCAAAAATATCCAATGGTACCATGAAGGCCAATCAAGTGACATGATCACATAAGTCTTTTGGTAAAAGTACAAAGTTGTGTCGCACTTTTATAAGGAAACAACCAACACCGTTCAAAATTTTAAAATCGAATCACTAAAAGTGGCATGTATGTTTAGAATTTAGAAATGATGTAAATTAATAAAATGCACATTTTTAGTATATTTTATGTTTGTATTTAAAAAGCATATATTTGAATATAGTTTTTTTATAAATTGACACTATAATTTAGTTGTTGATAAAATGCTAAAAACATGAAGTTACTTGTGATGTCACTCTTTATATAGTAAATTTATTTATTTTTCCTTCAAATATTTTGTGTCTATTAATAACTTTAACCTTTAGTGCATGGATTTATGAATTTTGATAAATACATGTTTTTAAATAAATATTAAAATGTGTGTACTAAACACAATTATTTCTATTTGGCATCAACTTTCACATTATCGAAAATATATAAAAAAATGTTAGTGTAAACGATTATTTTCTTACTCTCACCTAAGCTACTTAGCATGTTTTTATCTAGTTGTATTTATTCATGCAAGTAATTAGTTTATTAGCTATTTTCTCTAGATTTGGATAAGATTTCTTTAGATAAAATTTACATTTTTTTTTACCTCCAATTGAACTTCATGCATTATGTGAGACCTTGATTTACCTCATGATTGCATAGGCTAGCTCTAGTTGAGTTATCTCATGTATTGCCTTGCTCTATATAAAGCAATGGCTATTTGTATATTTTAACACACAAACTCGTATTTGATATATAGAATACAATATACTCTAGCACATTTTTTTGTCATGCTTTCCTAATCTTTCATTATATCTTAGGCTTATTTAACAAAAAATCTTACATAGTATCAAAGCCCAGATTTGTAGCCCCCTATTCAATTTCTAAAGAGATCTAGCCTTGAGTTTTTTTCTGGTGCATCTTGGAGAAAAATCAATCTTACCATCGTGATCAAGAGGCTGAAGAGAATTTTGACATAAAATTTTCTTGGGTTTGGAGTTGGGAGAAGAAAAAGCAAAAAAAATGGTTCTAGAGGTCGTACGACCTCCAAAACCCTGGTCTGTACAGCTTTTGTTTCAAAAAAATTAAAAAATTAAAAGTTTTTGGGTGTTGTTTGTTTTAATCAAGCTGCACCACTAGTTCAGGTGGTGGCCACCAGGTATCGCTACCCCTGGCAGCTCTCCCTAGCCATGCCACTGCAACAAACCACCCGTCGACATCCTTGGAATATTCCTAAATATTTTGTGGAATATTCTTCCCATCACTCCATAGTGTAGCCCTCGTAAAAACCACCGATCATATTAGGATCAGGCACTCAAGTCTCAACCCCCATGAGCCCTTTTGAATTCTAGTGATGGTCACTTGGGTGACTAGGGGCTCTACCCAGCACCCTACCACCAACCCCCTGGTCACACATGTGATTAGGGGCTAATTGTTTTAGCCCCTTGAGCACCTTGAAGACAAAATTGGGCTTTTTTGAGTAGTTTTAGTAAATCAGACATACAATCTCTATTTTTTGTGAATGAGATACCATTGGAAAGATGATTCCAAGTTGGATCCATTAGTGTAGGTAATTTTTCCATATTTTCCTCCTATTTTAATTTATAGGCCTTTGAAGTCAAATCAATTGTTTTCACTCTAGAGGGCATAACTTTTGCCTCATTTATCTGATTTCAACAATTCAAGCGATATCAAAAAGATGATTCAATCTACACATATATCAGGCCTATTTTTTCATAAATTTAACTAGGTATTTATTATTTCAATTAGATCTCATATCTTAATTTTTTTGAAATGCACAAGACAACTGAGAGGAGGGGTGAATCAATTGTATCAAATTCTTTACTTCCTAACTTAATCAATTCCACTTTATCTTCAATCTGTTATTAAGTATGAACATGAAAATGGAAATAACATAAACACAACTCCAAAGACACTAAATTTACATGGAAATCCCAATAAGGGGAAAAAACATAGTGAGGATTAACTCACGACATAGTAGTAATGCAATACTGGATACAAAAAGGCTCACTGCCAGAGGGCTCACTGCCCAAATACAAAGGCTCACTACTAGATCTAGGGCTCACTGCCTTAGGACTCACTATCCAAAAAGAGAGGCTCATTGCCTAAAGAAAATAAAAAGAAATAGATAATGATCCACCACTAGAAGTTACAAACACTTCGCAACTCAATCAAAAGATTATGAATATAATGAATTACTATTGCCTTAATTCGCTCTTCCACACTCTACTTTTCGCACTTTTTTTCACACTCTTCTCTTTTTCAGATTGAATGATGGATGGATATGAAATTTTCTACAACTTAAATTACTTGTATACCATCTTCAACCTTAGAAACATTATCCAAGGTCGGCTTATACAATTTCATTTTACAAATTCAAACTAGGTCAGTTGCTCAACATTCCCGCGGTGGATAAGAATGTGAGGGGACGAAATACATGTATAATTTAAGACCCAGACAACATCTTGGATCACGCACATGGTTCCTCAAGTTGATGTAAAAACAAAATGTAATGTGTAGACACCAAGTCAACCAAACCTAATGAAAACACAAATGAACTTTGAAGTACACACATCATCAGCAAGATAAACATACATGGATTTGTCAACACACTTCACCAATATTTTTACCATCTCTGAGAACAAATAAGATACATCTGCAAGAACTTCAAAAAACTTCATTTGTTGAGAACACTTTACCAGTTCAACTGGGACAACCAACAAAACATAGACTCCGAAGCAAGTCTTCCAGAGCTCCAAACCATAAGAGACTTTTTCAAAACACAAAGACCATCAAAAGAAATAGTCTCCCAGATCCGCATGATCTGAGGCAAAATATTAAAATACTGTAGAGCCAAAACATTTCTCGTAGTCAATAACCAGATAAGTCTGACAAACCAGTTCACACACTACTGAACATAACTTTTTCTCTCCATCAATCTAGAAGCTGAAACTTGGAATATGTAATCCATTTAAGCATATGAACAGTGTAATGCCCCGCCAAGTAACCCTAAGGGAAGTTGTAATTATCGACTTAAGCGAACCATTTTTTTTTTTTTAAAGTGTAATTAACATACATGTTCACTTACTAAATAACAACAACCTCTAAGGCTACAAGGTTGGGATTACTTAAACCCACACATACATCTTACATACAACCATAGCATTTAATAACTTTATGAAATAAGCATCATACAACATAACATAATAAGATAAACATCCAAGATACAATTTCATAAATATTTACTTATCCAATAGTTACATCACTCATTCCCAGAATGAGGCAATAGTACATAAGAGTTACAATTACAAAATTCCACCTCATAAACATAAGAGGGGTAAAATAACTTATACAAACTGAAATATAACAATGCATGAAATTACAACAAGAACTGTGAGTTGTCCATCTGGATGTCTCGCCACCAAGTACTGAAGATAATGGGGACCCAACGGTGTATGGTGCATGTTCCACCCAACCTAGTGGTACCCAAAGGCCCACCCCCCATGCTAGGAGATAGTAACAAAGTAACATGGACAAATATCTACAACCTCTAACCATAGGCAGACTCATACTAACTCATACTTGACACAACCAAACATAAGTACAAAACAAATACAACTCAAATACAACTCTCACATTACTGACATAGGTCACTTTGCTTCTAGACATAAAATAGCACAAGTATGTTCAGAGAACCATACACAACATAAATACCAACAGTTGTTCTAGACAAAATGTCATCACACAGCTCATAATAAGTTACCCTCAGTGGATCTTCATAGGCTTCGGTGATCTTGGTGTCCTCTACTGACCCTTGGCCCTCATACTTGCTAATGTGGAATCAAATTCCTCTCGTACAGACAAGATAGATGACTATGCCATTTTAAGCCTTTCCACTCATTCCAATCCTTAACTAGCACTTGACTATGAGTGAAGCTAGAACTTATCTTTTTAGTGTGTAGTACTCCCCAAATTTATAATTTTAGTTATCACTTGATTAAACTTACTTCCATAGGTTACCCAAATCTTACCTCTTCCGGGCTTTGGCCCCTAATGGAAGCCACTCTTCTATTTGACAACACACAAAAAAACTAATCACCAAGGGAATCACAAGTGCATACAACCTAGGTATCAATATCACTCCATCACAAGGAGGAAACAAAATAATAGAACTCACTCCAAACATCTTGGAGGAAACAAACTCATAGTCTACTCCTTTCACAGGAGTTACAAAACATCCCCGTTCATGGAAATCGGGTAACAATTGAAAAGACACCATGCACTACCCAAGGGAAAAACAACTGGTTGACATAAAGAGACGACAACCCTCATCCTCTAAGGTCTTCTGGAAGACTTACAAATATGGACTAATACATAATCCCATATCCCAAAATACAACTTGATGACATAGCTACAAAAGCATTCAAGTCATTAATCAAATCTAATGTTTGGATTTCCTAAATCCATACTCATTCAATAGATAATGTTGACAAGGTCAAAGGCACATTAACAGGGTTAACACAAAATCTCATATACACTTTTCCCATTTTCATAATAGGGAATCTTAAACAATTAAAACTCACAACCCTTTGCGAAGTACGAGGAAAATAAATCTAAAAGGCAATCACGAGGATATTACTATTTTTGGATATCCTAAATCCATATTTCTTTCGTATTCCAATCACAATGATTTAATTGCTCTAATAGAAATGAATATAATAAAATAAATATTTGTCTTTTTCAATATAATCATTTCCTAAATTTATTTTTAATACAACATAAAACTATTACAAATAATCTTTTCAATTTTCCATCTAAATCCTATATCTCTTTAACTTTTCATTTAAAAACATATAATTTATAAAATATATTTTCCTTATCTAATTGCCCATGCATTCAAAACATATCATTTAAGATCTCCATGCAAAGCTAAATTACATGCACTTAAATAAAACAAAATAAATACTGATATACTCCTAATTGAAATTACTCATGTAATATATACATCAAATATATATTAATATATTTTATTAAACAAATACATTATTTACTAAAATATATTAATATTCAATCATTTCCAAATACTTATATTATCTCAACATTTAAATACAACTACATTATTTCAAATCATTCTTTTTAAATATACAAATTTACACACTATATTTATTAATCATTTTATTATCTACATATATATTTAATATATATACACATTATGTATATACATATTAACATACATATACAATAAATATATCCAATAAAGGAAAAATCCAAAATTAAGAGGACAGTTTTTGTTTCACGCGGATTCATTCATCCGTGATTTCCATTGATGGCAGGCTAAATCCTTATTGGTTGGGGTGGGTGCACATCACACTCACTGTGCTAAGGTATGCATTGTGGGGAGGAGCGGCTATCACAATCGACCCTCTCCCACCCTGGTTGCGCCATACGAAGGGTTGGGGAGAGGTTGCGGAGGTCTCCCTCCACAGTCGTCCCCTCACAGGGGCGATTGTGGAGGCAGCGCCTCCCATGCCTCCCCCAACCAAAGCTTGGAGCCCAACTAAATAAAATTCAGGCGAAAACATTCATTTGAAAATTTTGGTTGTATCAAACCCTCAACCATGGACGTCGTACGGACGGCTACACAGACCATTAAAATACATTTCAACAACAATATTAAACATATATATATCATATGTATATTCATATGTATATATATACTTAATTAAATATATATATACATATGTAAATATATATTATATATATATATATTTAACCAGAATTTCAATTACAAAACAAATTGAAGAAATTATTTAGAAAAATTCACCTACAGATTTTTACAGAGAACAATCCAAATTTTACAGAGTTTTAACATTGATTCTTTTAATTTATTTTCTCGAATTCTTAAACAATAAAAGAACAAGAAAACTAAAATAGATCTAAATTAAAATTTAGAAGTTTTCAAATCCTCTAGTTTTCTTCGGCATAATTTTCTATAGGTTTCTCAAAATAAATTTGTTTTTCTATAGTGATTTAAATTTCCTAAAACAATCTAAATGTATTGTTCAACCTCTAGGTTTGAATCAAATAACAAAACAATCTATTTCCTCAAATAAATTAATTCTATAGAGGATTACACAATTTTCCTGAAGGAGTTTCCACAAAACAACAGAAGCTTTAAATTTATTTTATTTATTTTCTTTCTTCTAATCAGAAATTCCTTTTCTAAAATAGATTCAACAACCAATTCTTTAATCTCAACACTTTTAAATGTAAATAAGGATCAATAAAATAACCATAGAAGAAAACCTGATTCAAGAAGCTACATGTAATGAAAATTTGATGCAAAGCTTCCTCCAAAGCTTCTACAACTTCTATCCAACAATCCAATGATTCCAACCAATAAAGTAATCCACAAACACCACAAAGATTTTTAGAATAACTCCAAATAAATCTACAGCCAAAAATTTCCCCAAATCTTTTTTTTCTGTATAATTTTTCCCAAAATATCTTCTCACACTAGAAGAAGCTTTTCCTCCCCAAAATTATCTCTCCCAGTATCAATTTTGCAACCAACTCTTAATTAAATAAATTCAACTCACACATGCTGGCCTAATTGAAAATATCTTGCACAACCAAATGTGATTTTGCATGCAAATCCCAAATTTAAAATATCTAGATATTAATTAACTCCAAAAATTGAAAACCAACTTTTCTTTTAAAATTCAATTTCAATTCCAAATTCTAATTTAATTCCAACTTAATTGAAATGAAATTCCAAAATAATTAAATTCCCACTAAATGAAATAAAATTCCATAATGAATTTAAATTCTTTTATTTCTTTTAATTTTCTTAACATCACATTTAATTAATAAATTTAATTATTTAATAATTAAATTCAACCCCTTGGATTAAATTTAATTAATTAAATAAAATAAATTTAATTAATTAATTTAAATATAAACTTCTATCCACATTGCATAATTTAAATTAAATAACCATCAACATGATTTAATGCAATTATTCTAAACATCTATTTCCAAATCAAGAATCCTTCAAAATTAAATAACATTAAAGCAAGGAAAACAACGACTCGACAAAACGCAATTGATGACACACTATGGCTAGGGTGTAGACTTGACACATGTTACCTAGCTACTATCTCCCTTCAACTTAACCTTTGGATCGACATGCTCAGACCTATGAAATCAAGTGGAGTCGGTGTCATGTACCTGCAAACTTGAAAACATAGTAACCAACATCATATAATATAACAACATATAATACACACCGTGAAGAGGAAATCATAGAATCATAGGGCACTCGCAAGCGAGTGATGCGAATCCGTCCCCTTCACCAATACACTCATCAAAACTAAAAATTTCATCATAATCCAATAATCTCATAAGCAATTACATGTTATATCAACTAACATATTTACACCAATTAAAGCATGTAAAACAAATCATCAGATAAATCAAATCACATCAAATAGTCTATCGCTCAATAAATGGCGATCAAATACACACACAAGATAACGTATTTGGATATCCAGAAGCATAAATCAATGCAAAATAAGGACACATTGTCCAGTCCAGAAAGCAAAATGGAGGGGTGTTACAAATAGAACTATGAATCCATGTAGGTATTGGGTCAATAGAAAAGAAATACAAACCACAATATTGGAGCACGCTCAGAACACACTTCAACACAACTTTCATTATATTTCAAATTTTCTCAAAACTATTTGGCAAAAGCCAACTTACTCAACCTGTACAGTGTTGACATCAATGATAACATTAATCACAACACCACCAAACACATCCATACTTTCAATAATCTCCCCCTTTTTCATTGATGAAAACACATGATGTAAAAACCATCAAAGACATCATACATGATTTTTAGAAGCGACAACCTGCCAAGAATAAAAGTTTCACATGATTCTCTCTCCCATATCCTACATGATTTTCATAAGTGACAACCTGCCAAGCATACAATTTTCGCATGATTCTCTCTCCCCCTTTGACATCAATGGAAAAGTACATACAAAAATCTATTCACTCCACCTAAGGAGTACATCCATATCACATAATACAACAATGCACTTCTCTACTCCCGCTGAGGAGTAGACCTCAATCATTAGTCCAGAATAAAAGAGTTTGTGAATCCACTAGACTGATGCACCTCCCCATGCACTTAGTTCAAAGAAAGAGGGGAAAAACCCCTAGCTTCCCTCTGAGGTACTCAAAAGTATCCTTTGGAAGGGCCTTCATGAATATGTATGCAACTTGTTCTCTGGTAGGTACATATTCAAGTCTAACTTCATTCATCTATAATTTCTCCCTCAAAAAGTGGTACTTGATAGATATATGCTTTGTTCTAGAATACATCACTGGAATCTTTGAAATTTTTATAGTGCTTGTATTTTCACAAAAGATAGAAGTAGGTTCATCACTCACCATTCCTATTTCCATCAAATTTTTCTTCATCCAAAGTACTTATGTAGAGCAGGATGTTTCCATAATATATTTTTCTTCAGCAATGGATAAAGAAACTAAATCTTGCTTCTTGCTCAACCAAGAAACTAATATTTCTCCAAGAAAGAATTCTCCCCCACTTGTACTCTTCCTGTCATCTAGACATTCATCCCAATCAGCATCAGTGTAGGCATTCAAAGTGAAGTCATTTTCCTTCGGATAACATAGTCCATAATCTGAAGTTCCTTTAAGATATCTGAATATCCTCTTCACAACTTAAACATGTGTTTCCTTTGGTTTTTCTTTAAATCTTGCAACTAAACATATTGCATTCATAATGTCAAGTCTAGTAGCAGTAAGATACAAAATTCCACCAATCATGGATTTTTGCATGCTCTGATCAACTTTAGCAGATCCATCATCCTTGCTCAACTTGCATCTAGTTACTATAGGGGTACATACTAGTTTAGAATCATCCATTCCAAACTTCTTTAACAATTCCTTAACATACTTAGATTGTGAAATAAATATCCATTTTTCAGTCTGATTAACTTGAAGCCTAAGGAAGAAATTTAGTTCACCAATCATAGACATTTCAAATTCTTTTTGCATCTCTTCAGCAAAATTCTTATGCATACCTTCATTACCACCAAAATTTCTATCATCAACATAGACAACAACTATCAGTATTTTGTCTTTCTTAGCTTTGAAGTAAAGATTTTTGTCTTCAGACCCTTTATTGAATCCTTGCTTTGTTGAGTATTTATCCAATCTAGCATACCAAGCTTTGGGAGCTTGTTTAAGTCCATATAATGTTTTATTTAACTTACAAACCATGGCCATTTTTTTCTATAGTGAAAAACCTTTCGATTGCTCCATATATACTTCTTCTTCTAGTTCCCCATTCAAAAATACAAATTTGACATCCATCTAATATACTTTGAAGTCTTTTTGAGCTGCAAATGCCAACATTTGAATGGCTTCCATTCTTGCTACATGTGCAAAATTTTGTAAAAGTTTCTTCAAAATCTATTCCTTCAATGTGTGAGTATCCTTTACATACAAGTCTTGCTTTATTTCTTACCACTTCTCCATCTTCATTCAATTTTTGTATGAATACCCATTTTGGACCAATTACATTCTTGTTTGTAGGTCTAGGGACTAGTTTCCATGTCTCATTCTTCTCTATTTGTTGTAATTCCTCTTCCATTTCTATAACCAAACTTTCATCAGCACATGCTTCATTAACAGTCTTAGGTTCTATTTTAGAAAGTAAACATAAGTTTACCTCAACCACTTTACTTCTTGTCTTCACTCCTTCACTTTTGTCTCCAATTATTTGTTCCTCTAGATGATTTTTCTGAACATATTTAGGAGTCTTAGGTGCAGGTTCCATATTTTCTTCTTCTTGTATTTACACACAAATAGGCTCACCAGGTTCAACTTCAATTATCTCCACCGGTCTATACATAGCTTCATCAACTTTCACATTAGTAATTTCAATGATTTTTCTTGGTCTCTTATTAAAACATCTGTAAGCCTTATTGTTATTTGAATATCCAAAGAAAATTCCTTCATCACATCTAGCATAAAACTTTCCAAGATTTTCTTCATCTCTTCTAATGTAACATCTACTACCAAATACCTTAAATTATTTCATAGTAGTAGTCTTACCAATCCATAACTCATAAGGAGTCTTAGTGCTATTACCTCTGAATTGAACTCCATTAAGAATGTAAACAACAATTTGAATGACTTCTTTCCAATACACATCAGGGACATTTTCTTTTTTCATCATAGTTCTAGTTGCCTCTTGCATGGTCTGGTTCTTTCTTTCTACAATTCCATTTTGTCACGAGGTTCTAGGATTAAAAAAATGTCTTTTTATGACATTCTCTTCACAAAATGCATTGAACTCATCGGATGTAAACTCTCCACCTCTATCAAATCTTAAATATGTTATCCTCAGGTTTAATTCATTTTCTACACTTGCCTTAAATACCTTGAATCTATCAAGAACATCATACTTTTCTCTAAGTAATGTAACCCATGTCATCCTAGAGTAATCATCAATTAAAAGCATAAAGTACATATCACCATTCAGGCTTTATGTTCTTATAGGACCACAGAGGTTTGTGTGGATTAATTCAAGCATTCTGATAGATGATTGATCCTTTTTTGTTTTCCCATCTAACAACTTCTGGAGATTGATTTTGAAGGTTTTATTATTCTAGGCAGATCTCACAACTTCTCTAGAACCGATCCTAACCATATTATCAAAATTCACATGTCCCATCCTTCGGTGCTAGAGCCAAATTTCACTGATCTTAGAAACAAAACATTGACCATCACCACCTTTGATTTGATAGATGTTTCAATGAATTCTTCTTTCAGTCGCAACCACAGTTCCAGATCCTTTTCTGATCTCACAAGTGTTATCCTAAAACACAAGCTTAAAACCTTTGTTGCATATCTGTCCAACACTTAAAAGATTATGCCTTAAACCCTTTACATAATAGACATCATCAGTGTTATTTTTTCCATCAAATCTAATTGTTCCTTTCCAATAATCTTAGCACTAGAATCATCTCCAAACATGACTATACCTCCATCATACTTCTCAAGTTTAGTAAACTTACTCTTATCTCCAGTCATATAATTTGAACATCTGTTATCAATTACCCAAAAGTGTAATACCCCTCCATTTTGTTTCTTATTCAAGTTGCTTTATGCTATGTTTGATTGCAGTTACTTTGATACTGGATACATTTTGTTATGATGTTTTGATCGCTACTATTGAGCGACAATTATTATTGTGGGATGTAGTTATCTGATTATTGTTTCACATGCATTATAGATTAATGATGTTGTAGAGTTAACATGAGATGTTATTATGAGATTCCTGGATTATGATGGAAGTGTCAGTTTCGATGAGTGTATTGGTGAAGAGGACAGTTTCGCATCACTCGTTTGCGAGCGCCCTACGAATCCGTAATTCCTTCTTCACGGTGTGTATTATATGCTGGATATATTGTATAATGTTGTTTACTTAGTTGCAGGATTGCAGGTACATGACATCGAGTGGATTGCAGGTACATGACACCGACTCCACCTGGTTTCACAGGTTTGAGCGTGTCGATCCAATCTGTTGAACGGGAGATAGTAGCTAGGTAACATGTGTCGTTTTACACCTGCTTTAGTGTCGCTGCTGTGTGTTTAGAAGTCATTGTCATTTTGCTTGATTCTTTTTCCACCAACCCCTGTCTAACCCACCAACCTTCCACCCATCCATTTAAATTAATTAATTGTATTTAATTTATTTAATTAATTAAATTTAATCCAAGGGGTTTGAATTTAGTTATTAAATAATTAAATTAATTAATTAAACGTGATGCAAGAGAATGAAAGGAAATAAAAGAATTAGAATTAATTTTGGAATTTAATTCCAACATGTGAGAATTAAATTAGAAATTGTAATTAAATGTTTATTTGGGAAATTGGTTGCAACTTTGGAAATTAATTTATTATTTGAAATTGCATTTTAAATTGAAAGTGGGTTTTCCAAAAGTGAAATTGAAATTTGAAATTGAAGGTGAAATTGAAATTGAAATATCTAATTTGCATGCAATGTGAATTAGGGTTGTAAAAATTGAAATTGAAATTGAAATATCTAATTTGCATATAATGTGAATTAGGGTTGTATTAGGTATTTTTGATTTATAAGAATATATGTTTTAATTTTAGAGGAGAAAGGTTTTAGAAAAATACATTTTTACAGCAGGGAAGAAATTTTGGAAAATTGCACAAGGGTTTGAAGAAAGTTTGATTGTAGAATTGATTGAAGGAAAGATTGTTTGCATTTGTTGGATTTTGGATTGGATTCTTTGAAGAATTGAAGAAAATTCAAAAAATCTTTGGAGGAGGTTTGCATCAGAAATTCATCTCTTCCTATAGCTTCTTGTACCAAGTTTTCCTCTTTGTATTTTATTGTTCTTGATTATTTTTTTTTAAATAGTAGTGATTAAAGATTTATTTGTTAAATCTATTTTAGAAAATAAATTTGATATTAGAAGAAAAGAATTAAACAAATTTATAGCCTTTGCTTGTGAAAATTCTTGAGTGAAAATTGTGAAAACTTTAGTTGAATTTAAATTATTTGGGGAAATTGATTTTGTTGTTATTGAAAATCAAACATAGAGATTGAACAATGCATTTAGAATGTTTTTAGAAAATGAAACCTTCTGTTTATTATTAAAAAACGGATTTTAAAATCTGCAGTATAGTTATATTTTTCATGGTAAAATGGTCTGGTTGTGTCGCCTATAACTTCACTTACACAAACTGGGTTGTTAGGAAATTTAAAGGGTTTTGCACTTGAAATTTTGTGTGTGATTATGCCCTAAAAACTGTGTCACCAGACGATTTTTGAGTTATGCTTGAAACATGAGACTGCTGTTAAGTTATTTCTCCCATGGCTGTTCTGAAAATAAAATAATAATAAATTGATATTTATAAATATTAATATTTTATGTATTGTTATTATAATATTAAAATATTATTTAATAACATTTTATATTATAATTTATAATACTAAAGTATTATATTTATTTATATTATTTTAAATAAAATTTGTATATTAGATTAGTGGAATTAAAATTATAAATGTATGGGAAAATTATTGTTTATTTTAAAATGGCATGTTAAAGTTTAATTGAAGGAGTTAAATATTTGATTTAAAGAATGCATAATTTAAAATTTAATTGTGGAATTTAAATTCATGTGTAAAAAGTCCAATTATTAATTTGATTTAATTGGAAAAATATATATATATTTTGGAAAATTGATGATAAGGGATATTTTATTTTGAATTAAACAATTTGATATTTTGTAAAGAATAGAAGATATGTTAATGATTAAATATATTTAAATATATTAATTTATATTTAGTATATATTGAAGGCATATATCCATTTGAGAGAATAAATAATATTTTATCTTATTTTATTCTGCTATTTGCAAATTGGGTATTATTAATGTTCTAAAAGAAATAATTAGTATGTGTAAAAAATGTATAGAGAAAGATATTTAAATATATTGAAGAATTATAAAAATATTTATATTTAATGAGATTTAATTAGAAACAATATGAATACGTGGTCAAATAGATAAGCCAAAAGATATTTTTTATACATTGATGAAATTGCATGTTTAAAAATGGATAGAGAAACAATATGTTATTATATTGAAGTGATTGAATGTTTTAAATAGAAAAGTGAATGAGATGTAAGATTTGGTTAAGAAATGTAAAGAGTTTACTTGCATGGATTTGTGTCAATTTAAAAGTAAATTAAGAAGTTGTTTTATTGATGAGGCAATCAATTATGTGATTTATTAATTTCTATTTATATTAATTGAATCATTGTGATTGGATTATGAAAGAGATATGGATTTAGTATATCCAAAAGTAGTATCTTCCTCATGATTATCTTAAAGGATTTAATTGTCTGTATTTAGTAAAGGGAAGTAAGTTTAATTGTTTTTAGATTTTCTATAATGAAAAGGGAAATAAGGGTTATGATTATTTTAGATGATCTAGTTATCGTGTCTTTGACTTTGTCAACACTACCTATTGAATGAGTATGGATTTAGGAAATCCAAATATTAGATTTGATTGATGACTTGAATGCTTTTGTTGCTATGTCATCAAGTTACATTGTTGGTTTTGGGATTTAGTGTCAGTCTTAAATTATAAGTCTTCCAGAAGAACTTAGAGGATAAGAGTTGTTGAATCTTTGTGCCATCCAGTTGTTTTCCCTTGGGTAGTGCATGGCGTCTTTTCAGTTTTACCCGGTTTTCACGAACGGGAATGTTTGCACCTCTTTGGTTTAGGAGCGGATTATGGGATCCGTGTCTCCTTGTATGGAGTGACCTTGTTATGTGGTTTCATCTTGTTTCCTCCTGTGAAAGGAGTGGACTATGTGTTGTTGCCTCCAAGATGTTTGGAGTGAGATCTTTTGTATCTCCTATGAAAGGAGTGGACTATGTGATTGTTGCCTCCAACATGTTTGGAGTGAGTTTCTATTATTTATATCCTCCTTGTATTGGAGTGGATTATGATGCCTAGTTGGTATGCACTTGTGGTTCCCTTGGTGGATTGTTTGGGTGTGTGTTGTCAAATAGAAGAGTGGCTTTTGTTAGGCGCCAGAGCCCAAAGAGGTAAACTGAATAACCTTCAGGAGTGATTTAAACAAGTGATAATTAAAATAATGTACTTAGAAGATTAGGACTAACTTCTCACTAATCAAGATAATTTTACCTCACTCATAGACACAAGGGCTTGTTTAGACTTGGGATGAGTGGGAAGGCTTGGAATGGCAAGATCAACTATCTTATTCTTGCGAGAGGTAGTTGATTCCGTATGAGTGAGTATGAGTGCTGGGATTCGGTTGAGGCCACCAGGATTACTTGTGCCAGAGCCTATGAAGAATGCCCAGAGGAGATCTCATGACAAACCTTGCGATGAAACTCTATCTAGGACAACTGTTGTTAATTGTTTTATGTGTATGGTTTTGTGAACATACTTGATCTATTTTATGTCTGTAAGCAATGTGACCTATGTCAGTGATGTTGGAATTGTACTTGATTTGTACTTGTATTGTATTTGATTTGTACTTGTATTGTACTTGAGTTGTACTTGATTCGTACTTGTATGGTGAATTAGTTGTACTTGTTAATTCATTTGGTTGGTTATAACAGTATGCGTCAATTTGAGTCTGTCTTTGGTTAGAGGTAGTAGAATCTTTGTCCATGTTACTTTGTTACTATCTCCTAGCATGGGGGGTGGGCCTTCGAGTACCACATTGGTTGGGTGGAACATGCACCAAAACCGTTGGGTCCCCATCTATCTTCAGTACTTGGTGGCGAGACATCTAGATGGAGAGCTCGCGGTTCTTGTTGCAATTTCTTGCATTGTAATATTTCAGTTGTATATGATACTTTATCCCTCTTTTGTAAGAGGTGGAGTTATGTAATTGTAATACATTTGTATTATTGTGTCATTCTGGGAATGAGTGATGTAACTATTGGTCTAAGATAATGTTTATGAGATTGTATCTTGGTTGATTATCTTATTATGTTATGTGGTATTCTTATGATGTATGATGTTTATTTCATAAAGATATATTGCTATGGTTATATGTAATATGTATGTGTGGGTTAAAGTAATCATAACCTTGTAGCCTTAGGGGTTGTTAATTAGTAAGTGAATGTGTATGTTAAATGCACTTTATAAAAAAAAAAAATTGGTTCGCTTATGATGTTAATTGCAACTTCCTTTAAGGTTACTTGGAGGGGCATTACAAAAAGTCTTCATCCTATCTGGCATGAAAATAAGTTACCAAAGTACCTTTTGATTCATTCTTCTTACACTCTAGACTAGGTTCTTTTGCAAATTTCTTTTCCAAGGCTAGAAAAAACATTCATCTTTATCTTCCTCAAGGTCAGATTCATCATAAAAAATTCTTGCATCTTCATTGACATAATAAAACTTCTTGAACTTCCTATCCTTCTTATCCTTGTAATTATTGTTATTATACTTTTTCTTCTTTTGTGTAGCTCTATTAGGACATCTTGATACATAATGACCAATATTTCCACAATTGAAACAGTTAAAAGGAAACTTTCTTTTATATTTACCAGTACCTTTCTTCAATCTTCTTGTGAAATTTTCTTCCAAATATTCTGCATATTCATCATCATCATCATCTTCTATCTTCATGGCTTTAAAAGATGTTTCAATCATCTCATTATCTCTTGAAAATTTTCCCATCTCAAATGCAGTCAGGACACCAAATAGATGTTCCTTAGTAAATGTCTTTGGGTCATATTGTTCTTCTAGTGCAGATACTTTGTCATCGTAATTGTTCGGTAAGGTCATCAAGATTTTCTAAATTATATATGCATCTCTCTTCATAAATGTATTTCATTTTTTTCCATATTTCTTTAGTTGTAGCTAAAGAAATAACTTTTGATCTTTCAGTTTTAGACAATGCACTAAAGATAGGAAACCTTGATTTTTCATTTTCTTCAAAGTCTGTAGCTTCATCATCAGTGGAAGGTCTGGCTTCTAGAATCACATGCTTTGTCTCCACAGTTTTCCGAGTATTAAAATTGATTGAAATCAAATAGCTTCTCATTTGCTCTTTCCAGTCACTGTAATCCGCTCCATCAAACATAGGAACCTATAACTTGTGTGGCATCTGATATACCTCAAGCGGTTAAGCTTTTCACTGAGGAACCAAAGCTCTGATACCAATTGTTGAAATGCACAAGACAACTGAGAAGGGGTTGAATCAGTTGTATCAAATTCTTTACTTCCTAACTTGATCAATTTCACTTTATCTTCAATCTGTTATTGAGTATGAACATGAAAATGGAAATAATAGAAACACAACTCTAGAGACACCAAATTTACGTGGAAAACACAATGAGGGAAAAACCACAATGAGGATTAACTCATAGTATAGTAGTAATACAATACCAGATATAAAAAGGCTCACTACTGGAGGGCTCACTACCCAGATCTAGGGATCACTTCCTTAGGACTCATTGTCCAAAAAGAGAGGCTCACTACCTACAAAAAATACAAATAAATATATAATGATCCACCACTAGAAGTTACACACACTTCGTAACTTGATCAGAAGATTATGAATACAATGAAGTATTGTTGCCTTAATTTTATCTTCCACACTCTACTTTTCACACTTGTTCGTACTCTTCTCTTGCTCGGATCGAATGATGAATGGATATGAAATTCGCTACAACTTAACTTTCTTTTATACCATCTTCAACCTTAGAAACATTCTCCAAGATTAGATTATACAATTTCATTTTACAAATTCAAACTACTCGGGTGTTCAAAATTCCCGTAGTGGATAAGAATGTGAGGGGACCAAATACATGTTTAATTTAGGACCCAAAAAACATCTTGGATCATGCACACGCTTCCTCAAGTTGATGCAAAAACCAAATGTAATGTGTAGCCACCATATCGAAAAAACCTAATGAAAACATAAATGAACTTTGAAGTACACACATCATCAACAAGATAAACACATATGGATTGCTCAACATGCTTCACTAATATTTTTACCATATCCAAGAACAACTCAAATACATCTACAACAACTTCAACAAACTTCATTTGATAATAACACTTTACCAATTCAACCGGGACAACCAACAAAACACAGAGACTCCAAAGCAGGTCTTCCAGAGCTCCAAACCACAAGAAACTTTGTTAGAACACAGAGACCATCAAAATAAATATTCTCCCAAATCTATACAATCTAAAAAAAAATATCAGAATACTGTGGAACCAAAAATTTTCTCCCAGTCAATAACCATATAACTCTGACAAACCAATTCACACACCAATGAACATAACTTTTTCTCTCCATCAAACTAGAAGTTGAAACTAAGAATGTATAATCCATTTAAGCATATGAACAAACCTATGAATTTGTGTAGGCATTAGGTCAGCACAGAAGAAACATGGACCACAATATCAAAGCATGCTCAGAACACACTTCAACACAACTTTCATTATATTTAAAATTTTTTCAAAAGGACATGGAAAAAACCAACTTACTCAACTTGTATAGTGTTGACATAAATGAAAAAATTAATGACAACTATAATACCCCTCCATTTTGCTCTATTGTGCAAACTATATTGTTTCCTTTTTTATGCTTTAGTATTGTGTTGTATCTTGACATTATACTTGGTTACATTTGATCACTATGTTATCGTGATGTACCTTGTTTTGATGATACTATATTTTGATGTGATTATTATGGCATGTTTGGAGTTAGCATAAGTGGATATTTAAATTTATGATGTTTCATGCTTTCGATTATGCTGTTATGTTAGATGCGTTAGTTAGTACTATTGTATTGGTGAAGAGGATGGTATCGCATCACTCGCTTGCGAGTGCCCTGCGATTTTGTGATTTCCTCTTCACGGTGTGCTTTATTTATGGCGTATTATTGCATGTGGGTATATCCTTTGTTCGCAGGTTGACAGGTACAGGACATCGACTCCACTTGGTTTCACAGGTTCGAGCGTGTCTATTTCCCAATGGCATTCGATTGGGATATAGTAGCTAGGATTTTCGTGCCGAGTCATCACCCTGGTCTTAGTGTGTTGTCGGTCCTAGTGTGGTCCAGTTATTCTATTTTGTTCAGATTGCCTTGTCTCAGCTTATTTAGGAATTTAGAATAATGTTAGAAATGTGATTTAAATTAGTGAGTAATTTAATTTAATTAATAAATATTTTAATCTTGTAGTAGATTTATTTTATTAATTGATTAAGTTATTAGTGTTGAAATGATTTACATTATTCATTTTGGAAATGCATGCATATTTAAGTTGGAATTGAAAATTAAGAAAATGAATTAAAAAGTCAATTAGAAATTTGAAAATTCAAAAATTCAAAAAAAGAGATATTTCCTATTCTATTTTCTAGAATTTATGAGGGTGGTTGTAGGATTTTTGGGGAAAAATTTTCATTATCTTTGAATTTCTTCACAAGTCTTGTTAATGGAGTTTTTGGGGAAAAATTGAAAAGAGAAGAGAAAGGATTGCTCAATTTTGTGGGTTTGGATATAAAGCTCAAGGAATTTGTGGAGCTTAAAAGGGGATTCAAGGCACCATCAAGATCTTCAACATACTTCAAAAAATCAGGTTCTCATCTGGTATTGATTGATTTTTTTTTAATTCAAAGGCATTGTGTGGATGGAAAACTATTTGCAATCTATAGTTTGTGTGCAAAACAAATCTGTTTGATATTTTGCTTTCAAAATTTGAATAAGTTTGCTCAAGGTTGGAAACAAAATTCTTGTTTGCAAATTGTTATTTTAATTCTATTTTGTTCTCTATTTGTTCTTCAAATTGTTGAGTTTCAATCTTGATTGAATGGAAATTATGTGTATATGTATATATATAACCTTATATATATATGCATATACTTCTTTATATTTATATATTTGTTTTAAATTCTATTTTTGTAAGGTTATAAAATTTTGCCAGGATTGAAATTTTATTGAAGTCTGGTTTTTTTTTTTAAAAAGCGAACAAAATGAACCTTTTAAATAAAAATTTTATTAAAAAAAAAAAAATCAAATTAAATTTTGAGGGGGCTGGGGCTCACCCCACCACCGCTCCCTTGGGAAGCGGAGTGGGGGAAAGTGCCCAGCGTTCCCCATCTATGGCCCGTGTGGACTGTGCAGTCCGCACCACCATAGTTGGTGGTCGGTGCTGCCAGCTCCGCCGTCGCCACTCTCCCTCTGCCGTCCGCACCGCGCCCTATGCAGTGGCTTCTCCGCCTATGTCTCCCTCCTCTTGGCGGCGCTACCTCCTGCAGCCGCCCTGGTTGTAACCGTTGCCGCCGCCTGGCAAGCCCATGACCGACACTGAACTTCTCAGTCGTAACCGTGCACAAAGCCCGAGGTTTGCGTGGCTCAACCCTAAGGGTTGGCGCGTGAACTGAGGCTCTTGCTTTTGGCCTTTTCAAGTTTGTTTTTTTCTTTTTTACATAAAAGAAAATAAATATAATAGTATTCTATTATATTTTAAATATTATAATTTTTATAATATTTTAATATTATAATTATTATAATAATTTTTATATTGCAATATATTATTACATTTTAATATTATGATTTATATAATATTATGTGAGATTTAAATAATAATAATCTTATTAATGTTTTAATATTAATATTTTGAAAATGAGAATATCATTTTATTATTATATTGTTCAAGGGGAATATTGTTTTTTTTTAAGAAAATGAGTTTTATTAAATATGGAACAAATGTTTTATTTAAAAATGGGATTTTTCTTTTATCTAAATTATTGAGATACGGTTAATGTTTCATGTATTTAAATGCTACGTGGAAAGAAAATTATTTTTAAATGACTTATTTAATTCAGTTCATTTAACGCATTGATTACTAAATGTTACTAAGGAAATGGGTTTAGTAAACCCAAAGTAGATCTGATTCTTGCCTTGGTTCGATCTATGTGTGTTATCATTTGTAAAATGTGGGTTTTAACATTTAATCAAGTCTTCCAGTTGGTTTTTCAAGTTTGTGGGTTGTCGTACTATGTGCTCAACCTTGGGATTGCCTTGGGTAGTGCGTTTAACCAGTTTGTTCCCCGATTATCATGAACATGAGTGTGTGGACTGTATGTTGTGGTTAGGGATGTGGTACTCTTATGTCACACTTGTGTACCCTTGGGTTGTGGAGTTGTTCCACATGTTGTCTTAGAGGAGTGGCTTGTAACGAGGGTCGACACACGAAGTGGTGCCAGAATAACTCGTTGTAAGTTAGTTAATCCAGTGATAACTTAATTAACTGATTAGAGTATCACATAGTATCAAACACTTAATAAGATAATTATGCCTCACTCATGAACACAAGGGCTTGTAAAGACTTGGGTTGAGACGAGAATTCTTGGAAAATAAGATAATTATGCCTCACTCATGAACACAAGGGCTTGTAAAGACTTGGGTTGAGACGAGAAGTCTTGGAATGGCAAGATCGTTATCTTGTCTCTACGAAAGATAACTAATTTTGCATTGGTTTACATGAGGGGCCAGAAGTCGTTAGAGGTTACCAGGATAACCCGAGATGGGGTTAGGGCCTAGGAGACTCACCAGGATAACCCATGTAACATTGTGATGACACTTCTCCTAGGTCAATAGTATGTTCGCATCAGTGATGCAATTGATTATGTTAAATTCTGAAAGCATTGTAACCTTGTGTTAGTGATATCATTGTATATATTTAAGTTCGATTGTGTTAGCCTTTGTCTAGAGGTAGATGTTCTTGGTTAGAAACCCTTGTTACTATCTCCTAGCATGAGGGGTGGACCTTTGGGTTCCACTTGGTTGGGTGGAACGTGCACCTTTCTTCGTTGGGCTTCCTTCATGTTCGTGTGGATGAGACTTCCAGTTGGAGAGTTTGTATGATCCAGTTTTATTTCATGCCTTGTTATTTAAGTTGTTCTTGAGATTTATTACCCCTCATTGTTATCGAGGTGGAATTTGTATATTGTAACCTTATTTATTGAACTGCCTCATTCGGGAAATGAGTGTTGTAACCTTATTGTTTATTGAATGGTTCAATGAATTGAAAGTTATCTCTTATGCTTGTTCTAAATTATCTTACTTGGAATGAATGTGTTATTTCATTAATTAAATAATTTACATGGATTTTATTTATGATTGTGTTGAGGTTCTATATAACCTCTGTCTCGTAACCTTAGAGGTTATTGGCATTATTTAGTAAACTTACTTATTAATTGTACTTAAACAAAAAAAAAATTAGTTCGTTTAAGTAGTTGTTTGCAACTTCCTCTAGGGTTGCGTAGCGAGGTGTTACAACACCACCAAACACATCATACATGCAACACCTTTTTGGGTTATTTTCTTGGAAAACATGCAAAACAAGTCATTTTTTTTGGATTCAAAGGGGAATTTGTTTTGTGTTGAGGGGGTTAATACTATTGCAGTAGTTCATTACAGTATTTTTTCATCATGGATCCAACTCAAATTACTCTACTCACTCCATACAACTATTATAGTTGGAAATCACAAATTGAGATAAATCTGAAGAAAGCAGGGCTACACAGAGTTACCATGGGTATAGAACTTGAGCTTCCAGGTGTTGCTAAGAAGAGAAAGTGGTTTAATAGAAGTGTTGAATATTTTGGTACATTATGCTAGTCTATGTCTCTTGATCTTCTCTTTGATCTAAAAACAAACACAATTGAATCCAAAAGCTTGCTCTATTACTTCATGGACTGTGGAAAAATCATACCAAATTCTCTTTCATGTTGAATCTTGCACGACACCCAATCAGATCTAGACTTAATTGGATTCCTTTTTTGGGAAGCAAGATACTATGAGAGGATTTTAGTTGGAGAATGAGCTTATCAATTTGGCTCCTCGATATTTTGATAGTATTCAGGACTTCTTCACCAAACACAAATCTCTTAGATTACAGTTGAAACAATGTGATATTGAGAAGAATGACACTCAATTGGTTCTTTCTATCCTTACCAAGGTTGGTCCTAATTATTTATTTTTTGTTTCTACTTTCCATGCCACAAAAGATGCACTTGGTGTCAGATTCACTATGCCTTCACTTGATGATTTTGGTAACTCACTCACTCGAGAGCAGGAAAAGTTGGTATAGATGGGCTCATTGAAATCTCCAACATCAAAGACTCTTATTGCATCTCTAAGCACTACAGATCAGAAGGCCTCTAATGGTAAAGGAAAGAAACCAAAGAACAAGGATTCCAAGTATAATGAGCAAGCCAAGGAATCAAAATCACATGATACCTCAGATTCTTCTACCTCTTCAAAGAGGGATTCATCTAAGAAGGATCAACCTAAATGTTTATATCACAATAATACATGATGAGCATTAGTGTTATGCAAAGCACATTGATGAGCTGAAGAATCTTCTTCAAAAGAAAATAAAATTAATTGTCTTCATCCTCTCCTTTCACCACATCACCTTCACAATCAAGGTCAGTCAGAATGGAATGTGGAGAAGAAAAGAATAAAGGCCATGCTCTCCTTGCATTAAAAATGTGTTAATAGAACCAGTAAAATCCAAACTAAATTATAAAAATAATAATTATATAATATTCCTCACCACTAAAAGTGAAGAGAACAAAGAACCATTCAAAAACTAATACACCCAACAACAAAAATTGTAACCTAAAACAAAAATACACAATTGAACACTTCTTTACAACCCCCTAAAAATCCATTATTTTCTTATAGTTGTTAGCATCAAAAGTAAATAGAACAAATACCCTTTCAAAAATAAGCACACACCCAAGAAAAGGTATTTGTAGAAATGAAATGAAAAAAAAACTATATAAAATGATAGCAAACCTTCAAAACCTCATAGTGAAAAGCCCCAAACTTTCTATCTAGACTAGCCACCACCACTGCACCATAAATAAAACAAAATTTGTGCTATATACCAACCATGCACTCTATAAAAAAAATTAAACTATATAAAAAAAGACCTCATTCACACAAAGTTAAAATTATGAATGCTAACAAAAATTAAATACACATACCTATCAATGCAACTATAAAGCTTAAATTAAATTTGTCTTCTATTTATATTCATCACTACTAGCAAGTTTCAAATTACAACACATACCATATGCATAAAAAAAAAATACTACTTTCACCAACTTGATATGCAACTAGAATATCCATCCATCCATGAATTGAGCAAGTGAGTGAAGTGTGTGAAAAAGTGTGAAAAGTAGAGAGTGGAAGAGTGAATTAAGGCAATAGGACTTTAAGGTGTTAGATTCCTGGAAGTAGTGAGTTGATGGAATCTACAATCTTCTGATCAGGTTGTGAATGTGTGGAACCCTAGTGATGGATCTTCATTTATATCTTTTTATTTTTTGTAGGAAGTGAGCCTCCTTTTTTGATAGTGAGTCCTTTCAAGGCAGTGATCCCTTGCATTTAGACAGTGAGCCTTTATATCTAGGCAGTGAGCCTTTATATCTGATATTGCATTACTACTATATTGTGAGTTAATCCTCATCGTAGTTTTTCCCTCATTGGGTTTTCCACGTAAATCTGTGTCTCTGGTGTTTGCTTTCTGTTATCTTCATTTCATGTTTACAATTAATAATAGATTGAAGTTAAAGAGAAAATATTAAGTTTAAAGTAAAGTTATTTGATACAATTGATTCAGCCACCCCTTAGTTGTCTTGTGCATTTCAACAAAATTGCCCCTTGATAGGCTAATTTTATCTTTTTTAGAAAAGCTGTCAAAACATATCCACGTTTATAGTCAATAGTCTAGTTTTCAATATGTAATTCACTTGAACTGAATTCATTACCAAAGTGGTTTTGATTCACGATTTCATAAAAAATCTAACATCAATTTGCATCAAGTGCATCTAGAGGGTTGATTTAAGACAATTTGACAAGCGTAGGCACACAAAGTCCACATGGTTTCATACCTTGTATAGCTAATTTCCTTCCAAGGGTAGTTTAGAGGGTTGATACCATTAGAATGTGAGGATCTTTGGATGAAGAAGTTGCAATCAACAATCCCATGGATGGGTTAATCGTTTATAGTTCATTATGTGTGTATCTCATTACATAATTTTCTATCCCAGATTTATTTGTTTTAAATAATCTTTCTTTCATATCTACACCTCGGATAGGTGTTCCACCTCCTTGGTATATTATAAATAGAGATTATCATTTGATGTTGTTTTTAATAATCCTTCTTTCATATCTACACCTCGGATAGGTGTTCCACCTCCTTGAAAATTTAGAAATAAATATTGTTGTTTAGTGTTTGTTTCCATTAATCTAGTTTCAGCCTACACCTCAGATAAGTGTTCCACCTCCTTGGGAATCGTAAGAAATAGCTTGTTGTTTCATGTTGTTTCCAATACCCTTCATTTCAGCCTACACCTTGGATAGGTTTCTACCTCCTTGATAATCTTGAGATAGAGTTTATCATCAACCATTCCCACTTGCTCCTAATTCCTCTTGCTCTATTTTTCTAGAGGAGATAGTATAGTTTTAGCGTTAGCCTACTTGTAGTTAAGATTTATGGAAACTAGAGAAAACTTTAGCTGTAATGTTCTTGGCTTTATAACCTTGTGCCTCTACCAGTTGAGTCAAAATGATAGGAATTTAGAATACTTTAATTTTTACGCATAACAACAAAAGAGGGATCTTCCCCTCCAAAGTTGAAGAGCAGTTAATACTGTGCATAACTTTCTATTGCCAATACACACTCTAGAGGTGATAATTTTAACACCAACGTTTTTCTAGTGCGCACCATGGGGCATGAGGCATAAAAATTCAAGAAAAGATAAACGATTTTATGACACGGGAATGACACTTTGGAATCCTATTGCATGATCAATATATAAGCAATTGATGATAACAATGATAATGCTAGTAATTCTGATAGAAATCAGTGTCGTCCACCCTTATTACCTTGGGGTAATAACATTGGAACTTTGAATTGTTAAGAAAATCATGAGTTACCTAAAGGGTCAAGGAAGCACTTTCCTCGATTTCATGATGATGGAACTCAACTCTCAGAGGAACATTTTTTTGCATTCACAACGGCTTGCATCCTCTAGCATATGGCATATGAAGACATCATGATGCATCTCTTTGTCAAGACTCTTGCAGGAAATGCTACCAACTAGTTCAATCACCTGATACTAGGCAGTACCATAAGTTGTCCAACAATGAGAGCGAAATTTTTGGTAAGATTCAAGCCCATTGAAGGTAGTCACCTATTGTTTTCCTAACTTACAAATACAAAGATGGAGCACAATGAACACATGAGGGATTTTGTAGAAAGATTTAATTGTCTTGTTACAAAACTTTCTTCTACACTTGATCCATCACCAAAGATTCTGATGAGCTATTTCATAAGTTCTCTTCCATTAGAGATAGCCTTCTTCCTCAAGATGGCAAAAAAATAGAGTTGAAGAGTGCGCAAGAACACACCATCAAGTTGGAGGATAATATGATCACTTTCAGCTTGATGAAAATATATTCTATCAGATCTCTAGTTCAACAACCATGCCAACCAAAAAGAGACAATTTTTAGCCATGGTTTCCAACATCTCCATCAAGACCAATGATTGAAGCAACACATAGTGTAGTATTTTTATATTTCCATGATACTGATGCACATACTGGATCCACATGTACCGAGAATCTGAGAAAGAACCAAATCATGGGATACACTGAAGCTACTCCTAGTTCTACTTTTGTACCAACACCAAGTTTGAACATTGTTTTACCACAAATGGATAACTTTGATGGCGATTCTATTGTGGGATGATTTGATAAAGAACCCATAAATCAAGAACAAGAACAAGAATACCGTCAGTATGCTCCTACAGTGAATCATGAAAATGGTTCAACGTCTATGTTCACATGTGCTTAATACTTCAAAGAACAAAAAGAAGAAGAATAATGATAGAAATCAAACGACAAAGGAAAATAAGTGCTTTTCACTTCTAAATCCAAACCTTCACATGAGAACACTATGCTAGTTGCTCAAGAGAAATCTTCAACAAATTTTGCAATCGTAGCTTCCATGATAAAGACCAAGGCACAAATCTCTCAGTTGGAATATCTTTAGGATCATCTAAAACAACTAGATTTAATTCTCAACATTGTTAACAAGAAGGTTGTGCACAAGCCATCTATTCGAATAGAAGAAAAGCCTAAAATGGGTCTTGGTAATTGTGTGACTCTGTTAGAGATAGAAACTAAAGACTAAAACATTGCTTGTTTTGAAAAGAGACTAACAAAAGATACAAAGTTATGGACAATGCAGTTCAATGGAGGCTATAGAAATACAAGTTTAGAAGTAGGGGAATTGATCATTTCCCGGCCTAAAGGACAGTTGCATCCATCTGTGCAATTGGAACTCACTAAAGCTAAAAATGAGGTGATTTTGTTAGGCCTAAAAGATGTCGAAGACATGGGAATCGAACTCCTATGTGTTAAAGGTGATCTAAAGCTGTTCAATGACACAATCAAAGGATATTTTCAGGTTAGAAAAGATCACCTATGACATTATAGAAATCGAGTTTGGAACTTGATCGACTGGTTTGAAGAGTTCAACATACTAAGGATGGAAGATAGCAAAACTAATTCCTCAGGGGTATCAACTTTCTCATTTGCATCATATTCTTAATTTTTTTAGATTACCTCTACTTGGATGTATGAATACTTGAGAATATTCATCCTAGAGGGATTGCCTCCTGTAATTCCCATCAGAAGAGAAGTAAAGCATTTCAAGCAGAAAAGACATCAATGGAAGGCTCTTCCCACTGGCATAAAACAAATAATATCCAAAGAACCCCATCCCTTCAAGGGTGGAGTAATTTTTTTTTTGTTTTTGTTTATGTCGTAATGTATTTCTGCATTCCATAAAGTTTCGTCATGTTTTTTGGTGATTTTAGGAAAGTTTTCAATTTTTTAGGTGATTAGGAAAGTCCTGACTCCAATGCCCGATTGATATCACACTTGTCTACATTTTTAACTAGAATTTCTCAGTTCTCCTATGCCATAAGTATCTGACATGGTCACTAGACAAAGCCTAATGTTGTACACAAAATATTTATTTTGCTTCATCAAGGCATTTTGATTAAATTGGTCCAAATCTCATAATTTTTTTGTCAAAAGTCAGCTTTAGGTCAAACTAAGCATGGGATTTTTGTCGGTTTTCTCTCTACAAGATACAAGAAAAGTTTGAAAATTTTAAAAATTAGAGTTTTTGAGCCCCTATTTTTAGGAAAAACCCTAAAAAATAGGGTCTTCTCAGAATTGACTGAAAATAATTTTGATTGGCTTATTTCATGTCACGATCACATTGGGGAAGTTAGAATCAAGAAAAGGCCAGTTTAGCTTTGATGGGTCTATTTCACATTTTTGGGAGAAAAGTTAGGACCGTTGTGGTCATCAATGGAAGTTGGCCAGTACCAGGTTTCAAAATCTAAGCCTCAAACTCATCACAAAATATTCTATGCTGAAAGATGCTGAAAAAGATGCTTCACAGCGGAGGGGATTTTCTAAAGGTGAAAAATATGATAAATATTTTAAGTTTGGAAATAGTACGCCTTGCTACGAGGGAGGTGCTTGTGCAATCAACACCCACGTCAACTTTGTAGTGTCCGTACACATAAAAATGGTGAAACGTAGTCACGTACTCATGTCAACAACAACAATTCTTCAACACAGTCAATTCAACAAGCGACATGGTGTTCACGAAGCATGAAAAGGGTGAAAAGCATCTGAAAAATCACCAATGTTGGAGCTAATTGTACCCCTATAGGCCAGGGGCACCCTTGAAATTGAAGGCCTAAATACAATTGTTAATGCTTGTGAATGTAATCATCTTCTCTGAAATTATGCTTGATTTCCAATGAATCCATTAGATTTGTGAAACATCAGTAAATGACGACATAGGAAGAAGATGTGAGAAGAAACAAACGTCAAAGATGGCAATCAGTTTCAAAAATTGCATCCCTATAGCCTAGGGGCACCTAAGAATACAACCCGCTAGATGTTAGAATTTCCAATGACCATCTCTAGGTGGTCTCTTCAATTTCAACCCAGGTGCATGATGAATCTGTTCGCTAGTCCAATGACATACTAAGTGACCGTAGTTGTTGATCCAACGAGCACGTAAAATGATGGATATTATGAAAATCAAAATGTCAAAATGTACCTCTACAGGCCTAGGGTTCCTAGCCTTTTGGTCAACTAGATGAGGTTTTCGACAACTGTCTTCTTCAAGAGATATGTACAGAATCCTTCTAGCTACACAATGAATCCAACCATCAACTTTTGAGACCTGTCAAACACCCATGGATGAAGAATCAACATAAAAACACTAGAGATGAAAGAAAGTAGAAATTTGACTGTGTTGAAAAAAGGCAACCTTTTTGGACAAGGTGTCGAACTTTCTGGGTCCTTAGATGCAGTCTTATGGCTTCATTACTCCCAAGAACATCTCTTCCAAGTTATTCAATCTCCACAATGAGATCATCAACATGAACATCAGAGCAGTCCAACTTCCAGAATTTAGGGTCAAAGTGAGGCATTTCATTGAAAGTTACAAAGTGCAAAATCAGTCTCAAAAGGTCAATTACACCCCTGTAGGCCACGAGTGCCCTTGAATTTGAGAAATTTAAATCAAATTTCAAAACTTGCACATATAGTCATCCTTTGTAGAATTTTTTTAGCTTCACGATGGATTCAGTATCTTGTCGATGGGAATCATCAATCACTGAGAGTTGTAGATTGAAGCATGGAGGGTCAAAATCCAAAAATGGCTAAGTCTGGTGAAACATGCACCCTTTTGGAAAAAGGCTCCCTAAAATTCAAGGCACTAGATAATTTTTTTAGCTTTCACAGCTTCTAGGAACATATTTTAAGACTTGATCCAGCTACACGATGAATTGGTTAGCTCAGCTATAGGAATAATCGAGCATTCAAAATTTAGGGTCAAACAAAAGCTTCGATGATGTTTGCAAAGGCTAAAATTTGGAAATTTCAAGAAAGTTTCTAAGTCTCAGAATAATGGTGCCTAAATTCAAACTTTGACTTTTGAAACTAAAGTGCTTTGGTTGCCCTCTAATGGAGGGATTTTTAAACTGAATTAAAATAATAATAAAACTTCAATTTCACCTCTGAATCAAACTACAAAATACTCCATTATTTTTGCATGTGGTGTGTTTCTTCTTTGCATGTTGAGTGGCACCTATTTGAAGGATCAACCTTCATTTCTATGAACTGAATGAGTTCCAATGAGAATGTTGCATCCTAAATTTAGGGTTTTACTTGCATATGAAACCTTAACTCATGAAAATTCTTTAAATATGCACTTAGGAATCCATTTTATTCATCACACATTGAAGGAAAACACATATTTTCTTGTGAAAGAAAGATTTGGAGGTCCTATAGGAGGAATTTTTTAGTGTTCTTCACAATTACAAGTCTTGATTTATCAACAAGATAGTTTTGCATGCTTCATTTTTCCAACAGATTCTTGGCATATTTCATCAGATTAAGACGAGGCGATTTTCTTGAAGATTGATAGAGGCATAATATAACTTCTATCTTCTCTCTTACATGTATTCCATCTTTGTCTTAGGTTTTCTCTTACATGCACAAGTAAATGAGATCTTTTTTTTAGAATCTAGTCATCTAGGTTCACTTAGCATAGTGTTGGCAACAAAACCCACTTGCTAGATTTTTTTAGGAAAATTGCCCCTGCCCCCTAAAATTAGGGTTTCCAGAAAAAGTCAAAAATTCAAAAAACAAAGAAACTAGGTTTGATTAGCTCGCATGCACCAACAAAACCCATATGTCAATTTTTTTTGGGAAAAATAGTCTCGGTGCCCTATGCGGCTTCTACATTGAAAAGTCACTACATGCCTAAGTAAAAGTCATTTTTTTGAATTTTTGATGATCTGGGCCGAATTAGAAATACATTTTCTATAAAACCCATATCTCATAATTTTTTCAGAAAAATTGCCCCTCAACAGGCTATTTTTAGCCTCACCAGAAGCTATTTTTAGCTTTCCAAAAAATTTGTTAGAACATATCCATGTTTACAGTCAACAATCTAGTTTTTCAATATGCAATTCACTTGAACTAAATTCAAGACCAAATTGGTATATTTGATTGTCTTCTTAGGTCAGTTTAGAGGGTTGATACCATTGGAATTCTGTGTCCATAATGGGTTCATAGACATTTCTCACAACTAGAGTGTTTGTATTCAAACTTTGCGGTTTCATCATGCAACACTCTTTCTTCCATTAAGAAGAATCAAGAAGAGCATTAGAAGCATCAAGCTATAGAAGAAACAAAGATCATCACTCCATTTATAGAGCCGCCAAAGTTACCAATCAATGAACTACCAGTTGAAGTGTGCAGATATTTCCTAGATTGCTCAAATAGCTAACAAGCAATAAACTGAGAGTTGAGGTATGTGAGGATCTTTGGATGAAGAAGTTGCAATCAACAACCTCGTGGAGGGGTTAATTGCTTGAGATCATGGCCAATGAATTACAGATTAGGATGTCCCACCTTTTCATGATAGACATTAGAAACAGTAGTTAACTTGATTCTTCTTTCCAAGTTAACTCAATGTCCCACATATCATTTCATGTCTATTTTGGAATCACCTATGTACATATGGAGTTTTCATTTAGTTAGATTTCAATTGATTGTTGTTGGTTATCAATTGACTCTCATATCAATAAGGACTTGCATGTTGCATAGTCCAATTAGTTTAGTTTAGAATCTGTTAACTGAGGTAGTTTTTCTAGTTAACTATTAAGTTGCATACATTTAGACTTAATAATAAATCTTGCATGCTTGCAAGACTGATGTTAACTCAAGGATATTTTAGGGTTCCCTACTCCTTTGAGCTTCTATAAATAAGAGAACCCTTGCTAATTTGTATTTTAACTTTTTCTATGATAACAAATTGTTGTGCCCACCTTGCTGTGTAAGATTGCTATTCTCTATTAGTTCACTTTATTTAATATAAAGTTGGTTTGATCATTCATTATGTGTGTGTCTCATTACACAATTTTCTGCCCCAAATTTATGTGTTTTAAATAATCGTTCTTTTATATCTACACCTTCAATAAGTGTTCCACCTCCTTGGGAAGCTTGAGAACTAGCTTTCTGTTTGATGTTGTTTCCAATAATATTCATTGCAGCCTACACCATGGATAGGTGTTCCACTTCCTTGGAAATCCTGAGATAGAGTTTATCATCAGCCATTACCACTTGCTCCTAATTCCTCTTGCCTTATTTTTCTAGAGGAGATATGATAGCTTTAGTGCTAGCCTATTTGTAGTTAAGATCTATGAAAAATAGAGAAAACCTTAGCTGCAATGTTCTTGGTTTTATAACCTTGTGCCTCTACTAGCTAAGTCAAAAAGAGGAATTTAGAATACTTTACTATTTACACATATCAGCAAAAGACGGAGCTTCCCCTCCAAATTTGAAGAGCAGTTAATATTGTGCATAGGTTTCCATTGCCAATACACACTCCAGAGTTTTGAGTTGTAACACCAACTCTTCCCAAGTACCTGAAAGCCTTACAAACCATTATGTATATGCTTAAAATTAATTGTATACATGTCTTTCAAAAATACTATATCTAGCTCACCTATTCATTTTGTTTACTATGTATGGTTGTCTATACAATACATTTTTTTTGGCCTATGGATTATATTTAGTAACACAAAATTTCATACAACTAGAGGTCAAAATGCCCCAAAAAACACTAAAAATTTGGTATGAAAAGTATCAAGCGTTATATGTCAAACTTTGTTAATCGATTGTTTCAAACGCAATGATGCAATTTATTTTTCTCCTAAACATAACTATAAAAATTTATCCTCTAAAGCCACTTTCAGAACCTGTAAGACCAGTTACACAAAAATAATCTAAGACAAAATATCATACAAATGGAGTTAGATAAGGGATAAATTTCCCAACGAAGTCACCAAAACGTAAGAAATAATTTAAAAACTAAAATGGAAACTAATGTAAGACATAATATTTTGGTTTCAAAGCACTGCTTACCTCTGGATAGAGCTCATAATGAAATTAAAAATAACATAACAAAATCAAAAACTAAAATAAATGTTACCATAAAACCTTATTGTGATTTATTTTTCTCCTTGATTGGTTGATATATGAATGTTCCTTTGCCTTGAAGATACCTTCTTTAACATCATGTACCTAGAATTGAGTGTCTGAGATAAAATATTGATTCCTCTTGGTCATTAATTAATTAATTAATATTCAAGTTGCATATCAAGGTGTTGAAAGTAATATTTTTGTTTAATTTTTTTATGCATATGGTATGTGCTGTAATTTGAAACTTGCTAGTAGTGATGAATATAAATAGAAGACAAATTTCATTTAAGCTTTATAGTTGCATTGATAGGTATGTGTATTTAATTTTTGTTAGCATTCATAATTTTTAACTTTGTGTGAATGTGGTCTTTTTTTATAAAGTTTATTTTTTTTATAGAGTGCATGGTTGGTATATAGCACAAATTTTGTTTTATTTATGGTGCAGTGGTTGTGGCTAGTCTAGATAAAAAGTTTGGGGCTTTTCACTATGAGGTTTTGAAGGTTTGCTATCATTTTATATAGTTTTTTTTTTCATTTCATTTCTACAAATACCTTTTCTTGGGTGTGTGCTTATTATTGAAGGGTTATTTGTTCTATTTACTTTTGATGCTAACAACTATAAGAAAATAATGGATTTTTAGGGGGTTGTAAAGAAGTGTTCAATTGTGTTTTGTTGTTTTAGGTTACAATTTTTGTTGTTTGGTGTATTAGTTTTTGAATGGTTCTTTGTTCTCTTCACTTTTAGTGGTGAGGAATATTATATAATTATTTTTTTTATAATTTATTTTGGCTTTTACTGGTTCTATTGACACATTTTTAATTAGTTGAAGACCATTCTTAAACTTAAATAATATGTATCATGAAAAAATACCAAAATTATATGTGAGTGATGTTTTTCTATGTCTATTTATGGCTATATTTTGTGTTTGATGGAGAGTGCATGGTTGGTTTGGAGTTCAACTCATGTTGTCTTTATGGTGTGATGGTGGTGGTTGGTCTAGAGAGCAAGTTTGGGGCTTTGCATGGTGAAATTTTGAAGGTTCATAGTTATTTTATATAGTTGTTCTTTTTATGTCATTATTACAAAAAATTTATCTTGGATTTTTTTTTGTTTTTGAGTGGCATCTATTCTATTTTTTTTGGATGCTAACAAATATAGGAAAAATACTGAAATTTTCTTAGAGTTGAGTAGTAGGGTTTGGTTGTGTCTTATTATTTTGTGTTACACATATCTTTTGTTAGGTGTATTTTTTAATTGCTCTTTATTATATTCACTTTTGATGGTGATACTACAATCATAAATTCAAAGTCTAGAGAAAGGATTGTCCTACATGTAGTTGAGAGTTGACATTGTGAAATTAACACAAAACAAAAAATAACTTCTCATTGATTCATTAACATGGGATTCTTACAATTGGCTCACTAGCCTATCACACATAAATTATAAATATAGATTGGGCCACAAGATTAATACAAGCTTATATGCTAAGATATGAAAAAGAACTATTATCACTCTATTACACTACTCTATCACTTACTAACTCACTAAATATTGTCCTCCAAAGATCAATTATTTATTATTTATCCCCAAAATTAATTCCAGAGGTGATTATTTATTAGCTCCAAGCTTTAGTAATGATCCATATCAGCTATAAGAAATTCAAAATCTTAATCTTTGATGTAACATGGAGGTCAACCAAAACTCATTGATGAAGCATTAGATGATGAAAAATTCGATGCAGTTCTAGTTGAAATTCCTTTTGTTCCTGCACTACCTTGAGATATGTTGGTTTGAATGCTGCAAGGTACAAAAAGGTTTCAAAAACCTCTCCAATGAACTAAATTTTGATTGTTCTAAACTACGTTATTTTAACAATGATAGCCTTTTTATAATTTGATCCAAAACTCTTGAGATTTGGATATGATGTAAGTGAGTTATTATAGAACTTTTATTCTTTACCATGAGCTAAAATAGTTTTATTGGTGGATGTGGTAGTTTGTATTGAGATTATCTCACATCATACACTCAAGGCTATTTCAAAAGTGAGTTCCAGACTTTTCTTATTCAAGAGGGAAACCAAGGCATTCCACCTCAACTCATGAAATCTATGACGAGTCTTCTATTAGTCTTCCTTTCCAATTTAACTAGGCATTCTTCATACTACTTGTTTTTGGTGTTGCATCCAATTCCACTATCCAAAATTTTCTCTATATATTATTGTGGTTGTTGCAATACTTCTTCTAAAGAGGCTAAAATTACAAAGTTGCGTTACACTTTCATCCAACTTATCAGCACAAGTGAATTTAACTATTTCTAACTAAATATAATTTTTTAGCAAACATATGAGCTAGTTAGATTTATTTTAGCTAAGTTAGATATGTGCATAAATTTTCTAACTAAAATTGTTGACTAAATGCATATGTAGAACCACTTTGAGGCCAATTTACCAAAAAATAAAATTATTTAAAAAATTAATGTTTCAACAACTCTTACTTGTGTAAATAACATTTTTAAAAATACAAAAAAATACTCATTTGGAGATCCATAAGTGTAGTTTTCAAAAAAAAAAAAATTAATAGATTAATTATTATTTATATTTTATTTTTTATTTTCACTAAAAGTAGGATATCAATAGAAAAATATTAGGTTGATTATCATTCCAAGAAAAAATATTAAAAATTATTAGAAAATTTGAAAAAATGTGATGCACTAGATAAATTATTCTAATCAAGATGGTACAATTTTGTTAAAATTGAAGATTCGATCCAAAAATCCCATGAAACACCTGCATGCAATTACCTATCACAATAGAGAAGATCAAAAGTGACATTGTGCTCAATAATTTAATAATTGTATCGGTGCAAAGAACCTAGATGAATATTACAAATGAATGTACAAGATTTATAAAAGTATGGCACAAGCAAACCCTACATGCAGATTTGACAAGATAGAGACAAGTGTTCTAATCTCATGTAATAAGATAGCTTGTCCTAAATTTAGTCCAATCTAATAATAAGAATCAAACTAAATATTATCAACTCCTAAGTTTGACTTAAGTGAACTAAAGTAAAAAAGCCTCTAATAATTAATTGTTGATTAATTAATTATTAGATAATGACTTATTTACTCCAACACCCCCTTTTAAGATCAACTTAGGGAGAAACTAAACTACTGATAAAGGAAGCTAAATGAATGCAGAATGGGTCTTGACTACAAGGCCTAATGAGGTAACCATGAACAAGAAATTGAAATCTCTCATAATTGGAAAAAGGAGAAAAAATCATGGGAAAAACCCCTCTCCAAAAGAGAGATAAAAGAAAATGAAATGATATGTGTGACTAAGGAAAGTAGGACTCAAAATTCCCCCCAAGTGTTTCTTCAGTAACATAAGTACAAACAAGGTCATCCCCATAGGTGAGAAATGATGCAACAATGAATCTCCCCCATAGGGTAGAAGCTCCTCGACTAGAAGTGAATGCTCGAAGAAGGATTTTGAAGATGATCCAGCTACAATAAAAATTGTTCCTCCCCTTAAGAATAAATAAATCCAATGGTGCATGAAGGAGAAAATCTCTCTAGAGAAATGGTCTCATGATTGATGGCATGGAAGAATGATCAAAGATCCACATGTCTAAATTAAATGAAGTTGAATCAATCAACTGTGGAGATGCAAGTAGAACAACCTCCAAAGGAAATGCCTATGTGATGACTGGTGGGCCATATCTATCATCTAAGAGGAATTGAATATCCTCAATGGTGTCCCCAATATTAGCAATGTGTGACTCAATGGATAAATCTACAATGCCAAGCAAGTAGTCATCCCACAAAACTGAAATTAAAAGATTGGAAACATCCTTCTGAAAAGAACTGAACTTTGAAGATGCAAGAGTTGTAGGAGGAAGAATCTCATCACAAGTCTCATGAATGAAAGTGGATGATGGAAGTACATATAAGTTCAAGTGACCAAACCTCTCCTTAGATATCTGATCCACTCTAAATGCATGTGAGTGATCATCAATCAATAATGGTGCTTGCTCATCTAGAGAAAAATGTGAGAAAACATACAATCGAGATGTATGATCTGTGAACCCAATTGCAAGAATATCTCTAGTATGCAAATCTTTGATAAACATTGAATCAGATGTGAACTCTACGGTCTTACTTGCCCCACTATGTGTAATATGATAGATGGAAAGGAGATTAGAAGTCAATGAATGAATATAAAGTACATCATGAAATGTGCCATCATCAACATCTATGGATCCTTTCCTAGTAACACTCATGTAAGTGTTGTTCCCTATCAAAATATATGGCAAATAGCAAGGCTCATACGAAGAGTACATACCCAAAGATGCAACCATGTGATGTGAGGCTCCTAAATGAAGAAGCTATCTGCTAGACTGAAGATTTGTGGATGCAAGGAGAGCATGGCCTTTATTCTTTTCTTCTCCACATTCCATTTTGACTGACCTTGATTGTGAAGGTGATGTGGTGGAAGGAGAGGATGAAGGCAACTAATTTTTTTTCTTTTGAAGAAGATTCTTTAGCTCATCAATCTGCTTTGCATAACAATAATGCTCATCATGTATTTTTGAAATACGAACATTTAGGTTGATCCTTCTTAGATGAATGCCTCTTTGAAGAGGTAGAAGAATTTGAGCAATCATGTGATTTTGATTCCTTGGCTTACTCATTATACTTGGAATCCTTGTTCTTTGGTTTCTTTCCTTTACCATTAGAGGCCTTCTGATTTGTAGTGCTTAGAGATGCAATAAGAGCCTTTGATGTTGGAGATTTCAATGAGCCCATCTATACTAACTTTTCCTGCTCTCGAGTGAGTGATTTAGCAAAATCATCAAGTGCATCTTTTATGGCATAGAAAGTAGAAACAAAAACTAAATAATCAGGACCAACCTTGGCACAGATAGAAAGAACCAATTGAGTGTCATTCTTCTCAATATCACATTGTTTCAACTGTAATATAAGAGATTTGTGTTTGGTGAAGAAGTCCTGAATACTATCAAAATATCGAGGAGCCAAATTGATAAGCTCATTCTCTAGCTAAAATCCTCTCATAGTATCTTGCTTCCCAAAAAAGGAATCCAATTGAGTCTAGATCTGATTGGGTGTCGTGCAAGATTCAACATGAAAGAGAATTTGGTATGATTTTTCCACAGTCCATGAAGTAATAGAGAAATCTTTTGGATTCAACTGTGTTTGTTTTTAGATCAAAGAGAAAATCAAGAGACATAGACTAGAATAATGTTCCAAAATATTCAACACTTATATTAAACTACTTTCTCTTCTTAGCAACACCTTCAAGCTCAAGTTCTATACCCATGGTAACTCTGTGTAGCCCTGCTTTCTTCAGATTTATCTCAATTTGTGATTTCCAACTATAATAGTTGTATGGAGTGAGTAGAGTAATTTTAGTTGGATCCATGATGAAAAAATACTGTAACGAACTACTGCAATAGTATTAACCCCCTCAACACAAAACAAATTCACCTTTGAATCCAAAAAATTTGACTTCTTTTGCATGTTTTCCAAGAAAATAACCCAAAAAGGTGTTGCATGTAGGATGTGTTTAGTGGTGTTGTCATTAATGTTTTCATTTATGTCAACACCATACAAGTTGAGTAAGTTGGTTTTTTCCAAGTCCTTTTGAGAAAATTTTAAATATAATGAAAGTTGTGTTGAAGTGTGTTCTGAGCGTGCTCTGATATTGTGGTCCATGTTTCTTCTGTGCTGACCTAATGCCTACATGAATTCATAGGTTTGTTCATATGCTTAAATGGATTATATATTCTCAGTTTCAGCTTCTAGTTTGATGGAGATAAAAAGTTATGTTCATTGGTTTGTGAATTGGTTTATCAGAGTTATATGGTTATTTACTGGGAGAAAATTTTTGGTTCCGTAGTCTTCTGATATTTTTCTTTGGATCGTATAGATTTGGGAGACTATTTATTTTGATGGTCTCTGTGTTCTGACAAAGTTTCTTATGGTTTGGAGCTCTAGAAGACTTGCTCCGTAGTCTCTGTGTTTTGTTGGTTGTCCCGGTTGAACTGGTAAAGTGTTATTTGCAAATGAAGTTTGTTGAAGTTGTTGCAGATGTATCTGAGTTGTTCTCAGAGATGGTAAAAATATCAGTGAAGCATGTTGAGCAATCCGCGTGTGTTTATCTTGTTGATGATGTGTGTACTTAAAAGTTCATTTATGTTTTCATTAGGTTTTTTCGATATGGTTTCTACATATTACATTTGGTTTTTGCATCAACTTGAGGAAGCGTGTGCGTGATCCAAGATATTTTTTGGGTCCTAAATTAAAAATGTATTAGGTCCCCTCACATTATTATCCACTATAGGAATGTTGAGCAGTTGAGCTAGTTTGAATTTGTAAAATGAAATTGTATAATCTAATCTTGGAGAATGTTTCTAAGGTTGAAGATGCTATAAAAGAAAGTTAAGTTGTAGAGAATTTCATATCCATCCATCATTCGATCCGAGCAAGAGAAGAGTACGAACAAGTGTGAAAAGTAGAGTGTGGAAGATAAAATCAAGGCAACAATACTTCATTTTATTCATAATCTTCTGATCAAGTTGCGAAGTGTGTGTAACTTCTAGTGGTGGATCATTATATATTTATTTGTATTTTATGTAGGTAGTGAGCCTCTCATTTTGGACAATGAGTCCTAAGGAAGTGATCCCTAGATCTGGGTAGTGAGCCTTTGTATTTGGGTAATGAGCCTTTTTATATCTGGTATTGTATTACTACTACACTATGAGTTAATCCTCATTATGGTTTTTCCCTCATTGTGTTTTCCATGTAAATTTGGTGTCTCTAGAGATATGTTTTGATTGTTTCCATTTTCATGTTCATACTCAATAACAAATTGAAGATAAAGTGATTGATTAAGTTAGGAAGAAAATAATTTGATACAACTGATTCACCCCCCTTCTCAGTTGTCTTGTGCATTTCAACAATTGGTATAAGAGATTTAGTTCCTCGGTGAAAAGCTTAATTGCTTGAGGTATGTCAGATGACACACAAGTTGTAGATTCCTATGTTTGATGGAGCTGATTACAGTGACTGGAAAGAGAAGATGAGAAGTTATTTGATTTCAATCAGTTTTAATACCCGAAAAACTATGGAGACAAAGCATGTCATTCTAGAAGCCAGCCCTTCCACTACTAATGAAGTTGCAGACTTTGAAGAAAATGAAAAAGCAAGGTTTCCTATCTTTAGTGCATTATCTAAAACTGAAAGATCAAAAGTTATTTCTTTAGCTACAACTAATGAAATATGGAAAAAATTGAAATACATTTATGAAGAGAGATGCAGATATAATTGAGAAAATCTTGATGACCATACCAAACAATTATGATGACAAAGTGTCTATACTAGAAGAACAGTATGACCCAAAGACATTTACTAAGGAATATCTCTTTGGTGTCCTGACTGCATTTGAGATGGGAAAATTTTCAAGAGATAATGAGATGATTGAAACATCCTTTAAAGCCATGAAGATAGAAGATGATGATGATGAATATGCAAAATATTTGGAAGCAAATTTCACAAGAAGATTGAAGAAAGGTACTAGTAAATATAAAGGCAAGTTTCCTTTTTAAGTGTTTCAATTGTGGAAATATTGGTCCTTATGTATCAGCATGTCCTAATAGAGCTACACAAAAGAAGAAAAAGTATAATAACAATAATTACAAGGATAAGAAGGATAGGAAGTTCAAGAAGTTTTATTATGTCAAGGAAGATGCAGGAATTTTTGATGATGAATCTGACCTTGAGGAAGATAAAGATGAATGTATGTTTCTAGCCTTGGAAAAGAAATGTGCAAAAGAACCTAGTCCAGAGTGTAAGAAGAATGAATCAAAAGGTACTCTGGTAAGTTATTTTCATGCTAGATAGGATGAAGACTTTTGGGTAATTGATAACAGATGTTCAAATAATATGACTTGAGATAAGAGTAAGTTTACTAAACTTGAGAAGTATGATGGAGGTATAGTCATGTTTGGAGATGATTCTAGTGCTAAGATTTTTGGTAAAGGAACAATTAGATTTGATGGAAAAAATAACCCTGATGATGTCTATTATGTAAAGGGTTTAAGGCATAATATTTTAAGTGTTGGCCAAATATGCATCAAAGGTTTTAAGCTTGTGTTTTACGATAACACTTGTGAGATCATAAAAGGATTTGGAACTGTGATTGAAGCTAAAAGAAGAATTCATTGAAACATCTACCAAATCAAAGGTGGTGATGGTCAATATTTTATTTCTAAGATCAGTGAAAGTTGGCTCTGGCACTGGAGGATGGGAAATGTGAATTTTTATAATATGATTAGGATCAGTTCTAGAGAAGTTGTGAGAGATCTACCTAGAATCATAAAACCTTGAAAATCAATCTGCAGAAGTTGTCAGATGGGAAAACAAACAAAGATTTTTTTTAAAACAAAGGATCAATCATCTATCAGAATGCTTGAATTAATCTACACAAACCTTTGTGATCCTATAAGAACATAAAGCCTGAATGGTGATAGGTACTTTATGCTTTTAATTGATGATTACTCTAGGATGACATGGGTTACATTTCTTAGAGAAAAGTATCATGCTCTTGATAGATTCAAGGTATTTAAGGAAAGCGTAGAAAATGAGGTAAACCTGAGGATAACATGTTTAAGATTTGATAGAGGTGGAGAGTTTACATCGAGTGAATTCAATGCATTTTGTGAAGAGCATGTCATAAAAATACATTTTTTTATCCTAGAACCTTGTGACAGAATGAAGTTGTAGAAAGAAAGAACCAGACTGTGCAAGAGGCAACTAGAACTATGATGAAAGAATAAAATTTTCCTGATGTGTATTGGAAATAATTCATTCAAACTGTTGTTTAAATTCTTAATGGAGTTCAAGTCAGAGGTAATAGCACTAAGACTCCTTATGAGTTATGGATTGGTAAGACTCCTACTATGAAATAATTTAAGGTATTTGGTAGTAGATGTTACATTAGAAGAGATGAAGAAAATCTTGGAAAGTTTTATGCTATATCTGATGAAGGAATTTTCCTTGGATATTCAAATAACAATAAGGCTTACAAATGTTTTAATAAGAGACCGAGAAAAATAATTGAAAGTACTAGTGTGAAAGTTGATGAAGCTATGTATAGATCGGTGGAGATAATTGAAGTTGAACCTGGTGATCCTATTTGTGTGTAAATACAAGAAGAAGAAAAGGAAGAGAAATAGAAAAGTGAAGAAGAAGAAAATATGGAACTTGCACCTAAGACTCCTAAATCTGTTCATAAAAATCATCCAGAGGAACAAATAATTGGAGACAAAAGTGAAGGAGTGAAGACAAGAAGTAAAGTGTTTGGGGTAAACTTATGTTTACTTTCTAAAATAAAACCTAAGACTGTGAATGAAGCATGTGATGATGAAAGTTGGGTTAGAGCAATGAAAGAGGAATTACAACAGATAGAGAAGAATGAGACATGGGAACTAGTCCCTAGACCTACAAACAAGAATGTAATTGGTTCAAAATGGGTATTCATACAAAAATTGAATGAAGATGAAGAAGTGGTAAGAAATAAAGCAAGACTTGTATGTAAAGGATACTCACACGTTGAAGGAATAGATTTTGAAGAAAATTTTGCACATGTAGCAAGAATGGAAGCCATTCAAATGTTGGCATTTTCAGCTCATAAAGACTTCAAATTATATTAGATTGATGTCAAATTTGCATTTTTGAATGGGGAACTAGAAGAAGAAGTATATATGGAGCAACCAAAAGGTTTTTCACTATCAAAAAAATTGGCCATGGTTTGTAAGTTAAATAAAACATTATATGGACTTAAACAAGCTCCCAAAGCTTGGTATGCTAGATTGGATAAATACTTGACAAAGAAAGGATTCAATAAAGGGTCTGCAGATAAAAATCTTTACTTCAAAGCTGAGAATGACAAAACACTGATAGTTGTTGTCTATGTTGATGATATCATTTTTGGTGATAATTAAGGTATGCGTAAGAATTTTGCTGAAGAGATGCAAAAAGAATTTGAAATGTCTATGATTGGTGAACTAAATTTCTTCCTTGGGATTCAAGTTAATCAGACTGATAAAGGTATATTTATTTCACAATCTAAGTATGTTAAGGAATTGTTAAAGAAGTTTAGAATGGATGATTCTAAACTAGTATGTACCCCTATGGTAATTGGATGCAAGTTGAGTAAGGATGATGGATCTGCTAAATTTGATCAGAGCATGTATAGATCCATGATTGGTGGAGTTTTGTATCTGAAGGATAATGAATTCACTTTAAATGCCTACACTAAGGCTGATTGGGATGAATGTATAGATGATAGGAAGAGTACAAGTGGAGGAGAATTATTTCTTGGAGAAATATTAGTTTCATGGTTGAGCAAGAAGCAAGATTCAGTTTCTTTATCCACTACTGAAGCAAAATATAATGCGAAAACATCCTGATGTACTTAAGTACTTTGGATGAAGAAAAATTTGATGGAAATAGGCATGATGAGTGATGAACCTACTTCTATATTTTGTGAAAATACAAGCACTATAAAAATTTCAAAGAATCCAGTGATGCATTCTAGAACAAATCATATATCTATCAAGTACCACTTTTTGAGGGAGAAAGTATTGATGAATGAAGTTAGACTTGAATATGTACCTACCAAAGAACAAGTTGCATACATATTCTTGAAGGCCCTTCCAAAGGATACTTTTGAGTACCTCAGAGGGAAGCTAGGGGTTTTTCCCCTCTTTGTTTGAACTAAGTACATGGGGAGGTGCATCAGTCTAGTGGATTCACAGACTCTTTTGTTCTGGACTGATGATTGAAGTCTACTCCTCAGGGGAGTAGAGAAGTTCATTGTTGTAGTATGTGATATGGATGTACTCCTTAGGGGGAGTGAATAGAGTTTTGTATGTAGTTTTCCAATGATGTCAAAGGGGGAGAGAGAATCATGTGAAAATTGTATGCTTGGCAGGTTGTCGCTTCTGAAAATCATGTAGGATATGGGAGAGAGAATCATGTGAAATTTTTATTCTTGGAAGGTTGTCGCTTCTAAGAATCATGTATGATATCTTTGATGGTATTTTACATCATGTGTTATCATCAATGAAAAAGGGGGAGAATATTGAAAGTATGGATGTGTTTGGTGGTGTTGTGATTAATGTTGTCATTGATGTCAACACTGTACAGGTTGAGTAAGTTGGCTTTTTCAAAGTACTTATGAGAAAATTTGAAATATAATGAAAGCTATGTTGAAGTGTGTTCCAAGCGTGCTCTGATATTTTGGTCTGCATTTCTTTTGTGTTGACCCAATGCCTACACGGATTCATAGGCGTGTTCATATGCTTAAATGGATTACATATTCCAAGTTTCAACTTCTAGATTGATGGAGAGAAAAAGTTATGTTCACTAGTGTGTGAACTGGTTTGTCAAACTTATCTGGTTATTGACTACGAGAAATGTTTTGGCTCTACAATATTTTAATATTTTTCCTTAGATCATGCAAATCTAGGAGACTATTTATTTTGATGGTCTCTGTGTTTTGAAAAAGTCTCTTATGGTTTGGAGCTCTGGAAGACTTGCTTCAGAGTCTCTGTGTTTTGTTGGTTGTCCTGGTTGAACTGGTAAAGTGTTCTCAACAAATGAAGTTTTTTGAAGTTCTTGCAAATGTATCTTATTTGTTCTTAGAGATGTTAAAAATATTGGTGAAGCATGTTGAAAAATCCATGTGTGTTTATCTTGCTGATGATGTGTGTACTTCAAAGTTCATTTGTGTTTTCATCAGGTTTGGTTGACTTGGTGTCTACACATTACATTTTGTTTTTACATCAACTTGAGGAAGTGTGTGCATGATCCAGGATGTTATTTGGGTCTGAAATTAAACATGTATTTGGTCCCCTCACATTCTTATCCACCACAGGAATGTTGAGCAATCGACCTAGTTTGAATTTGTAAAATAAAATTGTATAAGCCGACCTTGCATAATGTTTCTAAGGTTGAATATGGTATACAAGCAAGTTAAGTTGTAGAAAATTTCATATCCATCCATCATTTGATCTGAGAAAGAGAAGAGTGTGAAAAAAAGTGCAAAAAGTAGAGTGTGGGAGAGTGAATTAAGGCAATAGTAATTCATTATATTCATAATCTTTTGATCGAGTTGCAAAGTGTGTGTAATTTCTAGTGGTGGATTAGTATCTATTTATTTTTATTTTCTTTAGGCAATGAGCCTCTCTTTTCGGATAATGAGTCCTAAGGCAGTGAGCCCTAGATCTAGTAGTGAGCCTTTGTATTTGGGCAGTGAGCCTTTTTGTATCCAGTATTGCATTACTACCATGCTGTGAGTTAATCCTCACTATGGTTTTTCCCTCATTGGGGTTTCCATTTAAATTTAGTGTATTTGGAGTTGTGTTTCTATTATTTCCATTTTCATGTTCATACTTAATAATAGATTGAAGATAAAGTGGAATTGATTAAGTTAGGAAGTAAAGAATTTGATACAACTAATTCACCCCCCCTCTCAATTGCCTTGTGCATTTCAACAAAATTAAGATATGAGATCTAATTGAAATAAGAAATACCTAGTTAAATTTATGAAAAAATAGGCCTAATATATGTGTAGATGACTGAATCAGCTTTTTGATGTTGCTTGAATCATTGAAATCAGATAAATGAGGCAAACGTTATGCCCTCCAAAGTGAAAACAATTGATTTGACTTCAAAGGCCTATAAATTAAAATAGGGGGACAATATGGAAAAATTACCTACACTAGTGGATCCAACTTGGAATCATCTTTCCAATGGTATCTCATTCACAAAAAATAGAGATCATATGCCTGATTTACTAAAACTACTCAAAAAAACCCAATTTTGTCCTCAAGGTGCTCAAGGCGCTAAAAAAATTAGCCCCTAATCACATGTGTGACTAGGGGTCTGGTGGTAGGGTGTTGGGTAGAGCCCCTAGTCACCCAAGTGACCATCACTATAATTCAAAAGGGCTCATGGGGGTTGAGACTTGAGCACCTGATCCTAATATGATTGGTGGCTTTTGTGGGGGCTACACTATGGAGTGATAGGAAGAATATTCCACAAAATATTTAGGAATATTCCAATGATGCCGATGGGTGGTTTGTTGCAGTGGCATGGCTAGGGAGAGCTGCCAGGAGTAGTGATACCTGGTGGCCACAACCTAAACTAGTGGTACAGCTTGATTAAAACAAACAACACGCACCAAAAAAAAATCAAGGCTAGATCTCTTCAAAAATTGAATAGGGGGCTACAAATCTGGGCTTTGATACTATGTAAGATTTTTTGTTAAATAAGCCTAAGATATAATGAAAGATTAGGAAAGCATGATAAAAAATGTGCTAGAGTAGATTGTATTCTATATATCAAATAAAATTTTGTGTGTTAAAATATAAAAATATTCATTGCTTTATATAGAGCAAGGCAATACATGAGATAACTCAAGGTCTCATAAAGTTCAATTGGAGCTAGCCTATGCAATCATGAGGTAAATCAAGGTCTCACATAATGCATGGAGATCAACAGGAGGTAAAAAAGATGTAAAGTTTATCTGAAGAAAGATTATCCAAATCTAGAGAAAATAGCTAATAAACTAATTACTTGCATGAATAAATACAACTAGATAAAAACATGCTAAGTAGCTTAGGTGAGTGTAAGAAAATAATCGTTTACACTAACATTTTTTTATATATTTTAGATAATGTGAAAGTTGATGCCAAATAGAAATAATTGTGTTTAGTACACACATTTTAATATTTATTTAAAAACATGTATTTATCAAAATTCATAAATCCATGCAGTAAAGGTTCAAGTTATTAATAGACACAAAATATTTGAAGGAAAAATAAATAAATTTACTATATAAAGAGTGACGTCACAAGTAACTTCATGTTTTTAGCATTTTATCAACAACTAAATTATAGTGTCAATTTATAAAAAAAATATATTCAAATATATGTTTTTTAAATACAAACATAAAATATACTAAAAATGTGCATTTTATTAATTTACATCATTTCTAAATTCTAAACATATATGCCACTTTTAGTGATTCGATTTTAAAAGTTTGATCAGTGTTGGTTGTTTCCTTATAAAACTGTGACACAACTTTGTACTTTTACCAAAAGACTTATGTGGTGTTGTCACTTGATTGGCCTTCATGGTACCGATGGATATTTATGATGTTGAATATAGGTTATATACCAATTTCTTTCGGTAACTCAACCTCATAAACATTCCCTGAATCAAACTTCTTGAAAATTTTACATGGACCAAACTTTCTCGTCTTTAGCTTGTTAGATGTGCCTACTGAAAATATATTTTCTAAGATATACTATAACTTCATACCTGACAACAAATTATTTATATCTTCAGTTTACATCTACCTATCACTTTTACTTGTTGTTCATTATCTCCAAGTTCTCCCTTGATTATGTATTTTTTCCATTTATCCTATAAATTATTCTACCTTTGCACTCCTTTTGGTTTGCTTACCAATGTCTTTGATTTACGTTACTCCTTTAGGTTACAATCCAGACACAATTTCAAATGGTGTATTCCCTATACTTATGTTCATTGAGTTGTATTTAAACTCTTCTTACATATGATAGAATTATATTTCATTTTTTTTTCTTGTCTCCCATTAAGCATCGCAACAAATTTCCCAATCTCTTGTTTACCACCTATGTTTTTCCATATATCTATGTGTGAAATTTGGAATTGAATTTTAGGTTGACCTTCATCTTCTTCTATAATTCTTTCCAAAATTATCATGTGAACTTTTGTGTCCTTTTCTAATATTATGCTTCAAATTAATTCTTACAATCTCACAATCTCCTTGAAAAATAGGTCAACATGTACAACATCATGGATCTTCTTACAAGGAATGAAATACATCAATTTAGAAAAAAAATCTACTACCATATTTATGGAGTCATGTCTCCTTTGTGTCCTTGGTAGTCCTAATATGAAATCCATGTTGATATCCTCCCAAGGTCTCTTCAATATTGTCAAAGGTTGATACAATCTAGTGGAATAACTACTCTCCTTGGAAAATTGACAAGTCTTACATTCTTGAACAAATATCCTTATATCCTTATACATTTGAGGTTAAAAGTAATGTTCACTTACCAAAGCCACTATATTATCAATGCAAAAATTTCTTGCTAATCTACCACTATATTTATCCTTGATCAAGTCCTCCTTCATTAAGCTTCTAGGAATGCATAATTGACGCCCTTTGAATATCATGCCATCTTGAATGAAATAATCCAAACACTTACTCATTTTTATTGTTATTTTCTCTCTACTCTCCTTCCAGGCTTATACAAAGTCTAGGTTATATTCATAAACGTGTTTGTACCCTTCAAAGCCCATTACTATTACCCTTATTTTGATCAACAAGTTCCTTCTTCTACTCAATGCATCTGCAACCCTTTTAGATTTACCGCTCCTATGCTTCAACATAAATATGTAACTCTACATGAACTCTATCTACATCATGTGTCGCTAATTCAACTTTCCTTAAATACTCAAATATTGTAACGCTTGATGTTTAATGCACAACACAAATTCATTTGATAACATATAATGTATCCACTTCTTCACTTGGCTTAGATTATGGAATAGAATTCTTGGTCATAGAATTAGTATATCTTCCTTGCATCATTCAACTTTTCATTGAAATAGTCTATCGGCTTTCCTTCCTAACTCAACACTACTCCTATATGTTGCATGAAGTTTGTCATTGATGTAGAAGGTTGAGTTGTCATTGATGTAAGCTATATCACATGTTGATGTTAAAGGTTGTTCATGTAGTTTTGGGGTCAAAGATATGATTTTGATGTCACGGTGTTGGTCATTTCATTTTGTTAGTACCATCTTATGTTACATATCTTTCAAATATATTTCAAAGGTGTTGATACAAATTGATGCTAGGTGTTGATGCAAGATAAGTTGATGCTAGTCATATCATGGTGTATAAAAAGGTGCATAGTGGTGCAAAAGTGACACTGATAAGTATTTGTCAAAGGTATTTTTTTGGTGATCTTCAATGTGGTTGCTTCTTGAAAAAGATATAGGTGTGTTGAGTTGGTGTATAATGGAAGTGGTTTTCATGTTATTGTCCTCATAAGGTTTCAATCCCTCATGTTTTTCAAAGTCACAGGTACAATGCTCAAAATCAATAACATTTTGTGAATGACATAAGTCTTAGAATAGTCACATGGCTTCATTTGTTCTTTCTTCATTGGTTGATGTTTTCATCATTCAATCTCAACTTTCAAGCATATTCAAAACCCTAAAGACCTAGGGTTTAGACTTCATGGTGTCTGTCAATACAAACTTATTTTTTTTATATCTTGCAGTTGATTTACTATGATAAGTTAAAAATATCTTGAGTGAAATCTTAAGGGTGTTAGTTACATTGGTTACCGACCCTCTCTCCTTGGCTAACTGACTTAACAAGTTAAGTCTTTATATCTCACCGCCCAAAAGAGAATAAATAGTTATTATTAAATCTGTATTTTGGTGGGTATATGTAATCAAAGGCTTATATTTAAATATTTGAATGGTTAGTTTCAAAAGCTTAAAATTTGACAAGAATGTGAAATTTCAGGGCTTTTGGTATTCGATTGTGTATAGTTTTGTAACCATCTTTCCATAGAAATGGATTTAACGTGTTAGCCAATGTAATAAGGGGTTCTAACCTTTGTGTAGTCTTTGTAAGTACATTGGAGAAGTGAAGATATCAATCTTAACTTAACATTATGCAAAGAGAGGTGTGTTGAGTATGTGTTGAGTATGCACAAGAGTTATACAAAGATAAAAGTTTGTATGACACTGTTACATAGTATGTTCATCATGAATAGAAGAATACATTTTAAATGAATGTCAAAGGCCTTTATATGAGAACATGAAATTTTTTTTTGTGAAGACAACAAAGTCTCTGATTGATTGTGCATAAAAGTCTTACCTGTTCCTTTGTATGATAGTGAATTACTTTGCATAAGGTTGATTATTTCAATAGGCTATGTTAAATTACAATTATTGTCATCTTTCTATTTGTTCATAAAGTCTATCAATCAAGGTATATGTAGTGGTATTGGTTCACTAGTTATATTCATTTATTCATGATGTGGAGTCTACAGAGAAGTCTTTAATTATGTATGAAAGAATTGAATACTTACATGAATGTTAAGGAAAGTTTGACACTAGATTTTATTGTAAACAAAGTTGATTCAAGAATAGCAGAACATGAAAGGCTGATATGATGTGTGAATGTCTTATCAAAGTTGTTTTGGGCTGAGAAGTGAGATTTTATTTGATTAGAGGTATGAACTAATTGAATTCATTAATACAGTATTTTGTTTGTAAGAAAATAAACATTGAAAAAGATTATAGAAAGTGGTAGAGATATAGTTGTCTTGAATGGAAAATTCATAGATAGTGTTTATTGGCTTGAAAAGATAGATTCAAAGTTTATTGTATTTTAGATGTAGAGATACATGAATTGAAATAACAAAGATAGTGTTTTGCAGATGTAGAGATAGAATTTATTGAGTTGCAAAATTTGAGAACAATGATATGTATGGAAATAGAGTAACCCTCTGATTTGTGCTTAATTTCTTCTGAGGTGATGATGAATTGCTAGTGAGGCAGTTTGAGAAGCTAGTGAGGCATGATTTTTCCTAGTGAGGCATCGTACTTTTCTAGTGAGGCTCATTATTTTGCCAGTAAAGTAGATAGAGTGTAGCTAGTGTGGCTTGTTGTATTTCCAGCGAGGAATGCAATATGTAATCAACAAGTTTTTCACCCTTTTTAGGGTTTTCCACTCATAAAATATATGTTATGTTTTCTCTTGGTGGTGTGCCATATTGTGCTTGATTAATCATCTCTGATTTAAGTATTATATTCATATTTTCATATCTTTGTGTCTCCCTCAATATATAATATCTAGATTGTTTAAATTATTTTCAATAGAGCCTCTTTAAATAATCAAGTGAGTGGATTTTTGAAATTGTTTTTTATTTGACCACTAATTCACCCCCCTCTCAGTGGTCTTGTACTCCAACACTATCACACTTCCACTAGCATCACAATCAACCTAAAATACTTTGTTAAAATCAGGTAATACTAACACTAGCTACTCTATTAATTTTTTATTTAGTAGTTGAAAACTCTTCTTGTGCTCTTGATGTCCACTTAAAATACTTATGATCTCCCCTCATAAATTTTGTTAGGAATGTGTAAGTGACACTAAAATTAATGATGAAATCCCTACAAAAAATTTATAGTCCATGAAAAGATCTTACCTCTTTGATGTATGAGGTGTAGTATATTTAAAAATTGCTCTTAATTTCTTGAGATACATCTTCTTGATCCTTTCACATTAATGAAAAACCCAAAATATGTTAATTTTGTCCTCATGAAACTATATTTCTTCATATTTATCAACAAATTATTTTCTTTCAATCTCTAAAATACTTGCCTAATGTACTACAAATGTTCTTATTTGTTCTTACTAAAAATTAGAATATCATCCAAGTAAATAATAACAAACTTACCCAAACATTCCTTCAATACCTCATTCATCAAACAAATTAATGTTCTCAATACATTTTTAACCTAGAATGCATAACTAACCACTTGTATAGTCCCTCATTTATCTTGAATACAATCTTCCTTTCATCTCCCTCTCTGATCCTAATCTAGTGATATCCACTCTTTATGTTTGAAGGATATACAATGTACTGAGAGGAGGTGAGTCAGTAGATCAAAAAATTCTAAAAACATTTACTTTTGCTACTATTATATAATTTTTCAACATGAAGATCACTTAACCACACAAAAAAAATAATCATAACACAACACAGGATAAAACTAGATGTACATGGAAACCCAAGATGGAAAAACCATGGTGAGAATATCTACTTGGATCTATTGTCCAAATCCAGCCTCATAATATATAAATATAATAGGCGAGATTACAATATGAATTATGCACCAACCTATCAGAGACACAAATCCCCTATTGAATCTATAGGCACCAACCTACTAGAGACAAAAATCCCCACTAGAAAGAGACACCAATCCTTACTGGAACAATACAATAGGAAGAACACTAGCCCTATTAGAATACAAAGATAATGGCAGATTTGAAATATAACTCTGATATGCACCAATTTCATAGCTAACATAGTTCCATACTAAGAATGATCATTTATTACTAGCACTCCCTCTTTTCTTCATATTTCTATACTCAAAATCACCTTACTTGATCACAACCATTACAACTAACAAAACATGTAACTCGTACACGATATAATACATCTGAAAATTTGAAATACATGCATGACAATACATTAAAACTCTTCCATGTCGAACAAGGATCCACATATAAATAGGTCAACATAAGATGGAACCAATTCAAATTACATGAATTGTGTAATATAATAGTCCAAACATAAATTTTTTTCCATAAAAAAAACTTGATATCGTGTGCTACCACATGAACCTTAACCGGGTCCTATCCTCACTCCACACACAAGATTTGAATTCTACACGCTACTAGCCATTATTGTACATGCCTTGTGCTTTGAATAGCTTGAAAAACCTTCTGACACTTCAAGCTTCTTGCATGTTGAACAAATTCTTTGAAAACTTGGGAAACTGATAGAAGTAGTGTAGACATACTCTCCTTCCAAACCATAGAGCAACACTACATTTTTGAGATAAATGCTAACCACGTGTATAATTCTAGAGTAATATATTTTCCCAAAAGATATCCTTCCAAACCACAACACTCATACTAACTACATATCCTACATAGTATGATAAATACACCAACTATCTAAAGGCAATCACAACTCAACAAAACTTGATTCATGTTACTTCATATAGAATATGATTGATTAGACAATCTATAAACTGATAAGCAACATGCTTCCATAACTTTAAGTCAAATGAAAATTTTAGTACTCCTACAATCTCTTTCATCTTTGATAGCCTTGACACCCTTTGATAACAAATATCAACAACCTTTGACAATCCTTTGACATCGATGACAACCTATGTTCAACAAGGTCAATCTTTGGTAAAGAATTTATGTCACTCAAACAATCTATAATGTCATCCATCCTTGGTAATGACAATTTTTACTTGATAGTGATAATTTTGATAGCTCTCAAATCTACATACATCCTCCATTCTCCATATTTCTTTGGTACTAAAAATATTGGTACCACACATGGGCTCTTAAATTTTGTTCTTTCTTTCAACTACTCCATTCTGTTGATGGGTTCGGGGAGTAGATAGTTGTCTTTGAATACCATGATCTTCACAAAAATAATTGAATTCCCATGAAGTAAATTCACCACCTCTATATGACCTTAGACATCTAATCTTTTCACCTACCTCATTCTCTGCCATAGCTTTAAAACTTTTGAAATTTTCTAGTGCTTCATTTGTTTCTCTTAAGAAAGCGACCCATATCATTCTAGAAAAATCATCAATGAGTAACATAAAGTACCTTTCACCTTATAGGCTTCTAATTCTGGAAGGACCATATAGATTAATATGTATCAAATCTAGTACTCCATTAGAGTTGTACTGGTTTCTCCGGAAGGATTTCTTGTTTCCTTTCCCATCTGAAAATCCTTGCACATAGTGTTAGTAGGCTTCACTAACTTAGGTAAATATCTGACTGCTTGAGTAGAACTTATCTTGACAATGTTATCAAAGTTCACATGACATAACCTCCTATTCCATAACCAACTTACATCAATTTCAGCAATCAAACAAATTTGACCAGCAATACTTAAATGAAAGATATTACCTTTTGTCTTTGTTCCCGAAGCAATTATATTTTATGAACTTCCTATTATTCCGCACTTACCATTCTTGAACTGTAGATTGTAGCCTTTGTCTACCATTTTTCCAACACTCAACAAGTTATGCTTTAGGCCTTCTACATAAAGAATGTTATCGGTATTGTGCTTACCACCAAAAGAAATAGTGCCTTTGCCACGAATCACACAAGAAGTGTTGTCACCAAAACTCACTACACCACCCTCATAGTTTTCCAAGCTTACAAATTTTATTTTTTCACCAGTCATATGATGTGAGCATCCACTGTTAAATACCCACTCATCTCTCTCTTCAACTTTGGCTGCAAGAGCTTTCTCAACATTTACATTACTAGCAGATTCAGTGGACACCTGACCATTTTCTTTGATAGCAATAAATACCCATTCATCTTCATTTCTAGTTTCTTTATCAGATTCTTCATCAGTTACACCTTCTTCAGTATAATAGAATTTTCTTTGAAATCTCGTATTCTTAGGCTTATATTTTGAAACTCTTTCAGGACATGTAGAAGAAAAATGACCTATCTTACTGCAAGAAAAACATTTAATAGGTAACTTTGCTTTGTACTTACCATGACCTTTTGATTCTCTTTTCACAATCAATGCTTCCAGTTCTTCCAATTCCCTTTCTTCATCTTTAATCTGCTTCATCTCATCTTCATATCTGAATATTCTTTGGGAACTCTCTCCTTAATCATATCTCTTTTTCCCCGATACATTTTCCTTGAAAGTAGATTCAGTCTTAGGAGAAGACTCGCCAAATTCACTTAATTCAAATGCAACAAGTTTTCCAATCAACATGTCTTTTTTAATATTCATCACTGTCAATAGCATGAGCTTTTGTCTTGTAGGAAGGGGGCATAGATCTAAGTATCTTAGCCACAATTTCATCATCATTTATAGTTCCACCAACACATCTAATTTCCATCACCAATTCATTTATCTTATGCGAGAAAGAAAATATGTTCTCATCTTCACTCATCTTCAAGCTCTCCCATTTTCCTTTTAGACTTTATAGCTTAGCACTTTTCACTAGTACATCTCCTTCATACAATGTTTCCAAATGTGATATGCAATCTTCAAACCCATCACATTTGTCATTTCTAAATCTGTCAAAGCACTCACCAGTGTTTCTACTAACCTGGTATTAATTTCTTCTTGCTTGATCTCATCTTCAGAGGAGGGACCATTCTAAGGAATATTGTATGCAATTTGTGTCATCTACCAGAAAGGTTCACCAATGCAACTCAAATGACATTCCATCCTAAATTTTCATAGAGAGTAGTTTGTACCATCGAATCTAGGGATATCCTTTCTAAAGATGCCATCTCATATCACCTCAAGCTATTAGGCTTCTTTCAAAGGAACTAGCTCTGATACCAATTTTTGGAAAAAAAAGGATAGACAACTGAGAGGGGGTGGTGAATCAATAGTTACCAAAATCAAACTTATATAACGTTAACCAATCCTTATATCACAAATATGATAATTAATAATGTAAGCATAAGAACAACACATCAGAGACACATGGACACAAATATTTTATACGTGGAAACCCTGTGAGGGGAAAAACCATAGTGGATGTTAGTCCACAAGATTATACCCTGTTATAAGTATAATGAAGAATAAAAAGAGAATGCACTTGCATTCAGGCACACTGCCTAGAGCACACTACTCAAAGGGAAGTCTCACTACCTTACATACAATAATCAGATTAAATTCATCTAATGAATTTAAATTGAGAAAATAGCTTCTGCAAAATCCTAATTATAGTTCCAATTAGCCACACTAAAACCTCTTCAAACTCTTCCACACTCTGCTCTGAATGATCTGACCTTTATTCGCACTTGTACATCACTTGTACACTTGAGCACACTCTAAATGAGGAAAAAAATCTTATATATATCCACTGCATGAATTTGCATTAATTATTCATTCGGCCACAAATAAGGAATAAATTTCAATGCATACCAATACAAGTCAGCCATAACATAGTGAGGAACCAGAAAAACATCTCCAAACATGCCAAACAATAAAATATTAATCCTCATGGATCTGCAACACACTAACACCACAATGTTGACCAAGAACATGAACACTCAGGCACATATCAGAAAAATCTTTGATCACGAACACTCCAATCACTGTGGACGTACACCAAGGATAGAGCACAATATAGACTCATCCATGAATGTTATAGGAACATAAGAAACACATGAGATTACCATACTTTCATCCACTTTGACCAAGAACACCATCTACATAGACTAAATAAATGTAGGCACACATATCATCATAACTTCCACAAAACTTCATGCGCAACACTGAAACTTTTAGAAAACATACTAGAAAGGTTCAACACCAAACCCTTTGAAGTGTGCCTTCAGATCTTCAACACACGGATCTTTCCAACATTCTAACCTTCTCAGCTCCACTGGCTGCCTATACTATATTTTTTACAATTTTCTCAATCTCCTCGACATATACGACCTTAAGCAGATAAAAATGCTAATATTGTTGACATCAATGACAACAATATATCAGCAACACAACCACAACATCCAACACATACCATATTCCAAAGCCCCCATTTTGGCACAGGAAGGAAAGATGCTAGCAAAGGTTATGGAATTTGGCTTTATACCTACCAATTGCATTTTTGCTTGAAAGTTTCTAAAGCATTTTCAACAAATATATTTTGTGCATATCCAGTAATAATTGTAGTCCAAGAGATGGCATGCCTTGTCTATGTTTCCAAATTTTGCATACATGTCTACAAGGGTTGTTTTCACTACAACATCTGCCAAAATTTCTCCATCCTTTATGCTTTGATGGATGTCCATACCCTGTTCCAAATCTCCCATTTTGGAACAGACAAGGCGGATGCTGACAAAGGTGTTGGAATTTGGCTTTACACCTACCAACTGCATTTTCTTGAAAGATTTTAAAGATTTTTCAAAAAATATGTTTTGTGCATATCCTGCAATCATTGTATTCCATGATATGACATCTCTTTTAGGAATTCTATCAAACACTTCACTTGCCTTGTGTATTATTTCACATTTTGCATAGATGTCCACCAAAGCATTTCCTACTAGAATATCAAGCAAAAATCCCCCTTCCATTATGCTTTGATGCATATTCATACTGTGTTCCAAAGTTCCCATTTTGGCACAGGCAGGGAGGATGTTGACAAAGGTTGTAGAGTCTAGTTTGACACTTGCCATTTTCATTTCCTTGAATTTTTTTTAAAAAAATTCAACAAATCCATTGTATGCATATCCTGCATCCATTGCATTCCATGAGACAATATTTCTTTCAAAGTTGTCCATGTTTAAAATGATGGAAATGGCTCACATCTATCAGAACAATTTCTCTTGCAACAATCTTGGAGATGAATTTAGATGCATGCAGTGTGGCAATCAAAACATACTTGAAGGTTCTTAACAACTCTAATAGTTGTACCAAGGGCCATATTTAACAAACCAAATGCAATTGCTAATTTTTCACTATGATGGAAAATACATGATTCTTTATACCTTGTTGCCTTCATTTTCCAAGCCAATTCCTCCTACTTTGCATCTACCATGTTACTAAAAAAGAAAGCAAGTTACTGCAAATCAAATTTTCAGGAAATTTTTTTTACTGAAATGGTTTGTGAATAACATACTAAGTCCATCACCATTTGCACCCCACAATGCCAGTGAAGGGATAACAAATGACAAAATGTCACCCCTGATATGGTGTATTGGATAGAATTTTTCAATTAATGAACAATCCATGCAATTTGAAAATTCTCACTAATCTACATGATCCAAATATCCATGTCAGTGAACTGAAACAAAGCAGTAGAATTCCAATGACTTGATTTACCATAGGATTCTAGATTTGGGTCGTACAACCTTGAATTATATGGAAGAGTTGGAAAGTCATCAATGAAGGCGTTTTTTCTCAGAAATTAGTAAACACGGTTATTTTCAGACCTTCGTGTTGATTTGTACGGATAAGAAGGCTCATGAGGATGTTATTAATAGATGGTGCTATCAATTCCCCTCCTTTTCCTTTTTTTTTTCTTGTATCTTCATGCAATTTTGGTTTAGATTTGGTGATTTTTCCTAAAACTGTGAGAAACCCTTACTAGGGTAAACAATGGAAATAAAGTTAAGTTTCTTTCAATTTTATGGTTGAAATCTCCTAATTTTTTTGGTGGAAGCACTCCATGACATGTATACATCCAAATTATAGAGGCCTTGAGGTGAGAATATAAATATTAGATTAGAAAAGATCAAATTTTTGGACTATTTCCTGGAGCACGGTTTGCTAAACAGGGTAAAGAGCATGAACAATACCTAGGGTTTGAATAAATATTGTATGTGGTGAAAATTTAATGAAATTTTAAGCCTGAATAAGTTTAGTTTGACATGATCCAAGTGTTTTTTAGGGAATTTTGATGATGGAGGTAACATATCTAATAAGCCCCTGATGATGACAAGCCTACTTAGGCTTAAATGCTGACTGAGATTTCAATATTTGATCCATATGTTGCAAAAGACCATATGCCCATTTTGACATATGTTTTAGTAGAGCCAAATGGGTATCTAAATGTTTGATTTTTTTTTGTTTCAATATGTAATTTGAAAATAAACTTCTGACAGACCTTTGTGAATTGCTATAAGCATTAGGGCAACCTAGACAAGAAATTTGTCTTCAAATAGGTAATATTTGTTCTTGGGTTTGGTAATTAGGGGAGTCAAGTTGATTTGGACCTGAGAAAGGATAACCAAGTGTTGAATCAGACATATTTGTTTGAATGGTGAAATTGGGGTTTGAGGCTAGTGAATGTCAATATTGTTCTTTTGGGACAACCATTGTAAGATGATGAAATCAGTATGGGAAAAGCTTGCAAATGCTACATTCAAATTATTTCTATGATAACAATGAAGGTGTAAAAAGGTTTGGTTATTGCTTGCAATGAGGGTTTGGTTATTTGAGGCTTGGTACCTTGTGAATTTATGTTATTTCAGTGATGAGTTGGTAAATGTTGGATGCTCTAATTGGAACATAGTTCTCTAAAGATACTTGTTTAAGAGGGTTGGGTGGTTATTTCAAGTTGCTAGTGAGATTCAAAGATACTTTACTTGTATAATAGACCTAATTGGTCTTCTATGACAATGTTGTCTTAGATTTTTGAGTGAATTGATCTGAAGGAGTTGAGGGCGGTTTTGGTTTATGTTTAAGTTGCCCTAAAAGGTGTTCAAAACCATCAAGAGACATTGGGTTGGTGAGGGGATTGTGAGTAAAGAAACCAAATATAAGTCTGCAAACCTACTAGACAAAGGATAGGGTGATACTGAAAAGGGTGCATTGAAGAGGTTTGTTGAATCTAATTGTTGTTTGTTTGATCTGAATTGAGTTTTTACAGGTGAAAACCAACCACCCTTACATCAAAGGAGCTCAATAAAATAAAATACAGAGTCTTACCTTCTTCTCTTATCAAAGTTAAATTAGAGAAAAATGTGAAGAGAAATGAATCATATGGTGGCTTCAAGTTCTCAAGGATGATCTTAATTATCGATGTGTACAATGTTACAAACACCTTTTTACTCTGTGTTTTATGTACCTAAGATATAATTGAAATTTTTTTTGCAATGTATATTTCTTTTGGTAGCATCCTTCTTTGTCATTCTTCCAATTTTTATATGGTTTATAAAATTTATGTTATTACATTCACTTTGTTTCAGGTTTTAATACAACATCTGCATGAGAAACTTAATCTTAGTGAGGTATGATAAATATTTTCCATGTATTATTTTTCTAATTAAAGAAAGGAAATAGATGCTTTTGAATTTTTTATGAGATATAAGATCCAATAGTGAGCCGGATTGGAATTTAAAGGAGTATGAATATGGCCATAATTTAATTATCTATTGTGTTGTGTTGACCAACTAAAAAAGTAGTGTTGCTGAAAATACTTAGCCTATATTCATAAATGATCCACATCTACCACAAATTTATCTAGCATCTTAGTAATAATGTTTAGGGTGTCCTCAATATAGCCAACATGGGAACACAGGTGAACCATGCACACCTAATGATCAACTATATATGTAAATTATAATGCAATAAGGGTTACTCATGTGTGAAGTATGTGCATCCCTCATCCACTAAACCTACATGATTGCATGCACCTAGAACCCAAGCAAAGCTTACAATGTTAGGATGTGTTCCAGAGTGCTTCATTAATTCAAATATTTTGAGAGGTTCCTTGCAAAATCCATTTTGTGCACATTCTACAATCAATCATTTCATTCCATGAGATGACATCTCTTTGAGGCATTTTTTCAAACAATTCAAGTGTTTTGTTTACGATTCCACATCTTGCATATATGTCTACCAGAGCATATCCAACTATAACATCCAGGTATCTTTTTAATTACTCTACCTTTCATCTATCTCTTTACTATTTGAACCTCATACAAATGTTTTAGAGAAGAACATAAGTTGCAACATTTTTAGGATCCAACTAAAAAAGTAGTGTTGTTGTAAATACTCAACCTACATTCATATTTTTTTCCACATGTACCATATATTTAACTAGCATCTTAGTAATAATGGTTAGAGTGTCCTCAATATAGCAAGCATGGGCATGAAGGTCAACCATGCACACCTAATGATCAACTATATATGTAAACTGTAATGCAATAAGGGTTAATGAAGTGTGAAGTATGTGTAGCCCTCATCCACTAAACCTGCATGAGTGCATGCACCTAGAACCCAAGAAAATATTACAATGTTAGGATGTGTTCTAGAGTGCTTCATTAATTCAAATATTTTGAAAGTTCCTTGCAAAATCCATTTTTTGCACATTCTACAATAAACTATTTCAGTCCATGAGATGACATCTCTTTGAGGCATTTTTTCAAACAATTCAAGTGTTTTGTCTATGATTCCACATCTTGCATATATGTCTACTTGTCATAGCTGCAATAATTGAATATAAAAGAGTGTGCAAGTTTAAATAAGCTCCCTGATTCTATTGGAAAGTTGTCACAACTACAACACTTGAGCATAGAAGGGTGTAAAATTTCCAATAACGTCCTTGATTCTATTGGCAACCTGTCATAGCTGCAACACTTGATCATAGAAGATTGTAGAGGTTTAATTAATAACCTTCCTTATTCCACTAGCAACTTGTCATGTCTATAGTAATTTAAAATAGTAATTTGTAGAGGTTTAAATAACCTCCCCGATTCCATTTCAACCTATCACAAATGTAGCACTTGAACATAATAGGAAGTTTCAAAGGTTTAAATAACCTCCTTGATTCTATTATCAATCTATTGCAGCTGCAACATTCGAAACTAGAATATTGTCATGCTTTAAATAACCTCCTTGATTCCATTGGTAACTTGTCACAACTGCAACCTTGAACACAGAAGGGTGTGAATGTTTAAATAACCTTGTTGATTCCATTGGAAACCTGTCACAACTACAACACTTGAACATGGTAGGGTGTATAGATTTAAATAACCTCCCTCATTCCATTGGCAACCTGTCACAACTATAGCACTTGAACATAGAAATATGTAAAAGTTTAAATAACCCCCTTGATTCTATTGGCAACCTGTCACATCTGCAACACTTGAACATAGAAGAATGTAGAGGTTTAAATAAATTTCTTGATTCCATTGGCATCCTATCACATTTACAACACTTGAAAATAGAAATTTGTAGAGGTTTAAATAACCTCCCCAATTTCATTGTCAACCTCTCACAGCTGAAATACTTGAATATAATAGGAAATTTTAAAGGTTTAAATAGCCTCCTTTATTCTATTGACAATCTATCACAATTGAAAAACTTAAAAATAAAATATTGTCACAGTTTAAATAACCTCCTAGATTTCATCAGCAACCTATCACAGTTGCAACACAACAAAATGCAATTGCTAATAATTTTCTGCAAAACTTGCAATCATTGCATTCCATGAGATGAAATCTCTTTGAGGCATTTTGTCAAATAGTTCACATGCCTTGCCTGTGCTTCCACATTTTGCATGCATATCTACCAGAGCATTTCCAACCATAATATCTGAAAAAAATCCACCTTTTGTTATGATTTGATGGATGCACATACCCTATCCAAAGCTCCCATTTTATTATAGGCATGGAGTATGCTAGAAAAGGTTGTGGAATCTGGCTTTACACCTGCCAATTGCATTTGCTTGAAAGTTTCTAAAGCCTTTTCAACAAATCCATTTTGTGAATATCTTGTAATATTGCAATCCATAGACCACATTTCTTATAGGGATATTGTCGTGTATTGTCTATGCATTGATGGATATTCATGGCTTGTTTCAAAGCTCCCATTTTGGAACAGGCAGGGAGGATGTTGTCAAAGGTTGTGGAATTTGGCTTTACACCTGTGAATTGTATTCGCTTGAAATTTTTTAAAGCCTTTCCACCAAATTCATTTTGTGCATATCTATTGTAGATGTCCTTAAGCTATATGAAAAAGGTGTATATAAAATCTGAGATCAATTGATAAGTTGACATGTAATGTTGATTTGATTTACATTTTACTTAAGATATAATTTTGTTGTGTTGTTCAATTTCATAGTTCAATAATTGGGATTATAAATGATCTTGTATACCCAAAGTGTATGTGATAGAAAGAAATTAGGTATAAATGTCGATTAGTTTGACAATTTGAATGATCTTGAGTTCATAAGTACATAGTGATAAGTTTTGACAAATAATATAATTTCTTGTTGCATTTATCACATAAAAAAAGGCCTCTTTTGATTGTAGTAGAGGATGTAGAGAGTGAAGCATTGGCTACTTTGATCTTTGAAATTGATGATTTTTTTACTAAATTGATAATGTTTGAAGTTTCTTTTTCTTTCTTAGATGTTGAGTCTAATTAATGTTTAATTTTTGGTTGCAACTTGCAAGTGAGTATGTTGATATGATAAAGGCTAGCATTGTCGATCCTCCAAAAGTTATCAGAATTGCATTAGTTGATGCAGAAAGGTAAAACTATTTATCTTTATTATAATTAGTGGAACTTGCAACTATAATATCTGATAAAAATATACTTCCAAATATGCTTTTGATGGATTTTATATCTAATTCTGATACATTCACTATATCTAGTGCCTAAGTTTAGGGTGCCATAGTTGGAAAAGGAAAATAAAATGTTTGAATTTTATCCTCTGTATTATTTGACTTTTTTGAGTTTTTGATGTGCAAATTTTGAAACCTTATTTTTAGACTGCAACTCCAAATTGGAGAAGTGAAAGGTGAATACTAGTGAGGAAGAGTTTGGAGGAGCCAAAACCAATAGCGGTTGGAAAGTTGTGGATTTGTAAGGGGATTAAATGGGTTGAGCCCCTATAGGAGGTCGATACCCTTCCAAAAGGACTACAGTTAAGGAAGGAGAAAACAATACAAGTATATTAAAATAAGAGTATTTTTTTTATATAATGTCTGTAAGTTGTACAATTTCACTGAGACATTGAATGTAACCAATGATATTTTGATTTTCTAATGAGGCTTAATGAAATAAATTTTCAGACTGCTTTTTTCTCCACTCATAAATATTGTGTTGTGGCTCCTCTTGATTTGTAATTTGTTTTTGTTTGTGTCTAATCAATCATATTTGTTCAAGCATTTTAGTCTTCATTTCATGGTGGTTCTTCCACATTTGAATATCTATGATACTTGAAGTTTATATGCATAAATTTGTGAGGATTAATTAAGATAGATTTGATTTGTAATGACTAAATATATGACTAAAATAATAACTAAGTTAATGACTAAATATATGACTAAAGTAATGAGTACCATGACTAAATAAATGACTAGTTAACAACAATCAATGACTAAATTAATGAATAAATATATGACTAAATAAATCACTACCATGACTAAATAAATGACTAAATTAATAACTAAATCAATGACTAAATCAATGACCAAATCAATGACCAAATTAATGACTAAAATCAATGACTAAATAAATGACTAAAATTGTTTATTCATAAATTTAGTGGTGTTATAAATGACTACAAATAAGCCACTAATAGTCACGTGACTAAATTTAGTCATTATATGTAATTTTTAGTAGTTTTTTTAGTCATATATTGTTGTTTGTGTACTAGTGTCAAGAATTGAATGAAGGGTTGAGATTGAATCTCAATGCCCACAAAGAAGGGTCAAGATTGCATCTTAACACCCACAAAGGAGAGTGAATCAAGGAATATGGAGGGGTGAGATTAGTTGAAACTCAAAATATCTCCTCATTTGTAGGAAATTTGTTGACATATTTGAAGATGAAGGCTAAACATTTAATCTCAAAATGGAGGGTTAGAAATGCTTGAGACAAGAAAAGTCAAAGATATTTTTGAAAAGGAATATTCTTTAGGAATATGTTTTGTGGAGGCAAAATTAGAGTAATTAAATAATTATAAATTATTTAACTATAGAGGATGAGAATATTCTCTTTTAAAGAAAAGAATATTCCATTGAAAGTGGGATGAGGATTAAAGATAGGATAATTAAATAATTAAAACTATTTAATTATAAGACATTAGAAGAATAGTTAGATTAAGCTAATTAAATAATTTAAAAATTATTCAACTAGGGGTATGAAGGTGATAATTAGTAATGAAATGATGAATTAATTAAATAACTCAAGATTATTTAATCAATAAGAGAAATCAGGGTTAAATTATGAAAATGATGTTAAAAGGTGATTATTAATGCAAATGAAATGAAATGATGAAAATGCACTAATGATAATGGAAATGACGGGAATGATGGAAAAATTCAATGTCATGATGTGTGATATGTGTCAAAATTTTTTACATGTCTACACCATCATGCGCCACATATCTTTTAGGTAGGTGATTAATTTTGGCTATATCTTTAAAAATAATACTTCAATGGAATGCACTATAAGATCAAGCCATTGTGCTATATTCCATACACCATTTTGCATATAGTTGGAAATAATTCCTATCCTTTATATTTCATAGTACTTGGGTTGACACCTGGTATTCAACATCAAATTACTCAAACCATACCTTCCTCCCCTTTTGGAGCTTATATAGTCTTAGTATACCATAGACTTGGATGTTGTGCATGCCCATAATGCCTCAAATGAGGATATAATTTATTTTTTGATGGATCATACTTAAACCAATGAAATTGAATATTTATCCTATTCAAGACCAAGTAGAATGTAGATCACAACAAGCAATACAACTTGGAACAACTGAGCTTCTAGTTTTCTTAGCTTCGCATTGATGTTATGAGAACCATTACTTTTCAAAAAGGGGCGAATAGTCCAAATTTAGCCATGTATAAATTCTTGAGTATTCCAATAGCCTAACACATTAAAGTCTGTATTGCATTTCAAACTTTCACACTTCACCACTTTGCAATCTCAATTCTCCATCAACTCAACACTTATTTATACCATCCTCAACTTTGAAAACAATTAACAAGGTCAACTATGCACCTCAACCCTACAAATTCAAATTAGGTCAGCACTAAGCATTTTGAAGGTGGAAAGGAATGAAAGTGAACCAAAACACACCTTAACTCGGACCTAAATACACACCATACCACTCTTCCACAAACATCGAAGCATATTTGAAATTAGTGTAAACACCCAAGGTCGACTGAACCTATGTAAACACCATTAAACATTGAAGTACACACTTACTTAGATCAAAATATGACTCATGGATAACATGCATCGCTTGAACACAATCTAGAATATTCTATAAAAACCCTAAAATTCAACAAATTCCTTCGCAACAAATTTCACTTGAAGAACATACTCATCCTATACACCCAATAAACCTTCCACATATTGTAACTCATGAATCCAACCTTGCAAAGAACCAAACTTCAAAAAAATTATATTGAAGATAAATCCTATCAATATAAGCATACTTACAAATCTGTAAGACCAAAAACCTCACTATGGAGAAATGAAGAGAAAAACCATCTCCCAGACACAAGGCTCTGCACTAACCAATAATATCCTTTTGACACAACTGAAAAAGGAAAGACAATTTCATACCATACAATAAAAAAAATTACTCCCCCTAACTACAACAACCTACAATGCCACTACCTACTCCCCTAGAGAGGTAGCCACCAACATCAATCCAAAATAAGGAATGAATCTTGGGATCCACTAGATTGATGCATATTCTTATACATCTAGTTCAAAGGAGGGGAAACAACCCCCAACTTCTCCATAAGATATTCAAAATTATCCTTAGTAAGAGCCTTAGTGAAGATATCTACAACTTGATCCTTATTAGGCACATACTTCAACTTCATCTCATTCTCTATAACCTTTTCTCTTAAAAAGTGATACCAGATTGAGATATATTTTTTTCTTGAATGCATTACTATATTCTTTGAAATATTGATAGCACTTGTGTTGTCAAAAAAGATAGAAATTGGTTCATCATATACCACTTTGATATCTTTCAAGGTTTTCTTCATCCACACCACCTGTGTGTAGCATGATGCTACAATAATGTATTCTATCTTTGTAGTAGATAATGACACTGAATCCTTCTTCTTTCTTAGCCAAGACATTCCAAGAAAGAATGCACCACCACTTTTACTTTTTATATCATCCACACAACCTACCCAATCTACATCAAATATAATCATTCAGATAGAAATCAATATCCTTTGGATACCACAATATATATTTCAAAGTGCCCTTCAAGTATCTGAATATTCTCTTCACTACTACCACATGTGACTCTTTGGGATCTTCTTGAAATCTAGCCACAAGACAAACTACATACCTGATATTTGGTCTAGTAGTAGTTAGATACACCAGTCCTCCAATCATTGATCTGTACTTTCTCTGATCAACCTTAGGAGACTCGTCATTTTTTATGAACTTGCAAACAACAACCATAGGGGTACATACTGGTTTAGATTCATTGATTCCAAACTTCTTCAACATTTCCTTGATATACTTAGATTATGAAATAAATATCCCTTTTCCTATCTGATTGATTTTTAGTCCAAGGAAAAAAATCATCTCCCCAAACATAGACATCTCAAATTCTTTATACATCTCTTCTGCAAATCCCTTGCACATTGTTTCATTACCTCTACATATTATGACATCAACATACACTACTACAATCAAGATTTGATCTTTCTCCACCCTAAAGTAAAGATTTCTATCTGTGGTACCTTTATTTAATCCTTGTTGTAATAAGTACCTATCCAATCTTACATACCAAGCTCTAGGAGCTTGCTTGAGTCCATATAATTCCTTCTTTAATCTACATGCCATATTAGGATTATCTTATAATTGAAACCCTTCCAGTTGTTCAATGTAGACATCTTCTAATTCATCATTCAAGAATACAGACTTCACATCCATCTGATACACTTTTAAATCTTTGTGTGCTACAAAAGCCAAAAACATCCTAGTAGCTTCCATCCTTGCCACCAGAGCAAAAGTTTGCTCAAAATTTATTCTTTTCACTTGTGAGTAACCTTTACACACAAGCCTTTACTTATTCCTTAAAACTTCTCCAATCTCATTTAGTTTATTCTAGAGCACCCACTTAGTTCCAATCACATTATTATTTGTTGGTCTTGGGAAAAATTCCCAAGTCAGATTCTTTTGAATTTACATCAATTCTTTTTCCATAGCCTTGATCCAATACTCATCTTTGCATCCCTCTATCACATTTTTAGGTTAAACTTTGAAAAGTGAACATAAGTTTTCTTGTTCTTCTATCATAACAACCTTCCTTCTTATCAATACACCTTTTCTTGTCACAAATGATCTAATCTTCAGAATTATTCTTCTACACATACTTATGGGTCTTAGGGATCCTTTCAGGAGATTCTTCCTCTTCAATTAGTACTTCATTTTCCTTACCATTATCCTTTTCTTCTTCTCTACAAGAAGAATCATCTAATTCATATCCATCTATCATCATTGAGATTTTATGTAGATCTTCACCCACTTTGACACTTTCAATTTCAACAACCCTTTTCAACCTCTTGTTGTAGCACTGGTAAGCTTTTCTTTTTGTAGAATATCCAAGGAAGATACCTTCATCAGATCTTGAATCAAACTTTCCTAAGATCTCATCATCTCTCTTGATATAAAATTTTCTTTCAAACACTTTGAAATATTTCACAGTAAGAGTCCTTCCATACCATAACTCATAAGGAGTCTTTTAACTATTTTCTTTTGCTTGTACTCTATTAAGTATGTAGACTGTACTATAAATTGCTTCTCTCTAGTATACTTTTTATAGGTTTTATTCTTTCATCATAGTTCTTGCTACTTATTGTTCTTCCTTTCAACCACTCCATTCTATTGAGGAGTCCTAGGGGCCAACAAATTCCTCTTTATTCCTTGATCTTCACAAAAAATGTTAAACTCATTGGAGGTGAACTCTCCACCTTTGTCAGCTCTCAAACATTTGATCTTCATATCCATTTCATTCTCAACCATAGATTTTATAGTTAGGGTAAAAATATTAAGCAAAATGCATAAACAAATTATAATAAAAAAACCCTAACAAGCACAATAGAGCACAAACTGGCATGAAAATAAAACAAGAAATCAAAACAAACCGATCTCCAAGCTAGATTTGATTTATCTCCATTGCTCTTCTCCACCTGCATGAGAATGCATGATTTTGAAGGTTTGATTGTTGATATGTTGATTTCTCATTTTTGCAGCATAATGATAAGATGAAGATGATAGAAGAATAGATAGATAGATAAGAAGATTGAAATGAATTTTGGCAGAGTAAGGATGCTAGAAGAAGATCCTCCAAATGAACTGTAAAAGGCTTGATTTATAGGAGAAGGCTGATTTGATTCGATGGCCAAGATTAAAAGTCAAATTTGTGATATGTATGGCTAGGATTAAAAGTTTATTTTAGTGCCTATGACGCACATTAAGTGGGTTATGACATGAGGCTAAAATTAGGATGTGAGGAAATAAGTGAGATTCTTTTATTTATTTTGGAAGAAAAGATGCTTATGACACACAATGAATGGGGCTAAATATAGGATGTGAGTGGGAATCTCATAATTTAAATAATAAAATTATTTAAATTATGTGTGCATGTGAAGAGTTGTAGTCATGTGACACATGTTGCAATGTGACAATAAGTGAGATTAATTCAAATATTTAATTTGAATTATTTTGAGACATGTGAAGGGGGAATTAATTAAATAAATGAGATTTATTTAATTAAGTGGGAAGGTGATTAAGTGGAATAAATGGGATAAGGAGGATAATGTAATGGCCTAGGATAAAATATTCCAAAATGTTTTACAAGGTCATGTATCGACTAGGTAATGTTATGACATGGACAATTTTGGGTGTCTACATTTTGCCCCTCTTTGAGATGATGAGATTTATGTAGAGTAACATCATTTCAAAGAAGCTAAGGTATGGATAGAGGAAAAAATATGATGCCCTAGCCATTTGAGGAAGTGAGGAGTAAGATGAATGAAGGAAAGGGATGATAGAAGAATATGATGATGCAAAAGATATGAAAAAATGAGATGATGATATAGGATATGATAATGATGATGATGCCCCCTCGAGAGGATAGGCGGGTTGGACAAACACGGATATGCTCTCGAAATGAATGAGACAATAAAGGAGGGATAAAATGAATGATACAAGATAAGAAGTAGATGAAAAAGAAGAATGGCACGCTATGCTACAATAAAGTGAGCAATCATATGTTTGATATAGCACTAGATGTTATGCACCAAGGTATAAAGAGCAAGGTGATGATGTGTCAAGTGCCCCAACATAATACAACCTTGTCTAGATACAAGATATGAATATTAGCTGGGAGTGACTCGGATTTGATACAAATGCAAGATAAAAAATGATAACACACACAAGCAAGAAAGCAAGCATGCACAAATGATACAAAAACAAACAAGGCATTGCCCCAGTCAAGTTGTAAACTAATGATTAATTGATTGACTAATGATGATGATGATGATATAGTGTTGTCATTGTAGGGAATGATATATCCCTAGATCAACACGAGGATGATTGATTGATTGATTGATTGGGTTTACAACAAGATTAGGATCAATACCATTGATGCAATTGGATAATTTGGCAAGATTGATTAACTTGGTTGGTATGGATTAAAGATTGACTTGCATTTGATTATTGCTTGGAATGAGTGAAGATGATTGATTTGAAGATTTGGATGATGACTGATGAATTAAATTGAAGAATGATTTTGATTGATTGGATTGATGAAGAAATGATTTGATTTCATGATAATGATTGGATTGATTAGAAGAAGTGATGTGGTTGATTAGAAAAATGGATTTGATTGGGAGAAGTGATGTGATTGATTAGAATAATGGATTTGATTGGAAGAAGTGATGTGGTTGATTAGAATAATGGATTTGATTGGAAGAAGTGATGAATTGATTTGTGGAATTTGAAGATTTGATTTTATTGCTTGGATTTTTTATGGATGTTTGATTTTTTGGATGTTGGGAATGTTTTGCTTTTTTGGATTTTTGAAATGTTTTAATTTTATTTTTTTTTGGATTTTTGAAATGTTTTGATTTTTTTGGATTTTGAAATCATTTTGATTTTTTGGATTTTGTTACATTTTTAGTTTTTGATTTTTGAAATCTTTTGATTTTTTTGGGATTTTTGAAATGTTTTGATTTTTTAGGACCTTTTTTCAAATTTTTTGTATTTTTTCAGGACTTTTTTGAAATGTTTTGAGATATCAATGGATGGAAATCTGGGTAGTCTTTGTGCTAGATACCAATGACAAGGGAAAACCAAGTCTAGGTGCAAGGAGATAGAGGGTATTGATGGATGAAAGGGTGGGTGATAGGATAAGGGACAAAAGGCTCATGATATATAGATGGATAAAAAGGGTAGGTCATAGTGAATGAAATGAATGTATGCATCATAGGAGAGTAAGGATGTGATCTTCAAAGACTATGTCGCATAGGAATAACATGCCCCTTTCTATGTGCAATACTTAGGATTTTTCATGACAAAGCTTATGACACTAGGATAATAATAGGCTTATTTGGAAAGATGAGGTATATCAAAAGATATCCAAAGCATGTTTTTCCCTTTTCTAAGACTATATATCCCAAGAGTTTTGTTGATGTGACCCCAAAGAAACACTTCTTGGGTTTTAGCCTGACATTGGATTTCTCTAGCCTTGTGAAGATTTTGCTCAGGATATGTAGATGTCCTTCCCTAGTACAATATTTGGAAAGATGAGGTATATCAAAAGATATCCAAAGCATGTTTCAACATTTTTTTTCCCTATGTCTTCATCAAGATCAAAAGGAGAAGGGTGGATAAGTGGACTCAATATGATAGGTATGTATGATGGATAAATATGGTAAGTAGGATGAAAATGATATGATAAGAAGTAACATGATAGGATAGATAGTTTGGATGATACAAAGTGCCCCCAAGTGTAAGTGACATAGAAGATCAATCTACACATGATGTTTTTTTGCCAGGTTTTCATCATGGTACTTATCCAAGGTGCCACCCAGGGTGGTTTTCACCGTTGGATGAATGGATTTCTCTTTACTCTTTTTTTTTTTTATTTCTTGTTTTTGAATAGGAGAAGGATAGGAGGGACTCAAGTGTCTAGTTCCATGAAAGGTGATAGCCCCACTAGAGATGGATGTCAACTCATGAACCATGTCAAAATGTCATTATTCTCATAGATGTTCGTAAGGGATGACATGAAAGGGAGATGGAGTAGGTAGATGATGGATTATGATGTGGATTATGGAGGGAAATAGTGGATTATGATAGGGATTATGTAGGGGAGATGAATGGGAGGCTTATCCAAAAGCATGGACCATAGGAAGGTGATGGGGGAGATATGTAGGATAATGAGTGAAGGGTGAGGAGATGGAGGTATGTGGAATTGTTGTGAAATGGAAGGGAACCATGACCAATGGTTGCCCACACTGTAATAAATGTTGAAGCTTTTGATGTGGAGGGGGTGCAGGAAGTAATGGAAATGTTTTCTTAGGAGATGGGTAGTAAATCCCCTTTCCCATCTCACCTCATAATAAATCAATAAATAATTATCATATTCAAATTATTTTATTTCTCACACATGGCTAAAATAATTCAATAATATTTATTTAATTATGCATATATTCCCTCAGCACATTCTAAGAATAAAGGGAACTTAAGAACACTTTTCCTGATGATCCCATTATTCTCTCAAGCCATTCAAAAAATCTAGCCCCACTAGATGTGCATGTCCCTTATTTCCCTCGTGCTCACAACCACTTACTAAACTTAGTAAGTTCACCATAACCATTCACAAGAAAACAAACTCAATCTCCACCCTCCATCCTCTCCTTGATCCTAGGGAAATCCTATCAACCATCCTCTACCATTGACCCCACAATTATATTGACCATCTATTTCCCCCTTATAAAAATCTATAAATTCAGACACTCTTTTATTCATTCAAAAAATGATCATCACTTATTCTAGGTACATGATGTTAAAGCAGGTATCTTCAAGGCAAAGGAACATTCATATATCAACCAATCAAGGAGAAAAATAAATCACAATAAGGTTTTATGGTAACATTTATTTTAGTTCTTGATTTTGTTATGTTATTTTTAATTTCATTATGAGCTCTATCTAGAGGTAAGCAGTGGTTTGAAACCAAAATATTATGTCTTACATTAGTTTCCATTTCAGTTTTTAAATTATTTCTTACATTTTGGTGACTTCGTTGGGAAATTTATCCCTTATCTAACTCCATTTGTATGAATTTTTGTCTTAGATTATTTTTTGTATAACTGGTCTTACAGGTTCTGAAAGTGGCTTTAGAGGACAACTTTTTATAGTTATTTTTAGGAGAAAAATAAATTGCATCATTGCGTTTGAAACAACTGATTAACAAAGTTTGAAATATAACGCTTGATACTTTCTTACCAAATTTTAGTGTTTTTTGGGGCATCTTGACCTCTAATTGTATGAAATTTTGTGTTACTGAATAGAATGCATAGGCCAAAAAAAATGTATTGTATAGACAACCATACATAGTAAACAAAATGAAAAGGTAAGCTAGATATAGTATTTTTGAAAGACATGTATACAATTAATTTTAAGCATATACATAATGGTTTGTAAGGCTTTTAGGTACTTGGGAAGAGTTGGTGTTACAACTCAAAACTCTGGAGTGTGTATTGGCAATGGAAACCTATGCACAATATTAACTGCTCTTCAAATTTGGAGGGGAAGCTCCGTCTTTTGCTGATATGTGTAAATAGTAAAGTATTCTAAATTCCTGTTTTTGACTCAACTAGTAGAGGCACAAGGTTATAAAACCAAGAACATTGCAGCTAAGGTTTTCTCTATTTTTCATAGATCTTAACTACAACTAGGCTAGTGCTAAAACTATCATATCTCCTCTAGAAAAATAAAGCAAGAGGAATTAGGAGCAAATGGTAATGGTTGATGATAAACTCTATCTCAGGATTCCCAAGGAAGTGGAACACCTATCCGAGGTGTAGGCTGAAATGAATATTATTGGAAACAACATCAAACATCAAGCTAGTTCTCAGGATTCCCAAGGAGGTGGAAAACTTATTGAAGGTGTAGGTTGAAAGCAGATTACTAGAAGCAAACACTAAACAACAATATTTATTTCTAAATTCCAAAGGAGGTGCAACACCTATCTGAGGTGTAGATATGAAAGGGATTATTAAAAACAACATCAAACAATAATCTCTATTTCTGAATTCCCAAGGAGGTGGAACATCTATCCGAGGTGTAGATATGAAAGAAATATTATTTAAAACAGATAAATTTGGGACAGAAAATTGTGTAATGAGACACACACATAATGAACGATCAAACCAACTTTATATTAAATAAAGTGAACTAATAGAGAATAGCAATCTTACACAGCAAGGTGGGCACAACAATTTGTTATCATAGAAAAATTTAAAATAAAAATTAGCAAGGGTTCTCTTATTTATAGAAGCTCAAAGGAGTAGGGAACCCTAAAATCTCCTTGAGTTAACATCAGTCTTGTAGGCATGCAAGATTTATTATTAAGTCTAAATGTATGCAACTTAACAGTTAACTAGAAAAACTACATCAATTAAATGATTCTAAACTAAACTAATTGGACTATGCAATATGCAAGTCCTTATTGATATGAGAGTCAATTGATAACCAACATCAATCAATTGAAATCTAACTAAATGAGAACTCCATATGTACATAGGTGTTTCCAAAATAGACATGCAATGATATGTGGGATAGTGAGTTAACTTGGAAAGAAGAATCAAGTTAACTACTGTTTCTAATGTCTATCATGAAAAGGTGGGACATCCTAATCTATAATTCATTGGCCATGATCTCAAGCAATTAACCCCTCCACGAGGTTGTTGATTGCAACTTCTTCATCCAGAGATCCTCACATACCTCAACTCTCAATTTACTGCTTGTTAGCTATTTGAGCAATCTAGGAAATATATGCGCAATTCAACTAGTAGTTCATTGATTGGTAACTTTGGCGGCTCTATAAATGGAGTGATGATCTTTGTTTGTTCTATAGATTGATGCTTCTAATGCGCTTCTTGATTCTTCTAAAAGGAAGAGTGTTGCAGAATGAAACCGCAAAGTTTGAATACAAACACTCTAGTTGTGAGAAATGTCCATGAACCCGTTATGCACACAGAATTCCAATGGTATCAACCCTCTAAACTTGCCTAAGAAGGAAATCAAATATACGAGGTATGAAACCACATGGACTTTGAGTGTCAATGCTTGTCAAAGTGTCTTAAATCAACCCTCTGGATGCACTTGATGCAAATCGGTGTTAGCTTTTCTTGTGAAATCATGAATCAAGACCGATTTGGTCTTGAATTTAGTTTAAGTGAATTGCATATTGAAAAACTAGATTGTTGACTGTAAACATGGATATGTTCTAACAACTTTTCCAAAAAGCTAAAAATAGCTTGTCGAGGGACAATTTTTCTGAAAAAATTATGAGATATGGGTTTTATAGAAAATGTATTTCTAAGTCCCAGATCATCAAAAATTCGAAAAAATGACTTTTACTTAGGCATGCAATGGCTTTTCAATGTAGAAGCCACATAGGGCACCGAGACTATTTTTCCCAAAAAGAACTGACATATGGGTTTTGTTGGTGCATGTGAGTTGATCAAACCTAGTTTCTTTATTTTTTGAATTTTTGACTTTTTTCTGGAAACCCTAATTTTAGGGGGCAGGGGAAATTTTCCTAAAAAAAATTGGCACATGGGTTTTGTTGCCAACACTACCCTAAGTGAACCTAGATGACTAGATTCTGAAAAAAAGATGTCATTTACTTGTGCATGCAAGAGAAAACCTAAGACAAAGATGGAATAAATGTAAGAGAGAAGATAGAAGTTATATTATGCCTCTATCAATATTCAAGAAAATCGCCTCCTTGTCTTAATCTAATGAAATCTGCCAAGAATCTGTTGGAAAAATGAAGCATGCAAGACTATCTTGTTGAGAAATCTGGACCTGTAACTGCGAAGAACACTAAAAAATTCCTCCTGTAGGACCTCCAAATCTTTCTTTCACAAGAAAATATGTGTTTTCCTTCAATGTGTGATGAATAAAATGGATTCCTAAGTGCATATTTAAAAAAATTTCATGAGTTAATGTTTCATATGCAAGTAAAACCCTAAATTTAGGATGCAGCATTCTCATTGGACATCATTTAGTACATAGAAATAAAGGTTGATCCTTCAAATAGGTGCCACTCAACATGCAAAGAAGAAACACACCACATGCAAAAATAATGGAGTATTTTGTAGTTTGATTCGGAGGTGAACTGAAGTTTTATTATTATTTTAATTCAGTTTAAAAATCCCTCCATTATAGGGCAACCAAAGCACTTTAGTTTCAAAAGTCAAAGTTTGACTTTAGGCACCATTATTCTTAGACTTAGAAACTTTCTTGAAATTTCCAAATTTTAGCCTTTGCAAACATCATCAAAGCTTTTGTTTGACCCTAAATTCTGAATGCTAGATTAATCCTGTAGCTGAGCTAACCAATTCATCATGTAGCCGGATCAAGTCTAAAAATATGTTCCTGGAAGCTGTGAAAGCTAAAAACTTTATCTGGTGCCTTGAATTTTAGGGTACCTTTTTCCAAAAGGGTGCATGTTTCACCAGACTTAGCCATTTTTGGATTTTGACCCTCCATGCTTCAATCTACAACTCTCAGTGATTGACAATTCCCATTGACAAGATACTGAATCCATCGTGAAGCTAAAAAAATCTACAAAGGATGACTGTATGTGCAAGTTTTGAAATTTGATTTAAATTTCTCAAATTCAAGGGCACTCGTGGCCTACAGGGGTGTAATTGACCTTTTGAGACTGATTTTGCACTTTGTAACTTTCAATGAAATGCCCCACTTTGACCCTAAATTCTGGAAGTTGGACTGCTCTAATGTTCGTGTTGATGATCTCATCATGGAGATTGAACAACTTGGAAGAGATGTTCTTGGGAGTAATGAAGCCAAAATACTGCATCTAAGGACCTAGAAAGTTGGGCACCTTTTCCAAAAAGGTTGCATTTTTTCAACATAGTCAAATTTCTACTTTCTTTCATCTCTGGTGTTTTTATGTTGATTCTTCATCCACAGGTGTTTGACAGGTCTCAAAAGCTGATGGTTGGATTCATTGTGTAGCTAGAAGGATTCTGTACATATCTCTTGAAGAAGACAATTGTCGAAACACTCATCTAGTTAACCAAAAGGCTAGGAACCCTAGGCCTGTAGAGGTACATTTTGACATTTTGACTTTCATAATATCCGTCATTTTATGTGCTCGTTGGATCAACAACTACTGTCACTTAGTATGTTGTATGGACTACCGAACAGATTCATCATGCACCTAGGTTGAAATTGAAGAGACCACCTAGAGATGGTCATTGCAAATTCTAACATCTAGCAAGTTCTATTCTTAGGCGCCCCTAGGCTATAGGGATGCAATTTCTAAAACTGATTGCCATCTTTGACGTTTGTTTCTTCTCACATCTTCTTCCTATGTTGTCATTTATCGGTGTTTCACAAATCTAATGGATTCACTTGATGATTCACTGGAAATCAAGCATAAATTCAGAGAAGATGATTGTATTTAGGCCTTCAATTTCAAGGGTGCCCCTGGCCTGCATGGGTACAATTAGCTCCAACATTGGTGATTTTTCAGATGCTTTTCACCTCTTTCATGCTTTGTGAACACCATGTCGTTGAATTGACTGTGTTGAAGAATTTTTGTTGTTGATGTGAGTACGTGACTACGTTTCACCATTTTTATGTGTGCGGACACTACAAAGTTGACATGGGTGTTGATTGCACAAGCACCTCCCTCGTAGCAAGGCGTACTATTTCCAAACTTAAAATATTTATCATATTTTTCACCTTTAGAAAATCCCCTCCACTATGAAGCATCTTTTTCAGCATCTTTTAGCATAGAATATTTTGTGATGAGTTTGAGGCAAAGATTTTGAAACCTGGTACTGGCCAACTTCCATTGATGACCACAATGGTCCTAACTTTTCTCCACTGAAAAAATGTAATAGACCCATCAAAGCTAAACTGGCCTTTTCTTGATTTTAACTTCCCCAATGTGATCGTGACGTGAAATAAGCCAATCAAAATTATTTTCAGTCAATTATGAGAAGACCCTATTTTGTAGGGTTTTTCCTAAAATAGGGGCTTAAAAACCCTAATTTTTAAAATTTTCAAACTCTACTAGTATCTTCTAGACAGAAAACTGACAAAAATCCCATGCTTAGTTTGACCTAAAGCTGACTTTTGACAACAATTTTATGAGATTTGGACCAATTTAATCAAAATGCCTTGATGAAGCAAAATAAATATTTTGGGTACAACATTAGGCTTTGTCTAGTGACCATGTTGGATACTTACGACATAGGAGAACTGAGAAATTCTAGTTTAAAATGTAGACCAGTGTGATATCAATCAGGCATTGGAGTCAGGACTTTCCTAATCACCTAAAAAATTGAAAACTTTCCTAAAATCACCAAAAAACATGACGAAACTTTATGGAATGCAGAAATACATTATGACATAAACAAAAAACAAAAAAAAGGAAAATTACTCCACCCCTGAAGGGATGGGGTTCTTTGGATATTATTTGTTTTATGGCAGTGGGAAGAGCCTTCCATTGATGCCTTTTCTGCCTGAAATGCTTTACTTCTCTTCTGATGGGAATTGCAAGAGGCAATCCCTCTAGGATGAATATTCTCAAGTATTCATACATCCATGTAGAGGTACTCTAAAAAAGTCAGAATATGATGCAAATGAGAAAGTTGATACCCCTGAGGCATTAGTTTTGCTATCGTCCATCCTCAGTATGTTGAACTCTTCAAACCAGCCGATTGAGTTCCAAACTCGATTTCTATAATGTCATAGGTGATCTTTTCTAACCTGAAAAATATCCTTTGATTGCGTCATTGAACAACCCTAGATCACCTTTAACACATAGGATTTTGATTCCCATGTCTTCAACATCTTTTAGGCCTAACAAAATCACCTCATTTTTAGCTTTAGTGAGTTAAAATTACACAAATGGATGCAACTGTCCTTTAGGTTGGGAGATGATCAATTCCCCTACTTCTAAAATTTTATTTCAATAGCCTCCATTGAACTGCATTGTCCATAACTTTGTATCTTTTGTTAGTCTCTTTTCAAAATAGGAAATGTTCTAGTCTTTAGTTTCAATCTCTAACAGAGCCACACAATTACCAAGACCCATTTTAGGCTTTTCTTCTATTTGAACAGACGGTTTGTGCACAACCTTCTAGTTTACAATGTTGAGAATCAAATCTAGTTGTTTTGGATGATCCTGAAGATATTCCAATTGAGAGATTTGTGCCTTGGTCTCATGGAAGCTACGATGTCAAAATGTGTTGAAGATTTCTCTTGAGCAACTGGCATAGTGTTCTCATGTGAAGGTTTGGATTTAGAAGTGGAAAGCACTTATTTTCCTTTTTCATTTGATTTTCATCTTTATTCTTCTTCTTTTTGTTCTTTGAAGTATTGAGCACATGTGAACATAGATGTTGAAACATTTTCATGATTCACTGCCGGAGCATACTGACGATATTCTTCTTCTTGTTCTTGATTTATGGGTTCATTATCAAATCATCCCACAATAGATTTGCCATCAAATTTATCCATTTGTGGTAAAACAACGTTCAAACTTGGAGTTGGTACAATACTAGAACTATGAGTAGCTTCAGTGTATCCCATGATTTGGTTCTTTCTCAAATTCTCACTACATGTGGATCCAGAATGTGCATCAGTATCATGGAAATAGAAAAATACTACACTATGTGTTGCTTCGATCATTGCTCTTGATGAAGATGTTGGCAACCATGGCTAAAAATTGTCTCTTTTTGGTTGGCATGGTTTTTGAACTAGAGATCTAATAGAATATAATTTCATCAAGCCAAAAGTGATCATATTATCCTCCAACTTGATGGTGTGTTCTTGCGCACTCTTCAACTCTATTTATTTTTCCATCTTGAGGAAGAAGGCTATCTCTAATGGACGAGAACTTATGAAATAGCTCATCAGAATCTTTGGTGATGGATCAAGTGTATAAGAAATTTTTGTAACAAGATAATTAAATCTTTCTACAAAATCCCTCATGTGTTTATTGTGCTCCATCTTGGAATTTTTAAGTTAGGAAAACAATAGGTGACTTCCTTCAATGGGCTTGAATCTTACCAAAAATTTCTCTCATTGTTGCACAACTTATGGTACTGCCTAGTGTCAAGTGATTGAACTAGTTGGCAACATTTCCCGCAAGAGTCTCGACAAAGAGATGCATCATGATGTCTTCATGTGCCATATACTAGAGGATGCAAGCCGTTGTGAATGCAAAAAAATGTTCGTCTGAGAGTTGAGTTCCATCATCATGAAATCGAGGAAAGTGCTTCCTTGACCCTTTAGGTAACTCATGATTTACTTGAAAATCCAAAGGTCCAATGTTTACCCCAAGGTAATAAGGGTGGATGACACTGATTTCTATCAACATTACCAGCATTATCATTGTTATCATCCATTGCTTATATATTGATCATGCAATAGCATTCCAGAGTGTCATTCCCGTGTCATAAAATCGTTTATCTTTTCTTGAATTTTTATGCCTCATGCCCCATGGTGTGCACTAGAAAAATGTTGGTGTTAAAATTCTCACCTCTAGAGTGTGTATTTGCAATAGACAATTATGCACAGTATTAACTGCTCTTCAAATTTGGAGGGGAAGATCCCTCTTTTTCTGTTATGTGTAAAAAATAAAGTATTCTAAATTCCTATCATTTTGACTCAAATAGTAGAGGCACAAGGTTATAAAACCAAGAACATTACAGCTAAGGTTTTCTCTGGTTTCCATAGATCTTAACTACAAGTAGGCTTACACTAAAACCATCCTATCTCCTCTAGAAAAGTATAGCAAGAGGAATTAGGAGCAAGTGGGAATGGTTGATGATAAACTCTATCTCAAGATTATCATGGAGGTAGAACACCTATCCAAGATGTAGGCTGAAATGAAGGGTATTGGAAACAACATCAAACAACAAGCTAGTTCTTAGGATTCCCAACGAGGTGGAACACTTATCTAAGGTGTAGGCTGAAAGTAGATTACTGGAAACAAACACTAAACAACAATATTTATTTCTAAATTTCCAAGGAGGTGGAACACCTAGCCGAGGTGTAGATATGAAAGAAGGATTATTAAAAACAACATCAAATGTTAATCTCTATTTATAATATACCAAGGAGGTGGAACACCTATTCGAGGTGTAGATATGAAAGAAAGATTATTTAAAACAAATAAATCTGGGATAGAAAATTATGTAATAAGATACACACATAATGAATGATCAAACCAGCTTTATATTAAACAAAGTGAACTAATAGAGAATAACAATCTTGCATGGCAAGGTGGGCACAACAATTTATTATCAAAAAAAAAGTTAAAATACAAATGATCAAGGGTGCTCTTATCTATAGAAGCTTGAAGGAGTAGAGAACCCTAAAATATCCTCGAGTTAACATCAATCTTGCAAGCATGCAATATTTATTATTAATTCTAAATGTGCGTAACTTAACAGTTAGCTGGAAAAACTACCTCAGTTAACAAATTCTAAACTAAACTAATTGGAATATACAACACGCAAGTCCTTATTGATATGAGATTCAACTGATAACCAACATAAATCAAATAAAATATAACTAAATGATAACTTCATATGTACATAGGTGATTCCAAAATAGACATGCAATGATATGTGGGGTAGCGAGTTAACTTGAAAAGAAACATCAAGTTAACTATTGTGTCTAATGTCTCTACTGAAAATGTGGGATGTCCTGGTCTATAGTTCACTATCTGTGATCTCAAGCAATTAACCCATCCATGGGATTGTTGATTGCAACTTCTTCATCCAAAGATCCTCATATTCTAACAGTATCAAAACTACCCTTGGAAGGAAATTAGCTATACAAGGTATGAAACCATGTGGACTTTGTGTGCCTACGCTTGTCAAATTGTCTTAAATCAACCCTCTAGATGCACTTGATGCAAATCGATGTCAGATTTTTTATGAAATCGCGAATCAAAACCGCTTTGGTGATGAATTCAGTTCAAGTGAATTACATATTGAAAAACTAGACTATTGACTGTAAACATGGATATGTTTTGACAACTTTTCCAAAAAAGCTAAAAATAGTTATGGTGAGGCTAAAATTAGCCTATCAAGGGGCAATTTTGTTGAAATGCACAAGACAACTGAGAGGGGGGTGAATCAATTGTATCAAATAACTTTACTTTAAACCTAATATTTTCTCTTTAACTTCAATCTATTATTAATTGTAAACATGAAATGAAGACAACAAAAAGCAAACACCAGAGACACAGATTTACATGGAAAACCCAATGAGGGAAAAACTACGATGAGGATTAACTCACAATATAGTAGTAATGCAATATCAGATACAAAGGCTCACTACCTAGATATAAAGGCTCACTGTCCAAATGCAAGGGATCACTACCTTGAAAGGACTCACTATCCAAAAAGGAGGCTCACTTCATACAAAAAATAAAAAGATATAAATGAAGATCCACCACTAGGGTTCCACAAATTCGCAACCTGATCAGAAGATTGTAGATGCCATCAACTCACTGCTTTCAGGAATCTAACACCTTAAATTCCTATTGCCTTAATTCACTCTTCCACTCTCTACTTTTCACACTTTTTCACACACTTCATTCACTTGCTCAATCCGTGGATGGATGGATATCAAATTCGCTACAACTTAATTTTCTTTTATACCATTTTCAACCTAAGAACATTCTCCAAGGTTGGCTACTCAACATTCTTGTGGTGGATAAGAATGAGAGAGGATCAATTACATATTTAATCTAGGACCCAAAAAACATCTTGGATCAAGCACATGCTTTCTTAAGATGATGTGAAATCATAGTACAACGTGTAGACACCAGGTCAGCCAAACCTAATGAAAACAACAATGGTCTTTGAAGTACATGCATCTCTAGGAAGATAATCTCACGTGAATCACTCAAAATGCTTCACCAAACATGTTTCCATCTTTGAGAACACCTCGGGTACATCCACATCAATTGCAACAAACATTATTCAAAGAGAGCACTTCATCAATCCAATCAGAACAATCAACAAAACATAAAAGCTCTAGAGTAGATCTTCTGGAGTGCCAAATCACAAGCAAGTTTGTTAGAACATAGAAACCATCAGAAAGAGTCATCTCTCAGATCCACAAGCTCTAACACTAGATATCATAATACTATGGAGCCAAAACATTTCTCCCAGTCCACAAAGAAAAAGTTTTGCCAAACCAATTCACACATCGGTGAACACCTTCTACTCACCATCAACTTAGAAGCTAAAACTCAATGTATACAATCCATTGAAGCTTATGAGCATACTTACAGATCCACATAGGCATAGGATCATTAAAAATAAAATGCAGAGCACATTCAGAACACACTTCAACACTACTTTCATTATTTCTCAAATTTTCTCAAAAACACTTGGCAAAAACACAACTACAACTTCATAAATATAGCTCCATGTAATCTAAGCACTTCTACAGTATCTCAACTATACAAATACCATATGTACACAACATGAAGTATGTTGACATCAATGACAACATTAATGACAACACCATCAAACACATCCATACTTGCAACATTTTTTTTTTTTAAATTCTAAGATATGGCTTTTTTAGAGAATGTATTTCTAAGCTGACCCAGATCATTAGAAATTTAAAAAATTGACTTTTACTTAGGCATGCAATGGATTTTCAATGTAGAAGTTGTAGAGGGCACCAAGGCCATTCTTTCCCAAAAAAATCTAACATATGGGTTTTGTTGGCGCATACGAGTTGATCAAACCCAGTTTCTCTATTTTTTGAAATTTTGACTTTTTTTGAAAACCCTAATTTTAGGGGGCAACGAGGCAATTTTCTCAAAAAAAATTGGAACGTGGGTTTTCTTTCCAACAATGTGTTGAGTGAACCCAGATGACCAGATTCTAAAAAATATGTTGTTTACTTGTGCATGCAAGAGAAAACTTAAGACAAGGATAGAAGAAATGTAAGAGAGAAGATAAAAGTTATATTTTTCCTCTATCAATCTTCAAGAAAATCACCTCCTTGTCTTAATCTAATGAAATCTACCAAGAATCTATTGGAAAAATGAAGCATGCAAAACTATCTTGTTGAGAAATTTGGATCTGTAACTATGAATAAAATTGAAAAATTCTTCGTACAACGCCTCCAAATCTTGCTTGCATGAGAAAATATGTCTTTTCCTTCAACCTATGATGAAGAAAATGGACGCCTAAGCACATATTTAAAGAATTTTCATGAGTTAAGGCATCATATGCAAGCAAAAACCCTAAATTTAGGACGTGGAATTCTCATTAGACCTCATTCAGTTTATAAAAATTTAGATGGATCCTTCAAAAGGCGCCACACAACATGCAAAGAAGAAACATGCCACATGCAAAAATAATGGAGTATTTTGTAACTTGATTTGGAGTTGAAACTAAAGTTTTATTATTATTTTAATCTAGTTCAAAAATCCCCTCATTATAGGGCAACCAAAGCACTTTAGTTTCAAAAGTCAAAGTTTGACTTTAGGTGCCATTATTCTCAGACTTAGAAACTTTCTTGAAATTTCCAAATTTTAGCCTTTACACACATCATAGAAGCCTTTTTTTGACCCTAAATTATGGATGCCTGGTTGATCCTGAAGTTGAGTTGACTGATTCATCGTGTAGCTGGATCAAGTTTGAAAAGATGTTTTTGGAAGCTGTGAAAGATAGAAACTTTATCTGATGCCTTGAATTCTAGGGTGCCTTTTTCCAAAAGGGTGCATGTTTCACCAGACTTAGCCATTTTTGGATTTTGACCCTTTGTGCTTCAATCTGCAACTATCAATGATTGAATATTCTCATCGACTAGATATTGAATCCATCGTGAAGCTAAAATAATTTTGTAAAGGATGATTGTATGTGGAAGTTCTAAAAGTTGATTTAAAGTGCTCAAATTCAAGGGCACTATTGGCTTGCAGAGGCGCAATTGACCTTCTAAGACTGATTTTGCACTTTGTAACTTTCAATGAAATGCTCCACTTTGGTCCTGAATTTTGGAAGCTCAATTGCTCTAATGTTCATGCTAATGATCTCATCGTGGAGATTGAACAACTTGGAAGAGATGTTTCTGGGAGTGACGAAGCTAGAAGACAACATCTAAGGACTCAAAAAGTTGGGAGCCTTTTCCCAAAAGGTTGCATATTTTCAACAAGTCAAATGTCTACTTTCTTTCATCTCTGGTTTCTTTACGTTGATTCTTCATCCACGGGAATTTGACAAGTCTCAAGAGCTGATGGTTGGATTCATTGCATAGCTAGAAGGATCTTGTGTAGATCTCTTGTGGAGGACAACTCCCGAAAATCTCATCTAGTTGACCAAAAGCCTAGGTGCCTTAGACCTGAAGAGGTACATTTTTACTTTCAATATATCCTTCGTTTTGCATGCTCGTCGGATCAACAACAACGGTCACTCAGTACACGTTAAAGACTAGCGAACGGATTCATCACGCAACTAGGTTGAAACTAGAGAGATCAGTCAAAGATGGTCACTACAAATTTTGACATCTAGTAGGATTTATTCTTGGGCGCCCCAAGGCTATAATGGCATAATTTTTGCAATTGACTACCATCTTTGACATTTGCTGCTTCCTATGTCTTCCTCCTCTATGGTCGTTTTCTGGTGTTTCGCATATTTGATTGATTCGCTTGATGATTCACTAGAAAGCTAGTAGAATTCGAGAGAAGATGGTTGTATTAACAAGCATTAACAATTGCATTTAGACCTTCAATTTAAAGGGCACCCCTATCCTACGAGGGTGCAATTAGCTCCAAAGTTGGTGATTTTCGGATGATTTTCACCTCTTTCGCGCTTCGCGAACACCGTGTTGCTTGTTAACTTGACCATGTTGAAGGATTGGTGTTGCTAGCGTGAGTATGTGACTGTGTTTCACAATTTTTACGTGTTCAAACACTGCAAAGTTGACATAGGTGTTGATTGCACAAGCACCTCCCTCATAGCAAGGTGTAGTATTTCTAGACAGAATATTTTTCATATTTTTAACCTTTAGAAAATCCCCTCTATCGTGAAGCATATTTTTCAGCATCTTTTGCCATAGAATCTTCTTTGATGAGTTTGAAGCTTAGATTTCAAAACTTGGTACTAGCCAACTGCCATTGACGACCTCAAAGGTCCTAAATTTTCTCCTAAAAATTTGAAATAGACCCACTAGAGCTAAACTGACCTTTTCTTGATTTTGACTTCACCAATGTGATCGTGATGTAAAATAAGCCAATCAAAATTATTTTCAATCAATTATGACAAGATCCTATTTTTAAGGGTTTTTCCTAAAAATAGTGGCACGAAACCCTAATTTTCAAAAATTTCAAAATTTTCTAGTATCTTCTAGATAGAAAACCCACAAAAATCCCATCCTTTGTTGACCTAAAACTAACTTTTGACGACAATTTTACAAGATTTGGATTATTTTAATCAAAATGCCTTAATGAAGCAAAAAAAATGGTTTAGGTACAACATTAGGCTTCGTTTGGTGACCATGTTGGATACTTATGACATAGGAGAATCAATAAATTCTAGTTAAAAACATAAACCAGTGTGATATCAGTTGGGCATTGGAGTCGGGACTTTCCTAATCACCTAAAAAGTTGAAAACTTTCCTAAAATCACCTGAAAACATGACAAAACTTTATGAAACGGAGAAATACATTACAACATAACAAAAAAAAAAATCAATCCAATTCTGTATGTGCCATGGTCCAGTGTGCTATGTGATAATCACTCACTCATTTGCAAGATAAATCTACCCTTGTGATCATTCATTTCTTATGACCATCTCCTTTAAAATTAAGACATCTCTATATTTTTTCATTGTCTTGTTACCTACTAGTTATTAGTCTCTAAGATATCCTAAATGGACTATCACTTGCTAACAAGCATGAAGCACTACAACTTAGTGGGGTTGTCAAGAATAACCTTGTCCATTTTCAACTTCATTGTGAGGATTGTCACTTATTTGGAACCACCAAATCCTTGGCAATTTTGTAGTGTGTTTCTCATGTGGATGAACAATTAGATGTCCTCTTATAATTATGAGCTATTAGTTCCTTTTGATCATTGTGACCATCCTTTATTTGGTAAGGATTTTTCTCTTTCTAATTGTCTATCCTTTCTTTTTCCACTCATAAGGATCCTTAGAATTTTTCATGTGGATTGGACACCATTCCTTGGTTTGCCATTAGGTCTCTCTGTCAATCTTTTATGGAGCCCTTTGTATTTTCAATTTTTCAAGATGATTGTCCTCTTATGTCTTATGAACTCAACCCATATCTAAGGTTTTGATCACACATATGATTATAAAGATTTTCATGTATAACTCTTCTTGAATTTCCTATTGCTTTCTAAAGGGATATCGTGGACAGTCATGAATATCCTTCTCTTGATTTCCTATCAAAACTCTATCCAAGGTTAATATTTCATAATAATTTCCCTTAGAAAATGCTGAATAGTCACTCGATGACATTCTTGAAACCTTCATTATAAATTTTCTTCTATAAAACCTTCATTAAACATTGACTATCTGTGAATCTTTATCTTATCATGATGGACATATTCCAATGTATTGCTTTTCAACAATGATAAAAACTTTATGGAGTTACCTTCTCAAATGACATATGAAGGCATAACTTAGAGAGAATGAAAGAGTCCTAACAATGCTTATGTAAATATAAGGAAAAAACTCTACAAATCTCTTCTACACCCATTTTCCCCATGGATATATATTGTCCAATGCACATCATATGCAATTGCTAACTTTTCACTATGGTGGCAGATAAATAAATTTTATTTTTTTTAACTTCACAAAGATAGGAGCTATCATATTTTTTCTCTCCAAGATGTAGCGAATGAAATCTTTGTTTTCATGTGTCTAACCAACTTGGAAATCTGGGTAAGGATGAGACTATTTTTTGTAAAAAATTGAAATTTTCATTTTCATCTTTAATTGAGTCAATTTGGAGAACCTAGCCTTTCCTTCACAACATAGTTATTTTCAAATGCTAAGTTTCAAGTTTACAAGTATGCCTTGAAAATCCATATAAAGATAGAGATAGGTTTATGAGACGATGTCTATTTCTACTTTTTGCTACTAGATAACCCCGGGCCACTTAGGTTCATACCAAATATCTAGATCAATTTGTATACTATGTTTAGAACCGTCTAGTCATCCTTACCTATTACCTAGGGAAATGGTGTAGAGGTGGAATACCAAAATGGTGTGTTAGATGTTGAGATATGTTCATAGGTAAGAATCCTACTTAGCATTGTTCAACATATCTCACATGGCCTATATAAATATTATAAAAGGTTTATCATGATGTTGGGTAGTGATGCAATATAATCATCCTCTAATTCAAGCTTTATTTACAAACATGATATTGGTTTCCAATCTTGATTCTAGCATTAGTTTTCATCTACTCCTTATTTCTTTTGGGGATTGTTGATATTAGCAAAATTATTTGTACCAATACTATTATATAGTTATAAATGGAACATATGGTTTGGATTTACTAGATGCTTATATTATTTAGTGTCTATTAATTCATCATATCCTACCATAATACTAATGAAATTTTCATGTTTTTTTCTATAATAACTAAAAATAAATCAATTCACTTTGCTACTTTGCAAATTCCAAATACTTAGAAATATACATATACAATGAATAGCAATCAAATGAAAGGTTGAATGCTTGATTGGCTCACCAAGCATAAGCTAACTCATAGACCTTTCTTTAGGTTTCAATTACCAAGGGACGGGCATTACAATTCATATTAGGATTGGATTGGTAAAGTCATTGCCTTCTATGGTTTTTTTTTATATTAGAGAAAGCTAGGTGGATTCAACCTCACTACATGGTACCTACAAATCAAGAAAACTAAACCCGAAAGATAAGATAAGTTATTATTGTTTTATCTATTTATTTAATTGTCATTTATTTGAATTCATTTTTCTCTTATATATATAAACTTTAAGCAATAAAATTATAATTATAATTATATATATATATATATATATATATATATATATATATAAAATAATTCCGAATTGCAATAAATATGATGATCCTTTACAACTAAAAATATTATCTCTTATGACTATCCTTTAATAATACATCTCTTATTAATAAATAAATATATTATTTTACTTTAAAGGGGCTTAAAGTATACAATATAATTTTTTATTTTTTTTTGTTTCTAAAGGAATCATAGATTAGTTAAAAAAAATTTACCTTTAGCCATATTTTAATTTTAAATTACTAAGACTTTATCTTTAAGACAGTGGGAATATATTCTTGTGTGCCCTTTAATGAAGGACTATTTAACCATGAGAAAAGAGTTTAAGATTCTTTAAGGCTAATGTGGTTTTGTCTTTAATATATATAAGGTTTAAACCTTGGGAACTATGCAGTCACTGGAATTCGATATCATTGAAATTGCTTATGAGCTCCCCTTATCAAATTGTTGTTTTAGGATTGATCACGTTATTAGCATGCTATTGTTTTAACTATAGGCATCACCTATGTTCTAATTAGTGATTAAATGTTTTGCTTGTAGCCAATCAAATTTCATTATTTTATTTTTTATACATTATATTTTTATTTTAATATATTATATTTGAATTTTTTTAAAGTTAAATGCATGACTTTTAACATTTCAAATTTCAAAAATTATTTTTCTTCAATTTGATTGGCTAAAAAATTTTGAGCGATAAGGGCAGATTTTCAGCAATGCTACCTACAAATATTTTTTATCGCAACATTTTTTGACCACAAAATCATAATAAACATAATAAATATCAATACTAATACATTATTATCTATTTTCTACTTAAAGTTATTTTATTTATTGAAGAGTGATTTTATTTATGTAGAAATTATATTATTTACTTCAAAATTAATTTATTTTAATTTATAATTATTTAACAATTTTATTTTATTTACATTAGTTTTTTCAATTAAATTTCAATATTTTATTTTTTATACATTATATTTGAATTTTATTAAAGTTAAATGTACGATTTTTAACTTTAAAAATTCTAAAAATTATTTTTCTCCAATTTGATTGGCTAAACTTTTTTGAGGGAACGAATTTTCATGAATGCTAACTATAAATATTTTTATCACAACATTTTGTTGATGGTGTTTTCATGCACTTCTCAACACAGGTAATGTGTAGGTGCATCACCTCTCTTGAAAGACAATCTTCCACAATCAAATTGCAGAACACTATCCCAAGGTCTCTCAGATGTCAGGTCTTGACAGTGCTTGGAATATTTCAGTTGTTTATGTGATTTGCTAGAATCACAAGGTGGACTTATGGATGAGTTACAAATCGAGGAAGTTGGATCTGTAAATGGAGTTCTTAAGATGGGAAAGTTGTTGAGTGTTTGCTGCAGGTTCGAACAACAGTCTAAAACTCCATTTCAACATCAGATTTAGCTTTACAATGTGCAATGAATCTTGCCTAAGGTTACTTATTAAAAAAAAAAGGAAAAAGGGCAAGGAAGAGAAAAGGTTCCCGGATCTAAAACTACGAATGAACAATGATCATGGAGGCTGATACAGTAGACAAACTCCCTAAACTAGGTTTTGCTTGGCCAAGAGAATCCTACAGTTACACAAAACCAGTGCAATCTTCTAAGGACTACAAATTTTCAGTTTGCATACACACATCATGAACATGCAAATGAACTAAGTTGTAACAATCAAATAAAAAAGCCCAGGCTAACTTTGCACAACAGTTTATCATCAACAAGTGCCAAAAGTATGGGCTGAAAGCTCATCAAATACTGTAACAACAATCACCATTACCACTTCCATTCAAGAAACTACAACTAAAACTAACTTGGAAGGTAGAACCATGCACACATAATGAGCAAAATCAAAAGGTAACACCCATAGATCATGCAATGCTACTTTCTATTGCTGCAGAATGTTTTTACAATAGCTCTCCAACACTTACAAATGAGGGGGAGACCCCTATTTATAGTTTTCAAAGCCCAAATGAATGGCTAGGATTGAGTTACATTGTGTGGCCTAGATTCAATTTACATTAGGGCTTCACCTACCCCACAATATTCAACAATTTAAAATACATCTTTGTCTTTTTCCTATTTTGTCCTGTAGTGGTCAGTCACTGTAGCAGTTTTGTCTCCTAGCTAATTTCCCTTTTACTGTAGTTGAAATTGCCTGAAAGCTGCCTTCTTCCCAATGGACTTCCAACATTCTTTATTGCATCAAATGTTTCTGTCGACGGACCCATGGTAGACTTCTTGAAACCAAAAATGAGAGGCCGAAATGCTATTCTGGAAATGCTGTTTTGGAATGACCGACGAAGCACGAAACTCCAGACGGTATTTCCCGCATTTAAATTTGGAATTTGAAAAGCCAAGTGAGGATAAGACCCCATTTTAGCATCTGGGTCAAAGTTCGTTTCTGATTTGGAGGTGCGCTTGTACGTTCCGGAAACATGAGGCCGGAATGCCGCTGTAGGAATGTTATTTTGAAATGACCGCGAGAGCACGGAACTCTGGATGGTACTTCCCGCATGCAAATTTGGAATTTGAAAAGCTAGGTGAGGATAAGACCCCATTTTAGCATCTGGGTTGAAGTCCATTTCTGATTTGGAGGTGCGCTTGTACGTTCCAGAAACATGAGGCCAGAATGCCACTGTAGGAATGTTGTTTTGAAATGGTCGACGGAGCACAAAACTCCAGATGGTACTTACTGCATGCAAATTTGGAATTTGAAAATCCAAGTGAGGATAAGACCCCATTTTAGCATCTGGGTCGAAGTCCATTTCTGATTTGGACGTGCGCTTGTATGTTCCGGAAACATGATGCTGGAATGTCGCTGTAGGAATGTTGTTTTGAAACGGCCGCAAGAGCACGAAACTCCGGATGGTACTTCCCGCATGCAAATTTGGAATTTGAAAATCCAGGTGAGGATAAGACCCCATTTTAGCATCTGGGTCGAAGTCCGTTTCTGATTTGGACGTGCGCTTGTACGTTCCGGAAACATGAGGCCAGAATGCCACTATAGGAATGTTGTTGTAAGGAAGCCGTTGCAGAAACATAGTTTTGGATTTTTCAAAACTTCCTGAAACTTAATGAAACCTTGTTAGTTCACTTAGGCACCACAAAAACATCCAAAATCCATAGGAAATCTATCCCCAAAGTCAAAAAAATGAAGGAAAAAGCGAATCGAGCGAGTGGGGGGGCGAAGCCCGAAAAACCCAAGACTTAGCAATTTTTTATTTTAGGGGCAGAATATGGTCAGCCAAAAAAATGAGACTTTGAAGGGCACGTTGACCAACTAGGACAACAAAATGAGGGGCACGCAAAACGAGACGAGAGCAAAGAAGCCCGTCGGGAGCGAAAAAAGAGGGTCCCTGCCAACGGTGGGGCGTGTGTGCATAATATGCACAACACATTTTTCCACCACAAAACCATAATAAACATAAAAAATATCAGACTATTTAAATATCAATAGTAATAAATTATTATCTATTTTCTACTTAAAGTTATTTTATTTATTGAAGAGTGATTTTATTTATGTAGAAATTATATTATTTACTTCAAAATTAATTTATTTTAATTAAAATTATTTAACAATTTTATTTTATTTACATTAGTTTTTTAATTTGAAGAGTTATTAAGAATTATTTTATAATTACTTAGTTTACCTAAAAGTTATTTTATTTTACTTTAAAATTATTTAAGAATGATTTAATTTTATTTACATTGTTTAATTAAAAATCTATTTTGAGATTTTATTTAGCTAAAAGTTATTTAATAATTATTTTAATTATTTTAGAACTTTAAAACTATTTTTTTTATAAAAAGATTGTCGGATATCAAATTTTAAAAAAATATTTTTAAAGTAAAGGAAAAGGAGAAATATTAATATATATAAAAAAATTATCTTTTAAAAAATAAAGCTATAATTAATGGATAGTGTTAAGTAGATATATAATGAGAATCTATGAGTATTTTAGTATTTAGAAATAACATTGGTCCTATTAAATATATAGCAATAAATAATGTATATATAATAATATTACTTTTAATGTATACAATTTAATTCAAAATTTGAATGTAATTCTATTTCTAATTCCAATCTTAACTCTAACTAGATAACCTTAATAGTAACATTAATTCTAATCTTAATTGTAACCCTATTTTTAATCTTAAATCAAATCAAACTCTATATCATAACTCTAATTTTATGGTAACCCCGATTCTAACCATAATCCTTGAAATAAAATACTACTAATAAAATTCATTTTTAAGAAAATAAAAAAATAAATGTAATTTGAATATAAACTCAATTAATAGTGTGAAAATTTTATTAAGAAAGAAAAATAAATATTCACTATATTTGTTATAGAAAAATACACTTAAAAACCTAAGGAAACAAAAATTCTAACCAATGAGAGTTAAGATTTTTTTTTAATTTAACAAATACTTGTATATTGTTAAAGTGTAGATGCAAATTATATAACAAAATATTTTAAACAAATGAATTTTCCGGTACCATTATCATACTGGTGATAATAGTGGAAAGCCATGAATGGGCATCATTAGTTGGAGTGAACGTGGTGGGCAAAACTATTTCTTTATGGAGTTGTAAAAAAATCTAAATATTACGAGCGAAGAGCAACATGGTGATAAATTAGTAGTATTTGAGGCTTCATTATCACTTGCACCTGCATAATTTGTCACATCCTTAGAACACATGGTAGTTCAAGCATTCCACATGTTCAATTCAGAGGAAACAAAACAACAATTGAAAGCTCATAGTTTAAAATTGAAAGAAAACAAAGGAACAACTGCAATATCTTTGTGTGTGCACTAGGAGAGGTATTCATGTCCATTAATATTTGTTTTGTTTTCTTTCAATTTATATCCTTTAGCTTCACATTAAAATTTTATTTCATGGCAGAGTGTGTTTAGGAAAGCCCTAGTCAAGCCCAAAACATATGTTGCTTTGTCTTTCAGTAAATGATAGTTTGGCTTTGGTACTTATGTTAAAGAATAGTTCATTTCAGAATCCTGAGCCCCAGATACATTCTTTATTGTAGTAGCTTGGCAACCACACCATTAAGTAATGATAAATTCCACAAAGGGCCTCTCATATGGAATGAAAATGTCACCAAGATCAAAGCGTTTGAACCACTAACAATTGGAAAGTTAAAGCCCTAATCTAAATTGAGCACAGGTTTCTATTTTTTCCAATCTTAATGTTATTAAGTAGTTAATTGGGACATGTGAGTTGGGTCGAGTGTTATAACCCTCAAACTTTCACAATGTTGGCCTAGGTTTGAGCCACAGCCTAGCTCCCCAATAGTGGCCTCCCCTCCCAATTATCTATTAGAATTTTTTTTGTATGTTATTATCTTTTATAGACTGTCATTTAGCATACTTATGTCATTTACCATTCCTATCCATGTGTCATTACTTATGTTTCAAATCTGTTCCATTATAAAGATTCTTCTTACTTTGCATGTGTGCATACTGTTGTTATTTTGGATTATGGGAAAAATTGATAGTGTAAATATTATACTTTGTCTAAGATAGTTTTTATCAAAGTGTAATATTGGACTTAGTTAATAAAGTTTACTTTGGATATAAGAAATAATGGCATAGCTACACCTCACTTGAGGTACACAAGTGCCACCACTACCTCATCAATCCTTAATTGACATAGTTAGGTGTCAGTTCTATTTAGTCAATTCCACATATGTTTCAATTACATTAAGTTAACTCATCTCTTCATTGGGAAGAGTCAATTGATGACCTCTTGAGTATGTCACTTTCTTGATTCAAGAATCCAAGAGGCATATATATTTCTACTTTACTCTTTGTAATTTGCTCCATCATATTGACTATTGTTGCTAAAACTTTCCAACCACAAAAAAAACAAAACAAAACTATTCTAGAACATTTTGGCAGGAACTTCATTGCTCTGCAGCTCTTGATATTATTATGAACTTTGTTCAAACATAAAAGCATGGACACTAAAATTCGTATATAGTAATATTTATGGGTTAGACAATACTAATAGCACATTTGCTTATATTTTCAAGGGAAAATAAGAATAACGTTAATAACTGATAACCATATTGTCTTGAGGAAGATGCATTTTGCAATGAAACGTTGGCATCGAACATAATTCCAAAACATAGAAAATTTAATCATTGAATCACCAAAATAATTCTCACCCTTTCACACAACCACTGAGTATATAATTTTATTAAACCTACCATTCAGCTAGGCTTCTCATACATTAAAAGAAATAATATTTAAATTACATCATATGAAGACTAAGTTTTCTCTCTAAAGCTGGATAGTGACAGTCCATCCAAGAAGACGCCTCAACAAAGGGTAGTTGGAAATTCATACCAACAATATATTTGTTACTTATCTCCACCAAAAGGACAGGTACACCATTTTCTTACGCATAATAATAACAAAAAGGACACAATGGCAGCGATTTGAGACTTCATCTGGCAACTCCACCGTAAAAGATACAGAAGATCTGGTTATTTATGCAGCCTAAAGTTACCATTTCTCCGAGCATAGGGAGGTTTGTATTTCTTTTAATTCTACACCTCTATCCTCAATTTTCCACTAATGAGCTGAAAATGAATGAATGCGAAAGAAATAGTTGGTATGCACTTGAAACTAATATGTTGTCGATGTCTAATCTTAGAGAAAAACTTCTCGCGGGAATAAATGTTGGCATTGCGCCAATCTGGTTACCAACAACTGACATGCCAGGGCCAAGGTGACAAGAGTAAATATTGGTGAAATAGACAGTTTGACATTATGGCACCCCATAAAGTAGGTGCAATAAATTTGCAACAGGGAACGTTATGGCAAGTAAGAGAAGAGAAAATATGGGATTGGTATTATTTTAACAATACTCTGACACCCCCTAATACATTTTCCTTACAATAATTCTAAAACTTGATTTGACACCCATAAGAGGATAAAACCTAGGAAGAATCATGAGGGTAAGAGAAAATAAATTGCTCTAAGAACAAGTGCCAATCTTAAACCACACTCTAGAATATGTTTGCCCGACCTTGGCCAACTCTAGATATGGACACTAATATCTTTAGTCTTGGCATAGCACTAACATTAGAATGTTAAACATTACTCAGAAGGGTAGAGTAATAAGTTCAGACAATCCTAATTTAGTTATGTTTACTTCATTATTGATTTAAGGTGTGTGTGATAAAATTTGCACACCCAATCACTCTAGTCCTTCATCTTCCCACTTTCGAGCAGTGTGTCAAAGGTGACATTTCATGGGCAACATCATCTGATGTGTTCATGAACCATGGTAGAGTACACCAAATGTCTTTCAACATTACCTTCTACATTTAAAAATTCAATTATTTTTACAATGCAAGAAGTGATAGTTTTGAATGGTGTTATTTCATCCATGGTTTTCTTGCTTTATATGCTCATATGCTCATTCAGAAAAGATAGTGACAATGTTGCAGTATTCCTTCAAACATCAGTAGACATCAGTTATCTATTCATAATAGTGTGAGAAAGGTGTTGGTGTTATGAACATTGGTTGTTTGCATCAGTAATAAGTATCAGTGACAGAGTTGTAGTCATAAGATAGGAAAGGTTTGTAATAGAGCGATCATGACCATCAATGTGAAATGATTATAATAGATAGGGGATTGAACCTGTTTATTTTTTTCTTATTATGATGATCTTAGTCTACATTATTTGGAGTAGTGTGCTTCAAATCAAGGTAGAAGATAGTTATGGTTGTGATACCAACATTCATTGGTTCATATGCAAGATCAGTATGTCAATTAATCTCATAATTGGAGAATTTGTACTGATGTTATAAACTAGTCAAGTATATGACATATAAGATATGTCCAAGGGGGAGTATGATCTCATTTTATCATTTGCAATATTATTCATTATTTCTCATTCAAACATAAGGTGGTTCTCTTTCATTCAAACATCAATGGTTTGTGTATCTCAGACAAGACAGTAGGAGTGGTCGATCAATGGTCAATTATAGTATTAGATCTTATTAGTTTATAGTGCTAAGAGTAGTGAAATTTGATGTCAGAGTAAAGTACATGATCTCAAAAAGTACATTTGTTGCAAAATAGATACTATTTTTGCATGACACATAGGGGGAGCTTCATTGCGTAGAAAATTCTCCCAACGTGTTTATACAATAGAACAAGGGGGGTCATGCAACTAGACTATATCATTTTTCAAGTATATTGTCCAATGCACATCAAATGCAATTGCTAACTTTTCACTACGGTGGCAGATAAATAATTTTATTTTTTTTAAACTTCAAAGATTCGTCAAACTTTCGACGAGGTTGATATACCTCCGATGGAATCTTCATCGCATAGTCAACTGATATTTGTCAGTTTTCTGACGATTTTTTTTTTGTTTTTTTGATGGTTTCTAATGGAAATACCAATGAAAGTTTGTTGATTTGGCATTGATAGATTGTCGAAGGTCCGTCGAAATTGCAACGAAAACCACACAAATTTTTTGTACTGTTGACTGAAGATGATGGGTCATTGTTTCGACAAACAAATGTTGGTTGACAAATCGACAAAATACCACCGACGAAATTAAAAAGTGTTGCGTCAAAAATTCAATAATAGTTTGTCAAAATTTGGACGAATATTCATTGGAAATTCTATTCAAATACAATAGTGTTTGGATGCTTTCATCAATTATTGATAAGGTAATATGATCATTTCTAATGGATAAAAAAAGAAATAGTTGACACTGTACCCACTAGAATAACATTTATTAGAGATGAATGATCCACTATAGGTTGATAGTGGCTTGGATGAATCACTTCTTGTTCAACAATTAAATAGAGTCTTAATTTTCATGAACCACCTGAAGATATTATTATTCTTAATTTCTTTCAAAATAGGTATTCATCCAATGATATCTTGGAAATATTAATTTTTTACTCTTGTACAAATGACAACAATCCATTTGGGAAATTTCCTTTAATAGGTGATTCATAATATTTCCAATATTTTATTACATTACACCAATTACTACCACATAATTGTTTATATAGCCCATTTTTATTTACTAAAACATCCAATAATAATTTCATTATTACTATCCAGTTCCAATTAGTAGCTATAGATTTTACCTGCACCTTCTCACTCACAACCAATGAAAATATTACAAGGACACACTTAATATTAATCCATAATTAAGAACTATATAAATTGATGATTTGATTTCTATGCTATAAAATAATAAAGATGCATTTTCATATATCTATACATGATATAAATCCAAAAACTCTTACTCACCATATTTATATGGAAGAATTCATCCAATAAGACAACCACAATGAAGAATAAATCCTAATATGTGTAAAATTGTTAAAGATTTTTTTAATTGTAGGATTTGTTTATTCGATTTCAAATAGCCAATGGGTTTCACCTTTTTTAGTAGTGACTAAGAAAAGTGATAAGTGGCACATTTGTGTTGATTACATAGATCTTAATAAAGCAACCAAAAAGGAGCATTTTCCATTGCCTTTTATTGATAGTTCTTGATACTCTTGCAAGGAAAAAAATATTTTATTTCTCAAATGGTTTTAGTAGATACAATTAAATTAGGATGGCATTTAAATACCAAGATAAAACTACTTTTACTTGTCCTTGGGGAAAATTTGCATATAATATTGGATGGGGGAAAAACATGCCATTATTTTACCTATTATTTTCTTTAACCTTTGTCATCTTTCCTAGTATTTCCTATTGCTCAAGTGTCACTTTTCGTTAATGAACTGGAGATATTCTATGAAGTAGAAGGAGAGGTTAAACCTAGTGAAAAATACTGATTTATTTAACTATTGCTAACTATCTTTATGATTTCGGTGACAGGAAATATTTAAGTGATTGAGAGCAAGGCATGAAGGGTGTCAGTGGAAGGAAGACTAGGCCGGTTGAAGTCGTTTGGTCACTTCTGCTATACTTGTCGAGATTAGAAAATTTGTTTTGATTTGTTATGTTGTTTCAAGATACTGTTTAAAGACTTTAAGCTATTTTTTATTATCTTTCAATGGTTGTTGGCTGTAAGCCACAAACAACCAAAATGCTTATTCGCTTTCATCTGTAAGACTGTTATAGGTATAGGTAGCTATGATATATATGTATGTGTGTGTGTGTGTATGCCAAAAATGGGAATAAATAGACATAATAGAAATCAGATATTGGTGATTAAATCTATGTTCATAATTTGTTGCTACAATCCAAATGAATGATAGTTAGCTTGGAGTAATTCTGTGTTTGTGATTTTCATCACTCAATAGTCAGCGAAGGAAGGGCCCTCTTCCTTGGTTGTTGGTGATCTTTCCATTAGATATATGTGTGTGGTAATGTATGGTGTGATTTCGTAGTTATTCGATTGATTTCATATTGATTATTGTGTTAAGTACCAGATTCTTATCCGTATAATTCATCTTTGTTATTGCGTTAATCTGTATTGGTTTTTTCAATACTTGTCAGTGTGTATTATTTAGCTATCAACTATTATCAGTATTAAGAATAGTTAGATGTTGATTAATAAAGTCACTGTGAGTTAAGAAGTTGAATGGTTAATTGATGTCAAAAGCATATTTACATTCACTATTTTAACTTTGATTTTGTTCATCTTATTTCAAGGAAGATTTTCATTCTCTTATATAGAGATTTTTAGTTCTGTTATGTTGTGTGCCAGTAATTTGTTTTCTATTTCAGAACTATTTCTTCACGGGTTTCTATCACATATGTGATAGGAAGTCTGTCAATTAGAATTTGGTTCAAATGGAAATTACATTATTTTTCATCCATCAACCCTTAGTTTATTGATTGCAGCTCTTTGGCATACTGCCACAACACGGTTCAAAAGCCTACGTTCTCGGATTGACGCTTTAGGATGAACTGAGGAAGCCATTTCTAAATATTAATTCAAACCCATTTAAAGAATAATTTGAGACCATAGTTTAATCCAATCATTTTGGCACCATTACCGGGGAATGGTGTTAAAGGCCTGCATTCCAGTAAACTAAGTTAGGAGCATTGTGCTAAGGAGAAATCCCACAAGATATTTGACCTCGTTTGGATAACTACCCTTAGTTTGCTTTTTCATAAGTCATTTAGGTGCATGAATCGTAGTAGGGATAGTAGAGGAAGATTCATTAGAAAAGAAAAGGGAAGTAGTTCGCAACCTGAAAAACCCAAAAATAAATCAAAACCATCCATTGAAGGTCCACAACCCAAAGAATTGCAAGAAAATTCAAAATCACCCATTGAAGGAAGTAGCTCAACTCAGGAGAAATTGAAAACTAATTTGCAATCATTCGAATTACCCGAACTTGATCTTGATAAGTGTGCTATTGAGACCAATGTTGTTTAGACACCCCCAGGTACTCATCCAATCTCTTCTAAGATATTACACAAAAAGGTTGAAATTTTTTACCAAGAGTCCTACTGGGATAAAGCTGGTCCATTTTTCAGAAACCTAAGAGCCATTTAAAACTTATTTTACCCCTTGGGCATTATAAGTCATGGATCCCAAAAACAACAATGACAACAACAACAACAACAATCATAATAGGGCATTGGCCAACAATAATCCGATTACCTTTGAGTTTCCAATCACACATCCTAAACAAGACGCTCCCATGAAGAAAATTCCTCATTCTTCTTTTCCTATTTTTGTGGTCTTTCGATTGAGGATCCTGACATGTTTTTGTTTGAATTTGATGTGTTGTACCACAACTATGAATATCAAAGTGATGCACAAAAACTCAAAATATTTCCAGCTACATTAAAGGATATCATCCTACGATGGTTTATGAACCTTAGGAACATCAGAACATGGGAAGTCATGAAGGAACTATTCCTGACCAAGTACCAAGAATATTGCAAAAAAAAGGAGGTTGGGATGAAATTTTCCGCATGACTCAAAAGGAAGACGAGTCTGTAGAGGACTATCTTGAACGCTTTATGTTTAGTCTTCAATGCTTTTGCCAACATGGACTAAATGAATATGCTATTAAAATGTTGTTTCTTAGGGGCACAAGAGATGATGTTATGGAAGCATTAAATTTAATAGGAAAAGGGAATATCTCCAAAATAGGATTTGACGATATCTATGATATTTGTAGGAACTATTTGGGGTCTCAGCATTCGGGAAGGAGCTATCCAAGTTAGCCTTATACCATAGGCAATGCAACATGTATAATGAAGCGTGAAATAGTAAATTTACTTGAGGATCTTAAAACATAATTGTTGAGTCATATGGGTAAACAGATAAACACTCTTTATACTCATAGGAAGCAAGAGCAAGCCGAGAAGGCCTTGGCCGTGTTTTTTCCAGTGTGTCGCAAGAGACACAGTAGTGAGGATTTCCCATACAATAGGACACATATCTCATCCCTTGAAGAATTCAATAGGAGTTCTACCTTGATGCCTCTTCCTATAGGTGTCCCTAAACTGGAATATTTTGAGGAACCCATCTATTACATGGCCCCTAGGTGACCTTTTCCACCCTGAGTAATGCACCCTAGCATGATGAATGATTATATTGCCCTTGGACCTAGCCAACCCAATTCTTATCAACTAGGATGGTATGGGGGTTGGAAACAACCCCATACCCTCAATGGATGCCACAATATTAGAAGACTTCACAGTTGTGGCAATAGGCATGGAGGCCACAATCGCCACAACCATCACCATACCAATAACAACCATTTTTTTAATAATCACAATTTCCATCTCCTCCTATGATCAACCCATACCATTAGTCACAACAACTCCTTTCAGCCTTGCCATCATCGGTCACTCAACCCATCAGTCCAACAAACCATCCAACACAACCACTAAGACCTACATCAATGCCAACCCAACCAAATCCAAACCCCAACAATAAGGAAACCCAACCTATGTATATCAATGAGGCAACAGGTTACCCTTCCTATCCCATAAATACATTATAACTAAATGGAGTTCAGTTAAGGTCAGGGAAGGCTCTTCAAGGGCCCACCATTACAAAAATCAATGAGGAGTCAAAAGCAGAGCCAACCAAAGAACCTCCCTTTCCCGAATGATTTCAGTCTGAACCAATACAAAGGGAGGATTCTCAACCTAAATTTGATTTTGTTAATGAGTTACGCAATGTTAACATTAAGATTCCTTTTTTGCAAGCCATCAAGGACATCCATGTCTATACAAAAAATAATTCATGATCTATGTACTAGGAAGCAGAAGAAGAAGCAAGACCCAAAGATTGTCCAATTCATCAGACAGTTGGAAGATCTTATGCTCGGGAACATAACCATTCCAAAGTACTCAAATCCATGGAGTCCTGTCATTACGGTATCTATCGGTAAAGTAAGTATTCCTAATACCCTTGTAGATTTGGGTGTTGTAATTAATGTTATGACAAATGAAACAAAGGAAAGAATATCACTAGAGGGACTTAGACCTACTCCCACAGTTCTTCAAATGGCAGATCGATCTTTGGTCAAGCTTGAAGGAATGATTGAAGATGTAATCATTTCTATTGATTTGTGGGAATACCCAACTGACTTTATGATTTTGCAGCCAAAAATTAAGCTGGGGGGATACCCCTTGATTTTGGGATGACCTTGGTTGGTAGCCTCAGATGCATTTATCAATTGCTAGTTAGGGAACATGGTCATTTCTAATGGCGAGAACAAGAAACAATTGACTCTATACCTGCCAGCATAACCTTTGTTGGAGATGGAGGACCCAGTTTGGAGTGATAGTGACTTAGACGATTCATTGCCAATTCTAACAATTGATAAAGCCTTAGATATGGAGGACCCTACCAAGGATAATTTTCTTGTTAATTTTCTCCAGATCAAGTATACGTTTAATAATTTTTTTGAAAGCATGGTCCTCCATTCAGGTATAAATGCTCAATGTCCTTTTGAGAACTTTTCGTTGGTGGTAGTTCACAATTTGTTCAACACTTTATCGCATTGCATTAGTTGTTGCCCCATAATTTCTTGTATGGTTCATTCTTATCTTCTGCAAATTCTAGTGATATGCCATCCACCTCCCAAGTCTTAGCAATTAAATCACCTACACAATCAAAAGCTATGGAATTTTTTCTTAATCACACACTTAATATTATTCCATAGTTAACCCCTGGACAAATCCAAGACATTATCGCCAAGCTTAGAACAAAAAAAGATGCATTCTCTTGGGAATACCAAGACATGCGTGTAATCCATCCTAACACTTATGCCCACCATATTTACATTGAAGAAGATATTCGTCCAATTAGGCAACAACAACATCGGCTCAACCCTGCCTCACATGAAATAGTTAAGGATGAGTTACAAAAAACTATTAAATGTCAGGTTTATATATCCCATTTCAGATAATCATTGGGTTTCTCCTTTAGTTGTGGCTCCTAAGAAAAATAGTAAGTGGAGAATTTGTGTTGATTATAGAGAATTAAATAAAGCTACTTAGAAGGATCATTTTCCATTACCATTTATTGATCAAGTATTGGACACTCTTGTAGGTAAGAAGTTCTTTTTTTTGGATGGGTTCAACGGTTACAAATACCAACTTGTCATTAAGTCATGAAAAGTGCCATATGCTTATGATAGAAGGGATACTTCTTGGCCATTACATCTCCTCTAAAGGTATCCAAGTGGATCCTAAAAAATCCAAATTATCCAAGACTTTCCTACTACACCTTCTAGCCATTTCATATTCACATTGATTCCTCAAATTGTTTGATGAGAACTATGCTTGGACAAAAAGAGGATAATCTCTTCTATTCCATCTACTACATAACAAGAACTTCACAGGAGCCAAGGTAAACTAACTGAAAAATATTTTTTAGCTGTTGTGTATGCAATTAATAAGTTTTGTCACTATATTACTGATTATAAAGTATTTTTCCACATAGATCATTCGACAATTCAGTTTTTAATTGAATAAACCTGTCATAGCTGGTAGAGTTATTAGATGGTTGTTTTTACTATAGGAATTTGATATAACTATACTTCATAAGCTTGGTCAAGAAAATGTGGTTGCAAATTTTTTATCCAGGTTACAAAAGCCAGAAGATGAACCTACTCTAGTTGACAATGCATTTCCAGATGATCACCTCTTTGCTATATCAGCAAAGAACCGATGGTTCACCGATATTGCAAACTATCTAGTTACATGCAAGTTCCCACCACATTTCTCTCTGAGGGAGTGATGGAAGCTCGTTGGACTCAGTAGATAGTACACATGGATCAATGAATTTATCTTCCGCACCAGAATCAACAATATCATGCAATGTTGTGTACCTGAAGACGATGTCCTTGATATACTTCGTGAATGCCACACAAAACCATGTGGAGGACACTTTGCTGCTCAAAGGACTGCTTAGAATATTCTCATTGTAGGGTACTATTGGCCTACAATCCATAAGGATCATAAACATTATGTTCATCATTGTGACAAGTGTCAGCATATGGGGTACCCTACACGCTTTGACAAGATGCCCTTATATCCATAGTTTTCCATAGAGCCATTTGAGAAGTGGGGCCTTGATTTTGTTGGCCCAATAAACCCGCCATCGAGAAATAAGGAATACATCCTTGTGTGTACTGATTATGTAACAAAGTGGGTCGAAGTGGTAGCCCTGAAGCATGCCAGAGATACAAAAGTAGTAGATTTCCCGTACTTCAATATTTTCACCAGGTTTGGTGTGTCATGAGAGATAACCATGGATCAAGGACCACAATTTACGTTTGAGCTCATTTTTGCCTTGGTTCATGAGTATGAAATTCGCCATCTCAAGTATGACCTTATCACCCTCAAGCCAATGGGTAGGTAGAAGTCACCAATAGGGAAAATAAGAATATTCTTACTAAGACAGTTTCTCTTCATAAGCGTGATTGGGCTGCATGACTACTTGAAGTTGTGTGGGCCTTATCAGACAACGTGGAAGACCACCACTAGTCTGACCCCTTATGAACTCAACTATGGTAAGAAGGCAGTTCTTCCCATTGAGTTTGAGATAAAAACTCTTTGCACGTAGTTGGGTATGATTCTTTCTGATGCATAAAAGACACACATTGATCAGCTACATTCCTTAAATTAATTGCACCATAAAGCACTCTTCCACACCGAGGTTGTTCAAAAACAACATGCTCTATGGCATGATCGTCACATCTGACAACAATCATTCGAACCTAGAGATTGGGAACTCTTATACGAATCCCACTTCCAAGACTTCAAAGGAAAGTTTCACACACGGTGGCTGGGACCCTACAAGATCCAAACAGTATATGCTAATGGCGTTGTTCATCTTTGTACAGTGGACTCCAAAAGAAGAACTCTCCTTGTCAATGGTCACCACCTCAAAATGTACAAAAAGAATCTTTCCAAAGAAGTTTTCTTTTTAGAGGTGGCAAAGGAATCTAATCTAGGTATTTGGAGTTATGAAGGTGTGGCCGGGGCACATATTATGTTTTCTGGCTTGTGCTTTTTAGCAGCTATCTCGCATTGGGTATATTGGGATCTTACTGTTGTTCCTTTTGGCCTCCTTCGGAACTGATCAATGAAAAAAAGAAATAACAGATTCAACAATGAAAACCCTTTTGGGAATTGTTGGTCGGTTAATGTTCAAAAGCCGGTTTCTGGTGAGCATTACCGCTGAATAACTTTAGTGGTGAAAACTGATTTTTGGCGCCACTAAGCGGTGGTAGACTAAAAAATGGGTAACTGGTGGTCTATTGTCGTAAAAAATTATAAAAAAAAAAGTAGGCGCCCCTGCCTTCCTATCACTTTCCTACCAGGAACTATTTTACTTTGCATTGCAGTTGCTTGGGTCTCTCACTCCATTCATTCGGGGTCATCCTTCGACATTCTATTCTAAACCATGGCCCTGTCCTTTCATGTCATACAAGCGAACTTTGACTGACAATATCTCAAGCGTATGATCTCAAATTTTGATGAAATGAACATCGTTGGGTTCATCTCCTCGAGCTCTTCGCATTGATGTCATTTTCATCGATTTCCGAGATGGTCAATTTTTTCAATTCCCATTTGGTCAACCATTGTACAAGCGAACTTTGACTGACAATATCTCAAGCGTACGAACTCTGATTTCAATGGAACGAACATCGTTGGGTTCGTCTCATCGAGCTCTTCGCATTGAAATTATTTTCGTCGATTTCTGAGATGATCAATTTTTTTGTTTCCCATCTGGTCAACCATTGTACAAGCAAACTTTGACTGGCAATATCTAAAGCGTACGATATTGGATTTTGATGAAACAAGCATTGTTGGGTTCGTCTCGTTGAGCTCTTCGCATTGAAGCCGTTTTCGCAGATTTTCGAGACGGTCAATTTTTTCGCTTCCCATCTAGTCAACCATTGTACAAGCGAACTTTGACTGATAATATCTCAAGCGTACGATCTCAAATTTTGATGAAACGAACATCATTGGGTTCGTCTCGTCGAGCTCTTCCTGCTGACATTGTTTCCGTCGATTTCTAAGATGGCCAAAGTTTTCACTTCCCATCTAGTCAACAATCGTACAAGCGAACTTTGACTAACAATATCTCAAGCATATGATCTATTTCGATGAAACGAATATCGTTGGGTTTGTCTCGTTGAGCTCTTCGCATTGACATCGTTTCCATCGATTTTCTAGACAGTCAATTTTTTCACTTCCCATCTGGTCAACCATTTAGAAGCGAACTTTGACTGACAATATCTCAAGAGTACGATCTCGAATTTTGATGAAACAAACATTATTGGGTTCGTCTCATTGAACTCTTCGTGTTGACATCATTTTCGTCGATTTTCGGACGGTCAATTTTTTCCCTTCCCATCTAGTCAACCATTGTATAAGCGAACTTTGACTGACAATATCTGAAGCGTATGATCTCGGATTTCGATGAACGAACATCATTGGGTTCGTCTCATTGAGCTCTTCGTGATGACGTCATTTCCGTCAATTTTTGAGATGGTCATTTTTTTCGCTTCCCATCTGGTCAACCATTGTAAAAGCAAACTTTGACTGACAATATCTCAAGCGTACGATCTCGGATTTCGATGAAACAAACATTATTGGGTTCGTCTCGTTGAACTCTTCGCGTTGACATCATTTTCATCGATTTCTGGACGGTCAATTTTTTTCCTTCCCATCTAGTCAACCATTGTACAAGCGAACTTTGACTAACAATATCTGAAGCGTATGATCTCGAATTTCGATGAAACGAACATCATTGGTTCGTCTCGTCGAGCTCTTCGTGATGATGTCATTTCCGTCAATTTATGAGACGGTCAATTTGTTCGCTTCCCATCTGGTCAACCATTGTACAAGCAAACTTTGACTAACAATATCCCAAGTGTACGATCTCAGATTTTGATGAAACGAACATCGTTGGGTTCGTCTCATTGAGCTCTTCAATTTTTTCGCTTCCCATCTGGTCAACCATTGTACAAGCGAACTTTCACTAACAATATCCCAAGTGTACGATCTCGGATTTTGATGAAACAAACATCGTTGGGTTCGTCTCGTCGAGCTCTTCGCGTTGATGTTGTTTCCGTCGATTTTCGAGACGGTTAACTTTTTCGCTTCCCATCTGGTCAACCATTATACAAGCAAACTTTGACTGACAATATCTCAATCGTACGATTTCATATTTTGATGAAACAAACATCGTTGGGTTCATCTCGTTGAGATCTTCGCATTGACATCATTTCTATGGATTTCCGAGATGGGCAATTTTTTCGCTTCCCATCTAGTCAACCATTGTACAAGCGAACTTTGACTGACAATATCTGAAGCATACGATCTCAGATTTCGATGAAAGGAACATCATTGGGTTTGACTCGTCGAGCTCTTTGCGTTGATGTCATTATCGTCGATTTCTGAGATGGTCAATTTTTTCACTTCCTATCTAGTCAACCATTGTACAAGCGAACTTTGACTAACAATGTCTCAAGCGTACATTCTCAGATTTCAATGAAACAAACATTTTTGGGTTCGTCTCATTGACCTCTTCGCATTGACGTCATTTCTGTCGATTTTCGAGATGGCCAATTTTTTCGCTTTTCGTTTGGTCAACCATTGTACAAGCGAACTTTGACTGACAATATCTTAAGCGTACGATCTCAGATTTCGATGAAACGAACATCACTGGGTTTGTCTCATTGAGCTCTTCGCGTCGACATTGTTTCCATTGATTTCTGAGATGGTCAATTTTTTCGCTTCCCATTTGGTCAATAATCTACAAGCGAACTTTGACTGACAATATCTTAAGCGTACGATCTCAAATTTTGATGAAACGAACATTTTTAGGTTCATCTCGTCAAGCTCTTTGTGTTGACGTTGTTTTCATCGATTTCTGAGAAGGTCAATTTTTTCGCTTCCCGTCTGGTCAACCATTTTACAAGCAAACTTTGACTGACAATATCTCAAGCGTACAATCTCGGATTTCGATGAAAAGAGCATCATTGGGTTTGTCTCGTTGAGCTCTTCATGTTGACACCGTTTTCATCGAATTCCAAGATGGTCAATTTTTTCACTTCCCTTCTGGTCAACCATTGTACAATTGAACTTTGACTAATAATATCTCAAGCTTATGATCTCATATTTCAATGAAACAAACATCATTGGGTTCTTGTCATCAAGCTCTTCGTGTTGATGTTGTTTCCGTCGATTTTTGAGACGGTCTATTTTTTCACTTCCCATCTGGTCAACCATTGTACAAGCGAACTTTGACTAACAATATCTCAAGCGTACGATCTCGGATTTCGATGAAATGAACATTGTTGGGTTCGCCTCGTTGAGCTCTTCGCATTGACGTCGATTCCGTCGATTTCCTAGATGGTCAATTTTTTACCTTCCCATCTGGTCAACCATTGTACAAGCGAACTTTGACTGACAATATCTAAGCGTACGATCTTAGATTTCGATGAAACAAACATCATTGGGTTCATCTCATTGAGATCTTCGCGTTATTGTTGTTTTCGTCAATTCTGAGACGATCAATTTTTTCGCTTCCCATCTGGTCAACCATTGAACAAGCAAAGTTTGATTTACAATATCTAGAGCATACGATCTCAGATTTCGATGAAACAAACATAATTGGGTTCATCTCATCGAGCTCTTTGTGTTGACGTCATTTTCGTGAATTTTTAAGACGTTCATTTTTTTCGCTTCCCATGTGGTCAACCATTGTACAAGCGAACTTTGATTGACAATATCTCAACCGTACGATTTCGGATTTCGATCAAATGAACATCGTTGGGTTCATCTCGTTGAGCTCTTCGTGTTGACATTGTCTCCATTGATTTCTGAGATGGTCAATTTTTCCGCTTCCCATCTGGTCAACCATTTGTACAAGCGAACTTTGACTAACAATATCTCAATCGTACGATCTCGGATTTTGATGAAACAAACAGCATTGGGTTCGTCTTATCGAGCTCTTCGCATTGATATTATTTTTTTTTATTTTTGAAACAGTCAATTTTTTCGCTTTCCATCTGGTCAACCATTCTAGAAGCGAACTTTGACTAACAATATCTCAAGCGTACGATCTCGGATTTCAATGAAACAAACATCATTGGGTTCATCTCGTTGAGCTCTTTGCGTTGGCGTTGTTTTCGTCGATTTTCAAGATAGTCAATTTTTCGCTTCCCATATGGTCACAAGCGAACTTTAACTAACAATATTGTTGTTGTTTTAAGAACAGATATGCAAAAAGAAAGCAATCATAAAATGCAACACATAAGACGGTATGTGTGATCAAAATTGTAGATAACCTGAAAAGCCTCTATTACTGAGTGTGGGTAAACCCTATGGTGTTTTTAATCAATCATTATGTTTTCAATCCTTATAGAATCAGTTATGAGGTTATATTTTTCATAGGTTGCTCCCTACAAAAAAATCTAGATATCACTAAAAAGAGGGAAATATACAAAAAAAACTAGCAAAATCCTCCAAAAGCAAGATTAAACAAGGTGTAGGTCCCATTTAGCATGCCAAAATATAAATAAAATATTCATAATAATATTAATTAAATATAAAAAACCTCTATTTTAAGTCAAACTATACTTGAAATCAAGCTAAAGTGACTTAAAACAAAATGAATGCATGGCTATTACTAATGGAAACCCCTCTCTGTTGGAGTTGATTTTCTCAAGAGGAAACCCTAAACCCTAAACCCTTTACATGTGGTTGTTCAAGGATTCCTGTGAGATTTATCTAGAATGTACCTATCAAGCTCTAAATTTTATGAAGGATTTGGTTGAGAATGTAAACAATGATAATTGATCTTGGATGAACAATTGAGATTGATTGAGGTGAGTGGAGAATCTTAATTTACTAAGAATAGTGAAAGAGTTATGATAACTCAATAGTGGAATCTCAAATGGGTGAGGGTAATTAGTCACTTTTATTTGTTTATTTTGACTAATTATTTTGTGCATGACCTAAAAATAGGATTCACGGAGGAGTTTAATGTAATATGAATAGATAGTTACATTTTTATTATTTATGAAGAAATAAGTGAAAATAGATTTATTTTATTTTTTTGTAATGAATGAATAGGAATTAACCTAATTAACTAATAAATATGAATTATTAAATTAATTAGTGGTGGAAAATAAAAAGGGAATTAGCATTAAATGAGGAAAATTTGACATGGTACTAAGATGCAATGTTAATTGCAACATTACAAGGTGGTGATAATTGTTAGCTTCTGAAAATGCACCCTTGCTAAGATTCCAGATTTAACAAATTAAGCTGCATATCTTAGATTTTCAGAGAAAACATGGGAAGACCTTTTAAGTTGTGGGTTACTTATAGATAAAGGTCAACCTCCGAATAAGGCCGAATTCCTAGTTGATTATCACCTAAACTAAATACTTGCAGGGAAAAGGGAGAAAGATAACATGAAAACTAAAGCTTGGAAATTAAAATGTGAAGTGATACACCAACTAAAACGAGATAGTAAAACTCATAACCTAACACTTGGCTTCAGCTAGTAAGAAAACTGAGATGCACAATTCATTTTTGTATGTCCCCGCATAAGTATTTCATTAAAGGATATGAATGAAAAAAACAAACACAATGGAAGGGGAATTTCACAATGAGTAGGTAAAATCATTTGTTATACTCAATTAATGACCTGCATGAACACACTATATGCAGAAAAGGTAAATTTATGAGACAAAAACAGAAGGGAGTTATAATACTTCCACTAAAAGCTTCATCAAATCAATTGACATACACTAAACTACATAGAACAAAAAGGCGAGTATTCATTACCACCAAAATTCAAGGTATATTTGTATTCCATATCCCCAAATGAGTTATAAGATGATAGAGTAATAGCAAATAAAGACATTGAAAAAACTTTTGGTCATTTGTATTGTTTACTTCAAACCATATACCCATTATTATTGTTAAATATACATGTATATATTATATATTACTAACAATGTGAGAAATTATGCGTTTTTGTCCTCCATTATAGGATAGAATGTTCATTCAAAGGTTGATACGTATCAACCTTCTAATGACACGTTATACTTTATCTTTTATGGTGGGTATGAAATGACATTTAAACTAGTATATTATAAATGTAAACCCCCTAGCCTCTTTTATACCCCCTAGCCTCTTTTTTTTTTCATGATATAAAAATGAGCGAACAAAAATAAAAAGAGAAGAACTCACATTAGGTTTAGGGATAATCAGTTTTGAACTGATGACTTTCACCATGTCAAGGTGACACTCTACCACTAAGTTATATCCCTTTCCTATCCTCATCTAGAAGGAAAATTGTAAGAACTTCCCAAAGAATCGAGAAACTCCATGAAACCCTATCATTATTCTCTGGAAATTCTATCTTGCTTTCATACTCTTTCAAAACCTCATCAAAAAAAAGAAAAAAGAATGGAATCATTCATTAACTATTTCAGATTGACCTTTTATTTAAAGAAAATTTGTAACTAAACTATGTAACCTAGTAGGTAAAGAGTTTTTTATATTCTGGATAGACTTATTCTATTTGGATTGACATAATGGAATTAAAGTGCCTTCATGTTTATTGTCGATTTTAAACAAGTGGAACCATCTTCTATCGTAGTACAATCTTTTTCTTATTGAGTTATCACTTTTCTCTCGATCCAAATAAACAAGATGACTGATACTAGCAATTCAGTCAAAAAAAAAAATTTGAGCCAGCAACATAGTTAAGTAATTAACTAACTAAAAAAAGAACTGTTTTTCCCTAGACTTTCTCAGTTTATATTGTCGATTGGTGGGCACAGCCGCTCGGAATGAAGAATATATTCTATTGATACATTCATAGGCCATCGAAATAATCTTGAGCAGCCAAACCATGCCACCCAAACCAAAGCACGAAAGTCAAAATCTTTTATCAAATCGATTCCTAGTTAAATAATGGATAACTACACGGATAAGCTCACATTAACCTATCAATTTTGAATTGAATTTGTGATTAAAAAAAATGATATTTTGAGATATAAATAAAAATTGAGCATATTAACAATAATGGATAAAAAAAAGGTTGTCATTCTTATTCTTTTTAATAGAGAAAGAAAAATGAATCCCAAAGGAGTCGCATAGTTCTTTAAGTTACAAAGCATGCATAAGTTAAGAAAGGATTGTTCAAAAATCTCTAGCTCCCCAAATTTGCATAAGAAGAACTGAGTTACAAAATGAGTCAAAAAAATGACTAAGTAAGCAAGCTTCAAACAATTGCACCAAAATAAAAATCGGAAGCTTCTTTTGGTCGGATGGCTTCAAAAAGCCAAAAATATAGGAACTGGATCTCCATGAAATGTGTTCTAAATGGCTGAAAAGGTCAACATTGACCATGTCTAAGGTGATGACTCAAGAAACAACCCCAAAAACACTCAAAACCTCGTAAAAAAAGGCCTATATTCTCTCCAACAAGAGTGACTCACCTCCTAGATGCTCTCTCAATGTTTTCAACAACTAATTAAGAACTCCTACATGCTTGTAAAAGAATAAGACCAACTAGAAACTTCCTTGATTGACTAAATCAACCCTACTTGCATTAAATAATAACAAAATGCCTAATTAAGGTTTATAACTTCACCTTAAAGGTCATTTACCTTAAAATTGAGCCAAATTCAAACATGACTTAGTCAATGAATAATGATGATACGTATGTTGAAGCATGAAATAAAATTAGTTGATGTGGGATTTCATTTACAAAATTTGTAAAGAAAATCAAAAGGCATGAAATACTGCGTAAGGAAAAAATATTCCATTGGAGGACCGACGACATATATTACTTGGCATGTTATTGATAAATAAAGTGATAAAACACTTCACTCATATCGATGACAAAAATAGGGTTTTCAACCCTAAACCAAAAGCCTTGAATGCTTGTATCCCCATTTTCACTTTTGAAGCTTCTGGGAGAAGTATCCGCTGACAAAAAGGGTTTGAGGAGCTTCCACAATGGTGAAAAGGTCTATGTCTCAAAGGCAATTTTTTCCTGATAAAAGCTATAAAAACTTTAGGTAAGCATTTAAAAGTATTCCTCATCATTTTTCTCCATATTGTAGGAAAAAGAGGTGAAAATCTTAAAAATTTATGTGTTATCTTTGTCGTGGCTTCCTTGTAATTTCTCCTCTTTGTATTTATATTTCAGCCAACATCACCCAACTGTGATAAGATTATTGTAAGATTAAGATACGAATGAGACTTTTTGAGGGGTTGAGCTTGTTGATTAACACCATTTGTGATTGGCTTGAGAACAAATGGGTAAGTTCATGTATATAAAAAGAACTCCGCATCTATAGATTTATTTATGCATTTTTTGTGTGCTCTCCCTCTGTATCTCATTTTCCATGGTCGTGACTATGGGTTTTTGCTCCTGTTTCACTTCCTACAGCTTCTTTTCCATGGTTGTGGCCATATATGCTATAGGTACTGGGGTTTTAGATATTCACTTATCCTCACTTCTCTCTCATTACTATCCTCATTACACTAGACAAGAATTGTTAGGCTTAGAAACTATGAAAAACCTAGCATAAGTCAAAAAGACTTGCTATTTTCTATCCATGTTATTGTCCCTTCCTCATATTGATCATGATCAATAATGATCATAGTAATCATGTTTTTCAAGCTTAGATTGATACTAACCCTTAAAAAGATCACAACTATTTCCCATTGTCACTTTGTTTTATCACTTCAAACCTTGAGCATTGTTTGCTTCAGATAGTCTTCAAATTTTGTTTAGGATAAGCCTATTGGTGGCTCAGCTAAATCAGTGAGATGACTATATGCTCCATGGAGTACCTTAAAATATTGATTATACTTTATTCATTGCTGCTCTTTTGGATTAATGTATCCCCCATGAAGCCAAAGTCATCTCGTGATTGAAACTTGATATTTATTTGACCCATCCAACACAAGAGAAAACAGATTCACCCTACTACCATAAATCGAGGGTTTGTATTTTTTCCTCACTTTTCTCAATAAATTTGATGCTTCCCCATATCTTTTAAACCATGATGAAAATAGATCATCTATATCCTTGATATAAATGCCTTCTAGATGTTTCATTGTATCTGGGTTTTCTAGCTTCTTTGTTCTGAAAAAAAAAACAAAACACTCTAGTTTCCTTCAAAGCATTTCCAGATAAAAAATTTGTCTTCATAATTGTATTACATATGTGCATAGGAGGTTAATGTGATATTTAACCAATGAACTGTGATTACACCTCTAAATATCTTAACACCAAGTCATTTGTAGGAAGAAAAAACAAGTTCCACTTTAACATTTTCTCGTTTCTTGTACATTTATAGCATTTATGGCCCTATTACTCTTGTTAGCTATTATGTGGCTTCTTTGAAGATGCAACCTCAATCATAATCATGTGATAATATTCTCTTTTGAACAAAATCTTAAGCACGACCATACTGTTATAGTAAAAAATAATGTGATCTCATTTCTATGAACCATATCTTTCCTATAATGTTTTCTTTAGACCTTTAACCCTAACAGTACTTGATAGCCCCTTTCACTTTAAACTTTGTTTATCAATGGGAGAAATTTTATGTTTCCTTCATAGCATAAATCATCTACAGGCTATGTTCACACTGTGTTTACAAGAAATTACACATTATTTTATTTCTTAAAGTTGTTCTGATATTGGTATTGAAAACACCCCCCTATGACTCTTGAAACTGCTCTAATTACCCAATGAGCATGATGACTAACATGTGAACATGTTAGTGTTGTACTTATATGAAATATAAAGTTACATATTCTTTGAGAGTATATGCTATCTAGGACAGTGAGTAAAACTCACTTATCATAAATGATATACACTTGTTTAAATAGAACATAAAGAATGTTTGATATGATGAAATATCCTTCAATGCTTTTATAAAGCATAAAAAAACACGTTGGGATCAACCCTTCTGGGAGCCACATTAACCCCCACATGCTAAAATTGGTATAAAATAATAACACTTGTTGTTGCACATGGAACAAACATGTTAGAAAAAATAGATGTTGGATATATTTTGATGACTCTAATGTTTTCTTGAATATCCAAAAGTATGCATGCTTGTTCAATGCAAATATTTGATCAGTTATATATGCATAGGAACTTTTTCATGTAAGATTGGGAATTCTTAATTGCTTAGAACATTTCTCTAACACCCTTTTTTATGTCAAATGCAAGAAACTAGGAGTGGCTGGGAAACTAAGAAGGACTTATTAGAACATGATAGCAGCACCAAAGAACTAGTCATTCCCAGGCAATGACTGGTTTCCTTTCCTACATTCACTTTTCCTTTTAATTATTCATGTATAATATTTTTTGTATTTGTATTGAACAAGTTAAGGTTAGTCTCATGGCTTGTATGAGCCAATGTACACTTATACATTCAATAAAAATTAATTTTTTGAAATGATTTGAATCCTTCTTCTGTTATATGCATGTGTATGAATGCAACGAAATGTAGTTTTAATATTTATAGATTTTTCATTTACACATCTGAATGTAATGTAAGAAAGATAATAAAATGAATACCTCATTTTCTCAGTCTAAAACCGAAGTAATTCACCTAATTGAGCCTATGGGTGAAAATCTGGTAACATTTTTAGCGACCTCTGTAGAGTGTTTGCTTGCTAAACACTATTGACTAGTTGCCTAGGATTGTCTATTGGGCATAGAGTCACTCAAAAACTAGGCTTATGACTTAGGAAACAAACTCAAAACTTTTGTAACTCAAATTGATTGTCATGCATGACACCATGGCTTTATTCAAACAAAACAACAAAAATAAAACTATCTAGCTGTGCCGAAAAACACTTAGGAAATTGAAAACTAAAACATTACTTGAAATAAACCTATCCTAACCTACACCAACCAGAAATGACGTTGGTTAAACAAACCCATTAACTGGTTGAGTGAAATAACTTCCCTTTCTCATGATCTTGCAATATTTCTCATGTTTGCAAGCAACCCAAACAAGATGGGAAAAAACAAATGTTATCTTGATTGTTGCAATCTTTCTTGAAAAAAGAAAACATACTCACTTACCTCTTTATACTGATTGTGCGTATTGTCATTTTGAAATGAAAAGATAGGTTGGATATGTTCTTATTTTTCTGCACTATCATGCTTGGGTGTAAGCAAGATATTAATATTCTCATTGGACTCCATTCTGACTAGATGCCTAATTGGGCATCCTCTAGAAATGACAAACTCAAAGGCATCTTTGTTGGCTTCTCGTTCATTGAAAACTGCTACATCTTCATGTTGATTCAAAAGATTTGAATCTTGTGACTGATCATGAATCATGAACGACCCACTTTCTTGTTGTTTCTCATGAATCTCCTCCTTGTCAAAAAAACAAGACATCTGATCGAACAAGTAGACCACATATTCTTCCTCATTATGCTAATTAGGAACACTTATTTCATGTGGTTCAATTGAATGAACGGTTGCTTCCATGCTTTGGTCCTATTGCTTAATATTTTTTAAATCATAAGGTGTTGAATTGGCATTTAAAATAGAACAAAACACTTCAAGGTCATCCCAAAACAAGCCTTCCTCAACATCCTCTTTGATTTTTTGAATAATAAGACTGAACTTTACCTTATGGAGATCTTCATGAGTCAACGGTTCTTGTTCATACTCATTAATAACCTCATGAACCAGGAACCCATCACATTTTTGAACAACTTCAAGATGTTTCAAATCTGCTGCTAATGAAGACATGGGCAAACTCCCTTCATCTTGTTCAACAAAACATGGCAACTCATTAAAAATCAAAGAGGCAACTTGATGTTCATCATATTATTTTTTCTCCACAACCTGTTGCTCAGGCTGACCGTGTTCAACTATCTCATGTAACGGATCTGATTTCTCCTCCTCTTGTTCAACAAATGAAGGCTTATCAACTACAATTTGTTCCTCTTTATACTTCCCCAATACCTCATTTTCCTTAGCAAACCATCTGCTGTCATAAGCAATAGATCCTCCTTTGTAAATATGAATGATAACAGGCTCATAATCTTGCAAGTATGGGCTATGATGCTCTTCTAATATTGAATATGACTACCCTCATGGAAACACAATCTTAGGATTTTGCAAAATAGGTAAACCTCTAAAATTTAAAAATTATTTTGAAGATGCAGAGGATTCACCTAGCGTGACATTTGGAACTTCATACCTTAGAGAAACCTCCTCCTGAAACTGATCTGACATGCAAAAAGTTGATTGGGCTTCTTTTGCAAGCACCTCCCTTGTAATCTCTTCCTCATATTGTTGTTTTTGTGCCAATAACTGTTGTTCATGAAAATGGGCATTGCAAGCCAAGTCCTCCTACTATAGAGAATATATTCCTACTACCCCTCTATCTCAGCTAGTTTCTTGGTCCAATCAAGAAAAATTCTCTTGATGTTTGCAAACTCAGTTTTCTCATTACTTTTGAACTGATTAAGATAAGGTTTCCAAGATGACTAAGAAGGGGTGGGTGGGTAGGAAGTATGTTGAAACTGTTGGTTACTTCGAGATGAAGGGTGATAAAACATATCCCCATGAAACACAGACATGTCAACTCATTTGAAACAGGAAAAAAGTGATAAAGCACACATTCCTATTGAAAAACTTGAAACATATCAACACTTGAACTACTGAAACCAATAGAAATCTTATTTTCGGAGCCGCCAAGTGTGTTGAACCTCCCTCCAAAATGCTGAAAACTAATGTTGTACACACCAAACACTAGTAACATTAAGGACTAAATGAACTAAGAATCAATTCACAATCCCATCGGGTGTGCCAAAATTGTTAGCTTCTGAAAATGCACCCTTGCTAAGGTTCAAGATTTAACAAATTAAGATGCAAATCTTATCTTTTCAAAGAAAACATGGGAAGACCTTTTAAGTTGTGGATTACTTATAGGTAAAGGTCAACCTTCAGAGAAGTCCGACTTCCTAGTTGATTATCACCTAAAATAAATACTTGCAGGGAAAAGGGAGAAAGATAACATGAAAACTAAAGCTTGGAAATTAAAATGTGAACTGATACACCAACTAAAATAAGATAGTAAAACATAAAACCTAACACTTGGCTTCACCTAGTAAGAAAACCGAGATGCACAATTCATTTATGTATGTCCCTGCATAAGTATTGTTACCTATTTTTCACTACCAACTCAAACAAGTAGAGCTGAATTGCAAATTCAATCCAAAAGGTACACAAGATGTTCACAAATTTCTGCTAAGTACTCATTATTGTGCAATGTTTCATTACAGTGTGAATTTCAGTGATACTATGCAAAAAAATTTCAAAATGATATCATAAGATTGCATAATTTTTGTTGCTTTATTCATAATGTACGAACCAAAGTCCCACACAAGCCGTGGGAGTAACTTCATTTGATTTTCATAATCAAATAAGGGGTGGATGAAATAAAGTAAACTATACAACTGAAAATAAAGAAGGTATAAGGTAGAAAGTGATTCGTCATTGCCTGGAATGTCAAATCACAGTCAAGTTGAAGCTTTCAATTGTAACTCTAGATCAATCCACTTCCAAGCTTCGATGCACCTGCAAGTATGATAGAAGTGTGGTTAGAGCAATGCGAATCAAATCCTATCATATGCATACATTATCAACAGAAATATAATGTAAAATTTATCAAGCATCCATAAGATGATCTCATTGTTCAAAGGCATCCATTAGATGATCAAGTTAAAAGAGCATAAGGAAAAGAGGAAGCTTTCAACTTAAATTATTTTTCTAACACGTTTGTTCACTATGCAGGAATAGGTTCATTATGTTCGTGATCATTTTTATCGGATATGTGGAGTAAAATGTGCTCCCACAAGGGTTGAGCCCAACATATCAAGAAAGGCCTCTCTCATTCAACATTCATAGATGAGAGCATTTTAAAAAATAGTCATACAGTAAGATTGTTGCTACAAAGCCAATAAATATGGAATAAGATAGTACAGAATCAAAGGTGCCACAATTTTAAAGTCATTATGCTAAAGAAGGATGGCTTTGTGTTCATATCCTTTTTCACTAACAATGTTGTCATATACATTGGAGGAAACAGTCATCATTATTTCCTTTCAAGTCAAAACATCAAAATTACATGTTCGTGAAGGTCACTATAAATTGTGAATTTGTCTTGAAAGGAAATAATGATTTTTCAAGTGGATCAACATCATATTTGAAACAAGGGATAATAGAATTTTTAAGATTAATACAGTAAAAGCAAGTGTTTCCACATTCAAAGAGGCATGATGAGTTGCATTAGGATAGTCTATAATCCAAAAGGAAATCATCCAAATACAAAGTTACAATAGCTTGTAAATTATAGAGCACATTATAAGCAATAGGTGTTGTGCTTCATGTGAAGCATCATATGCAATACTAGTGTTGGTCTTTCCATGAGAAGATGACATGCAATGGAGCTCTCAAGAATTAAATATTGTAGAGGTTGTGGAAGATCAAGCTATTGTTACTCCTTCTCATACAACTGTTCTAGAAGATCATGGAGATACATAAGCAAAGGGGAAGTGTTAGAGTTTGAGCGAGTTGTGAGATTCACATAGGGGAAATTAGTTAACATGAAGGGTAGAGTTATAAATGGTAATAACAAGATCAAATAACCACTAAAATTTTTCCACCAGTTTTCTAGAGTGCATTAATTCAAAGATTTTGAGGGTTAGTGTGTTCTTTCTATAGTTTGATTATGTGAGCAAGAACAAAAAAATGAAAAGAAGGTGCCCTTTTTCAATCAAGAGGTGATATTCATTTCAAAACAGTCAAAATTTACAAGTATAATGCTGCTACAGAATAACAAGTGGATGATGAAGAGCCTATTCATGCACGTATTTTTAGTATATTCATAGAAAGAGGCTCGCAAACATAATATAAAAAGGATATATCATGCTAGAATGTAAAGATGTAAATCTTCAAGGAAACCCAGATGGCTAAGACATAAACCCAACCAAAGAGATTCAAACGGAGTAAGCTGAAAGTTCAATCATGAAGAGAGAATGGATGGTGTAAGCCGTTACAAAAAATGGAGAAAAGAAAACTAAGCTCTCTCATAGGAAGCCACGACTCTTATATACAACGGGTCCTCTTTCCTAGCTCAAGAAAATTAAGAAGAGTCCTCTTTCCGAACACAAAGAATGCATCAAAACAGTATAGCATGGTCTGAACATAGCTTAAATGAAAGAATCCTTCAAATATAGTAAGAACCCTTTGAAATACAACGAATTACATTTTTCTTTAC